>JAZKJV010009051.1:0-424403 GCA_037367405.1 Ottelia alismoides | reverse complement strand
TTAGGCTTCGTCTATTTCCAGGGAAGCTACAGAGCAAATAGAAGGGACCTTACCTTGTGAGAAGGGTACACGACAACGGTAGCATTGACATATCCGAGTTTTCTTCTGAGAGTACCTTTCGAGTGAACGGCCAGCGGCTCAAGCCATTTCTAGATCATGAGCCGCGGGTCATTGATGTTGCCCCTATTCATTTTGCGTGAGATGTGGTCTCTTGACTCGCATCTATTGCATCTCATGCCTGATTATCACTGTTCTCCCGACTTGTATAGATCCAGATGTCCATATCATTCCATTCTTTAGTCCCACATCCCGTTTGTCATCTTTGATCATGCTATACTTAGGGTGTACTTTACCCTAAGTATAGGGGAGATGTAGGACCTTTGGGTATTTCTTTTGATTCTTTTTACCCCCGTTTTGCTGCCTATACTTAGGGATATTTCACCCTAAGTATGGGGGGGTAGACCCTGTACATTCTTCGCTCGGTTTTCCCTTTGTGTACAACCTGCTATACTTAGGATTACTTGATCCTAAGTATAGGGGGAAAACCCGAGATCCTCTTGATCTTCTATTCATTCATTTTTCTTTGTATATAGCCTTTCTTTTCACTTCCCTATACATAGCACGAGCTATGTCTTCTTCATCGCTCTTGACTTTGAGGACATCGTTCGAGCTAAGTATAGGGGGGCGTGTATATATTTCATATATACTTTAGCCATAACTCGTACTTTGTGTGAGTGTGTAAATAAATAAAAATGGCTAAAAATCCTAAAAACCACAAAAATTAAAATTTTTCCTATAAATAATCATTCTTTTATTTGCACATACATAGCTATTGTACAAATTATTTTTGTAAAAATGTTTTCAAAAACCTTTTGTGTAAAGTTTGTGTAAATATTTTCATATCAAAATTATGTATATAGTACAAAATTTTTCCAAAATGTTTTGAAAATCAAAAGTTTGCCAAAATCTTGTGTAAATGTGTGTAAATATTTTGTAAAACTTGCATTCATGCATTCATACATCTATGATTTCAAAACATTTTTCAAAAATTTTGCATGTTTGTAAAATTTGTGTAAATAGCATCTTTGTATATGTATATAGTTTTTCCCGGATTAAAGTTGACATTTAAACTAGTCTGGAATTAAATTGGGAAATGGAGCTTGATTAAGATCTTAATCCACCTAATTTCTAAGAGGAACCTTATAGGGCTTGGGTTTAAGGCTTTTCAGGTCCATGGTGACTTAATTCTTTGAGTCCACTAGGCTATGATCACATGTTATCTCAATGAGCCTAAGTAGAGCACTTAACAACACACACAGGACTCATATAGACAATGGCTTTACTTGGACACCGCACTTTGCACCGAGCTCTCTACGGATGGGGTGGTGAGGAGGCAGTCTTCCTTGACTTGGGGTAGCATATGAGGGTAGTACTTCTAGGCGGAACCTCTCTTCTTCTTTTAGTGAAGGAAGTGTGTCTCAACTTGGTCTGGTTGCCATGAGGTCTAACGACGGGAGTTGTGGGTTGCAATATGCTTCAAAAGAGGGATAGTCTACTGGCTCAAGAGGAAAAACTCATTGTATATATGTTGCACATGTATATGTTGTACAGATGCACTTGAAAAAAAATGCAAAAAGAAAATAACTCCAAAAAAGTGGTGGGTCTGAGAGAAAATGATAATCCCACCGGAGTATGTATATAGTGCAAATAAGCAAAGCTTGAGATTCATGTCCCACCTTATATAGCTTGCAGAAGGGAGACTCAGCTACACTGGTTGAGCTCCCAAGGATACATGGCTACACTGGCCATAGTCCATTCTCTTCTTTCCCCTCTTCTTGAGCCGGTTGAACATGAACTTAGAAGGGAATACCCCGCTCCTCGAGGAAAGAGTGGCCAGATTGAGGGCATAGAGTTACCATGTTGGGGAGGGTTGTCAAGTTGTCACTTCTGAGGTGGAGAGCTTATACTTCACATTCACAGTACAAGGGAAGATTCATGGTCTTCAGGGTTTGTGTATGGTGACTTGTTCTGATCTGGATTGTTGAGGAGTCCTGGTTATAGATTAGTGGAACTTAGAGGCTGTTGAGTTTTAAACTTAAGTCCAAATAAGGTTCCGACACATTAATAATCCAAAGATCTGATCAAGCTCCATATTTCAATTTAATGAAGGCAAGTTTAATAATCAACCTTGATCCATGTACATTCTCCTCTTTTTCTTTTTCTTTTTCTTTTTCTTTTTCTTTTTCTTTTTCACTTCTTTTTCAAATAAGTGTTTGCTAAGGGACTAGCAAAGTTAAGTATAGGGGGGTGATGAATACTCATTTATCACTCTTTATTCTTATATTTTAGCTACAAAAACCTTTGCAAATGCATATAGATATTTGTAAATACAAATAATTACTAAAAAGCATGCATTGTATAAAAGACAATAATTAGCATGTTTTTGTGCAAAAATAAAAGAATAAAGAAACAAAAAGAAAAAGAGGGAGATATTTAGAATAAATATTGAGCAACCTAATCCCAAGGGAGGGCTCAGCATGGGCCTGACCGCATAAAAGCCAAAGTAGAGAGAGATAGGGAGCTCATGTGTGAAAATATACCTATCAATATAATAAAAATATTTTCCTCCAAAAATAAAATAAAATGGTCTTGTATATATTTGTAAATATTTATAAATATAAAATCAAAATAAAAATAGAAAAATTAAAAAGAAAATAAAACAATCTTCCTTGTACATATTCACCATGTACATAAGACCACACATATATTTATTTTACCTTATAAATAAATAAAGTAAAATCCCATAAAAATTGTATATATTGTATATTTCATGGTGTAAATAAATAAAATAAAAACCATAAAAACAAAAACTAAATAAAAAGAACAAAATTAAAAATCAAAAGAAACATTATAAATATACCATGCACATACTTGTATATAACTATTTATTTACCCTTGTAAATAAATAATAAAAATAAAATAAAAACACCAAAATATTCCTAATTTTATGCTATAAATAAATAAAATATAAAATGGGAATAAAAATGTACAAAAATAATTAATTAAAAGTCAAAAAATAAAAATCAATATTGTATATATACCTATATATAGCACTATATTGTAAATACTCTATTTTTATTTCAAAAAAATAATTAAAAATCACAGAAAAATAGTATAAAATAAAAGAAACACTTTTCATGTTTTGAGTTTTTAATAATTCGACCATTTTTTATTTTAATTTGAATTTCTAAATCATTTACACGTGGCATCTTCTAACTGGTCCACGGGGGATGTTGACCCCCCGGTCAACTCCCCCCTGGACCACTGAACCCCGGATCCGAGCCCGCGACCCGATTTCTCGACATTTTCTACACTCGATCCGATCACTAAATCCGTTAACCCCTGGTCCTAATCCGACCTTGATTAACCCTGATCCACGCCCGGGGTGGATTTTGGGGATCCGCACTCCGAGCTTCTCGCCCGACTCCCAGATAGTCGGACCCCTAGGCATATATATTCCGAGCTCCGCCTCTATTTTCTCGCATCTTTGGATCATTTCATTCCACCCTAGGACCTCCACAGCCACCGCCGGAGTGACAGCTTGCGAGTGGTCGTGTCGCAGTTAGGAAGGAGTGGACGGACCACTGATCTGGCAGCTTCACGCCTCGTGCGCCGCCCAGACATGGTGCTCGAGCCTCGGGCATCAACGACCCTCGAGGCTAGGACCTGGAGCTTCCCCAGTCGATCTCATCCAGTAGGTAGCCTCATTTCCTTCTCTATTTCTCTAATTTAGCTTTTCGCCCAAATCGCTCCGTCGCCGACGACCTCTGATTCCGACCACCCTCGCCTACATTTCGACCATCGGAGTCACCCATCACCTTCGCCTTTCCCCCGCGCACTTTCTCCACCCCTTCGTTCAACCCAGTTCGCCATGGAACTGGGATTGGGGCTCCACCACCGTCGCTTCGTCGGAGCCCCTTCATCTCGACGCACCGACCACCTACACCACCGCTAACCGGGCCGAGGCACTTTGCCCTTGACCCAGGAGCTTGTTTCTTTGCTTTGCAGGTCAATCCAAGCCCATGTGAGGGCTCAGACAGTCAGAAGCAGCACCTCCACCTCCGTCGGTGCCGCCTGAGCTCTCCGGAGCTCCGTTGCACCATCGGAGGGTCTCTTTAGACGCGGGAGGCCTAGGCGCATCTTCTCCGATCTTCAGCGGCCTCCGAGGAGCTCTCCTGTACGCGCACGAGCCCGGCGAAATTCACCGGCGTTGAGTTAATCGAGCATCCTCCCCGACCGTTCAATCTCCCTCCAGCTCCAGATTCACATCGGGTCGTTCGTTTGAGGAGCAGCAGCAGCCGTTGATCAACAGAGGGTAGATCTCGACCGTCCGACCATCGAGGGTTAGCCACGTCGCACAGGAGACGTCCGATCATACACGTGGCTAAGCCTCCACCGTCCGATCCGAGCTGAGACCCCTCATTCACCCACGACGTTCCGCAACCGTCAGATCCTCCACGTGGGAGGACCTCAGCCGTCTGATCCAAGCGGGGGTCCTTCGTTGAGCGTCGCGCCTCCTCCACCGTCCGATTCGATACGTGGCGCGCATCCAGCCCTCCGCTTAATAAAGGGTAAATATCCCTTAGGCCCTTTACTTTTTAGTTGTTAATCTTTAGCCCTGTAAATATTTTAGAACTTTTATTTTAGTTTGGTAATTTGCATAGAGGTCCTTATCATTTCGTGTATTTGCTTTTATACCGCTATACGTAGTGGTGCACGTGCTTCGACACGTGACTTTGTGGGATATTTGCATGTATGGGCCGGATGTTTCAGGGTGTTAATGAATGAAATTATGTTTTTAGTATTTGCAGAAATGCCCCTGTGAGTGTTTTAATTGTGCATGTGCCATATATCGTGGGTATTTTACACTTTCGTCCCTGGACTTTTAGTACGTGTTACTATTTAGTCCAGAGACTTAAGTTTTATTGCAAATTGGTCCCTGAGTGCCCAGGTCATGCGCTTTGCGCGTGAGTTCTTAGAGAATTTGCATCGGACCCCCTGGAACTTGTTTTAATTGCATACAGGTCCCTGTGCACTATGCCTTCGTGTGTGATTTTCATAAAATAGCAAACCTACTCTGAATTTGATGAAAATTGGACACATGGCTCCTGCCATGGTGTAAAATTTTCTCTAAATTTTGGAGACATTTTTGACTCTTTTTACTATTTTTAAAAATTCAAAAACAAGCATTTTTCTTACTATCTAAATAGAAAATTCACAAAAAAATATTAAAACAACTTTAAAAATTACAAAAAATTAGATATTGTTTGTTTTGTGTTGTTTGATTTTCTGACCAATTTTGGTCATTTTTGGACTTATAAAACTATAAAAATAAAAAAACATTGAAAATACCATAAAAATTCTAATAATTAAAAGAAAAATCCAAAAATAATAAACTCGTGCCTAAATTTTCCTTTTATTTCATACTTTATAGGAAAATTACCTTCAGACCTTGATAGGGCATTTATCCATTTTATTTTGGCCCTCCAAGTCTGACTGGACATCAGCACTCTTTTCTTGCCTTGATTTATTTTTATAAAATTCCCTAAAAAATCAGAAACATACCAAAAATTAACCAAAACAGTAAAAATATAAAAACATAAAAACATTTTTGTTTGAATTTTTGGGTGATTTTTGAGTGGTTAAATAATTGTTTGAAGTTGCTTGATTTACTTGTTTTCTTAATTTCTTTATTATTTAAAATCCAAAAAAATTAAAAATATTAAAAATCCACCAAAAATATTTGTCTTTTATTTTATTTTCAGTTTCGACTACTTCGTAGGCCGCGAGGCTATCACGTGCTCCCTGAGTCCGACCGTGGTCGCTATACCAGGCTAAACTAATAGCCAGGGCCACTATTGAGCTTCTTTGATTTTTACATTGTTTTGGTGGTCTGATCCTTATTTTCTTGTTGAGCCGAGATTTCTATCGATCCGGGTCGCAACGACCCGAGTGTGATATTTTTACCTGATCCGGATTAGTAGGATTTTGGCTCATCAGAACGAGAGGCGGGTCGGTGGAGATGCAACTGGCAAGTAGGGGTGTCGGAAAATTCTTAAGCTCGATATTCGCTCGGGTTCGATTAGCTAAAGTTTGATTCGGATTCAGTTCGGAAATAAACGATTCACACCTGAACACAAGTTTTGGCTCGAGTAAATAAATGAACCAAACCTAAAACTCATAAGTTCGATGCGTTAAAAGTTCTTCGATAAATACACACATACATTTACAAATCAATTTCCGCATAAGTGGACCTTATTTTGAGATAAGTAGATTTTGTCTCAAGATAAGTGAACTTTGTATGGAGATAAGTGAATATTTACAGGATAAGTATGTTTTAACTCAGATATAAACTATCTCAAAATAAATAATCACATCGTGGTTACAACATCCATCATCTATGTGTCTAGTATTTTTTCCTTCTTTATCCTAAAATCAACAGAACAAGTATAAATCTTACTTATCACATATCCTCACATTATTCCTTATCCTCATTTGAATGGATATAAAAATATCTTATAGTTATACTTTTTTCAAAGAGATGAATCATTGTTAACTTAATTTTTTTTAAAACATGAAGAAAAGTTATATAAAGAAAAAATGAATGAATGTTTATTCTATTTATAGACACATACATGTTTAGCCCAAAAAGTCAAGCAGTCGTATTGACTCACAAGGCGAGTCAACAGTCGATGCGGTGACCGCTCGAAAATCCGGATTAAAACAACAATTAACCCACGACAATTAAATCAAGCAATGAATGTAAATGTGCGGAGTTAAAATTTATTATAACTCTACAACAAGATGTGTATAGGTGCAAGTATGTGTAGAGGTCGAACACAGGGAGCAGACAGGTAGAACGGGGCACAAGTGCTCAAAAATGTGTGAGTTGTGATCAAATGTCCACTAAGCTAATTTTTTTTGTGGGTTTTTAATTTTATATTTTTTATTTAATTTTTAATTTTATATTTTTGTATTTTGATTTTTAATTTACTGATTTTTTATTTTCTTTTTATATTTTATATTTTTTTATATTTTCTTTTTTCAATATTGGAATGTAAAGACAATGTAATAAAAGGAAAACTAAAGTATTTATAAAAATAGATAAAAATACTCAAAAATAAGGAAATAAAGTCTTTTTGGTCTTTTTATACCTTTTTTACTGTTTTTGTGATTTTTGGGTAATTTTTAGAATTTTTTGGTATTTTTAATTATCAAAATAAAGAAAACAGTGGTAAAAAGCAAGGCTGAAACTTAAAATGGAGAAATAAAATAGAAATCAGTGGCAAAAATTCCCCAACTTAATTTTCAGTGAAAGATAATGAAACCAAGAAAAATTAGGAAAAGAAAACACTATTTTTGGATTTTTTATGGATTTTATAAATTTTTATGAAGGTTTTTAGAGTTTTGCAATTTTTAGGAGTTTGGTTTTATATTTTTTAATGAATTTTGGCTGGGAGTTAAAACAAACTAAAAGACACAAAATATATTTTTTTGGGATTTTTCTGAGAAGTTTTTATATTTTTTTGGTATTTTGTAATGCAAACAGTGCTGAAAATGAGAGTTTTTGATTTTTAATAAATATAAAAATAAAATAATTACGAAAAATAAAAATATGACATAAATCTACAATGCAACAGGGACTTAAGTTAATTTTTATAGATTTTTTAGGGTTTAATAGATGCATGCAATAATTAGAGCAACGGCAAGAAAATGCATGTGTGCAGGGGTAGTTATGCAATATTCAAAAAGGTCAGGGGCACGGCCGCAATACGCTCACAGAAATTATAGCTAGCCAAAATAATTGCAATGCTAATTATTAAAAACAAAGACTACGAGGTGGTTCTTGCAAAAACCCCAGATCCACGTGCCTACGCACGTGCACCTGGCAGGGGTGCGATTGTAATAATGAGTAAGTTACAGGGCCCCTATGCAAAATCTCCACAAAATATTTGACTAAATGAAAGAGTTCCTGGTCTAAATCTTAAATACCCAAAAACCGCAAGCCTCTGCCTGCAAAATACCCACGCGCACGTGCTACGCGCGTGCGCTTGGCTGGCAGGGGCACAAGGTAATTGCAGATATGCGCAGGGGGTCTTTAGCAATTATTACAAAAGATACAAACGGCCAAGGAATGTTTCAGTACTTCATAAAATATTACAAAAATCAGCGGGGAACATATGCAAAATACCCGCTCCGGTGGCGCATCCAACGGCAGATGGGAGTTAACTTTGCCACGTGTCGCCACGAAATGCGCCGATACCCTTTCGATTTGACGGCCGAGATTAGATCTGGGGTCGCGATCCAACGGTGGTCGATAAAGATAATCCGACGTAGGCTGTGCGCCACCGGGAACAGCCGAAGATCTGACGGTTCTGGCCGGCTGAGGAAGAACAGCGGCGGAACCCGTCGTCGACGAGTTCAGATCTGGACGCCCTCCGCTCACCGACTGCCCTTCTTGCATCAAACAGCACTCAAACGCCTCTGGAAGGCTCCTCGAGAGATCAGCGGCCTCAAAATGGCTGGGGAACAGCCGGGACTCCGCTGCGGCGTGGCGCGGGAGGACGTCCCCCAGGGGCGTTGAGCGGCAACAAAATCGACCCCCCCCAGGAGGGTCTTTGCGCACCTGGCACCTGCAGATCAAAAACAAGACGAGAGAGAGTGGTTCCAGTGGAGAAACGAGTTGGTGAAAGGCGGTTTGGCGAAAATAACGCTCGCCGGAGCAAGCTCCGGCGAGAGGGTAGATGGTAGCGGTTTAATGGGTTAAACAACTAACTAATAAACATGAAATAAAACCTACGAGTAACAGCTAACCAAACAAAGAAAAACAAGGAAGAAAGACGGCCTCGAGGGTGTATAACCCGAGATGGGACCTCACGGCTTCTCGCCGGAGATGGGGGTGATGGAGCGCCTCCCGGTCCTCGCCCGACCTTGCGCGAAGGAGCTGGAGATCCCCCTGTCACCGGGATCGATCCAGAGCTCCAAAAGCGAGGGTCCAACTTGGGTCAAAAGGGTTCAAAGGCAAATGGGAAGAGAGGGGGCTGTTTGAAAGATGGTGGAGACGCGATGTTCGAGGCTTGATCACGGGCGAGGCTTTGGTCAAAACGCCAATACAATGCTTGGGCGTGGTAGCTGGATGTTAGGGGAACAGGTTTCAAGAAGAAGTCGACCCGATTCGGTGAAAGGGGCGACCTCCAAAAAAGGGAGAAAGTGGGTCAACAACCACTTCTGACACAAGGCAGGTGTTGGGCAGAGAGTTGACCGAGGTCAACTCTCCTGCCCTCCTGGTTGGTCCACGTGGACCAACCAGGAAAAAACCTGAGAAAAATACTTCTAAAATATATAAAAATTAGATAACGATTTTATTGATTTTTAATTATAAAATGAAAAATGTTTATTTTTTTATAAAGTATTTTATAGTGATTTTTATTTATTTTTAGGAAGTGTATTTTTACAAGTTGACTTTTACACCCTTTATAGGTATAATTTCTACATATTGTATTCTTTTATTTTTATTTTGTATGTTTTAATTTTATTATTTTTGTTTCTTATTTTATAGAATTATAAAATACTTTTATGTACATAAATATATTTTTATTTTATTTTATTGATATATTTTGTATATTTAATAAAATAGAAGTGTATTTTATATATGTATAAGTGTATGTATACTACCTATGTATCAAATATATACAAGTATTTTTATTTGATTTTTAATGATGTTTTTATTCTGATTTTAATATACATAATTATTATAAGTATTATTTACAACATTATAAAAATATAAAATTATAAAAATAATAAATAAATAATAAATTGAATATTTTAATATGTACAAGGTACAATAGGGGTCCAAAAGTCAACTTTCAAACCGTAGCTCCGCTAAATGCGAAACCACCGCCATTAATTAGATTATTTTCTTCTATATACAATTAAAGGTGAGTACGCTGCATTTGGAGTTTTTATTTGTGAGATACGGGTCTGGGAAGTTGTCATTCTGGATTTTTATTCAGACCATAACTTTTTATCTGTGTATTATTTTTGAGTGAAATAAATTTTGCATTTTTCTTTATTAAATTATCTACAACTTTCATGTACAAAGTTTCTTTATTTGATGTACAAAAAGTGGAACCAAAAATAGGTCCCAAAATGAATAAAGAATGAATAAAATGAAAGGAATTTTATTGGTATTTTTGGCCCTTATCTCCCCCTACTTTATTCCTTGTCGACCTATTCATCAAGATGCCTAGGTCTCGGGGTTTCGGGTCATAAAATATTTACAATATTTTATTCTTTTTCTTTTCTTTTCTTTATTCTATTATTTTGGCACTAAAAACCGCATTTTATACAATATTTACACACATATACACGAATGCTAAAATGCATGAATTAATACTATTTACACGCATTTACTAGGGTTTTTAAGGCCAAAATGATAGAATAAAGATGATGAAACGTAGATTCATCATCCCCCTA
Source organism: Ottelia alismoides (assembly GCA_037367405.1). NCBI lineage: Eukaryota > Viridiplantae > Streptophyta > Magnoliopsida > Alismatales > Hydrocharitaceae > Ottelia > Ottelia alismoides. The sequence continues at coordinate 413,867 of JAZKJV010009051.1, read as the reverse complement.
TACTTGCCTTTGCTAGTCCCTAGCAAACGCTTATGCAATAAGTGCAGAAAGAGAAAAATAAAGAAAAGAAAAAGAAGAAAGATGGACTAAATTTAATTGTCAAACTTATCTTTACAAAATCAAAGTTTGGAGCTTAAGTCGGACCTTTGGAATTTTAGTGCGGGCGGAACCTTAATGAGAACCGAATTTGAAATTCAACAGTCCCTGAGAATCCCAAAACTCTGCTCAAGTCTCCTCAATAGCCAGGTCAGAAATATCTCAACTCATACGCAAACTGTTACGACTATGAATCTGACTTGTACAGTGTAAGTGATGGTGGCTCTCCCCAACTAGAATGACAAAGAAACTGACTTCTCCAGTACGACAACCCAGTGATTCCCCAATCCAGCAACTCCATCCTCGAGGAGCGGGGTATTCCCTTCTAAGTTCAAGTGGCAACCAGCTCAAGAGGAGGGGGTGAGGAGAAGAATGGACGGTAGCCAGTGTAGCTACCTATCCTTGGATGCAAGACCAGTGTAGTCAAGTCATCCTGCTGCAGGCTCACATGATATGACTTTGGAACTCAAGCTTGCTTATTGACTTTACAACATATGTACATACTTTGCAGGCTTTTTATTTTTGTACATGCCTGAACTTTTTTTTTTTTGAAATACTATTCACAGCAGCATTTACATAAGGAGTTTTTCCTCTTGAGCCAGTAGACTATCCCTCTTTTGAAGCTTTATCGCAACCCACAGCCTCCTGTCTTTAGACTTCCTAATCACTGGACGGGTTGGGGTGCACTTCCCTCCCTAGAGGAGGACAAGTGTTTCCACTTGTGTGCGTCTCATACCAGCAAATCCAATCCCCTCACCACTCCAACTGAGTTGAGCCATGTGAAAGGTGCAGGTGTCCAAGTTAGGTCATTATCAACAAGAGTCGTGCGTGTGCTCCGAAATACTCTACTTAGGCAGTCAAGAATCCATTGAACCAAGTCTCGTGATCCTCAAAGAATTAAGTCAACCAGACCTGAAGTACCTCAAACTCAGTTCCTACAAGGTTCCTGTTATTAGGTAGATTTTAAGGTCCAATCAAGCTCCAATCTCCGGATTTTACTTAGACTTGTTCAACTATCAAACTCAATCCGAAAAATGCTCATGCTATGCAATGCAATGCAGAAAATATTTTTGTGATGCAATTTTCAAGATTTTGAACTTTTTATGGATTTTTGAAAAGATGATGATGATGCATATGCATTTTTTTGTCCTTTTCAAAAAGATTTTTCAAATGTTTTTGGATTTTAATTTTGCAAATGTTTTTGGGAATTTTTGAAAACAAAAAGTTTTGGCTACAAACTAGGTGAAAATATGTACACGGGAGTGCTTCTTATATATTTACAAGGAGTGGATTTTAAGAATTTACAAGGGTAAGTGATCAATTTTATACATATATATGTAGTGGATTTTTGTGTGATGTGTATATCCCTCAAACTTATTTGACACAAGCTTTTCACACAATTTTTGAAAACTATAGTCCAAAATAGTTTTTACAAACATTTTACACACATTTGAAAACATTTTGCAAAGGTTTTCAAAACAGTATATATAGGTTTTTCAAATCATTTTTGCAGCCATTTTTCAAACCATTTGCAAATCATTTTTCAAACATTTTATTTCACACAAAGAAAAGAAGTTTTACAAACCACCCAGGTTGAAAACACGAAACAAAATATTTTCAAAATAGTTTTCAATAGATGTTCACAAAGATTTTCAAACTATTTTTCAAACATTTTGCAAAAAACATTTTCACCTGATTTATTAATCAGTAAATATAAAAAGAATTTGAGGAATAACCACATCTTTTTATTAAGGATTTTTAATGAATTTTAAAGAATTATTATCCATATTATTAGGAAAATACGAAAGTATGAGTTATGGCTAAAGTATATACGTAGTATATACGACCCCCCTATACTTAGCTTGAGCTATGTCCTCATAGATCGGAGAGAAAAGAGAAGACATAACTCGTACTGAGTATAGGAAAATCTAAAGAATAAATAAATAAAGGAATGGATGAATGAATCAATGAATGAGAAGTTCGCTCCGTCCTGTTGTACATTCTTGACCCTCTGTATCATATGAACTTAAATATGCATAAAAATTATAAGATGATATTCTTTCACTATGATAATATTATGGATAAATTATAAAAAGGGCCTTTATTATGCGTTGATTTCCAATTAATACTACAAGAATTTAGGCTTTTCGGGACGAAAACTAGTGACGGTTCAACAACGACTGTCCCTATTGATAGTTTTCGAGGACGGACAAAAGACAACCGTCTCCAATACCCATATACTAGGAGACGGTCTCAGGGGTATCGTCTTCTTTTATAATGAAGTAATAGGGGCGGTCATTAGTGACCGTCCCATTTAGCCTCACCAAGTTACTGGTTCATTTCACCCCTCGGGAGGGGCCTTTGGGGACAGCTATGACCGACCCCATTGCTCTTCTGTTTGCGTCACGAACGGGCTTGGGACATGGGTGGTGGACCAGAGGGGACGGTCGTTAGTGGCCGTCCCCTCTGGCCTCATCAAGTCACTGGTCCATTTCACCCCTCGGGAGGGGCCTTCGAGACAGTTATGACCGTCCCCATTTCTCTTCTGTTGGCGTCACGAACGGGCTTGGGACATGGGTGGTGGACCAGAGGGGACGATCGTTAGTGACCGTCCCCTCTGGCCTCACCAAGTCACTGGTCCATTTCGCCCCGGGAGGGGCCTTTTGGGGACGAATTTGACCGTCCCCATTACGCTTCTGTTGGCATCGCGATTGGTCTTGGGACATGGGTGAGACCAAAGGGGACTGTCGTTAGTGACCATCCCCTCTGGCCTCACCAAGTGATCACTGGTCCATTTCACATCTCGGGAGGAGCCTTTGGGGACGGTTCTGACCGTCCCCATTGTGCTTCTGTTGGCGTCGCGATCGGGCAATCAGAGGGGACGATCTATAGTGACCGTCCCCTATGCCCTCACCATGTCACTGGCCTATCTCACCCCTTGGGATGGTCACGACCATCCCCTATGTATGATTATAAGGGACGGTGTCAACTACCGTCGCTTATATCAAATGGTACACAGGCTATGGAGACGGTTTTTTGACCTCCCCTCTGATTAGAGGGGACGGTCAATCTGTCAATAGCGACGGATAATGACCGTCGCCTGTTCTAAACTTTCTTGTAGTGTAAGGACCTCAATTTTCAAATATAATAAAGAAGAGCCTAATCTTCTTCTTTTCTCACAGATACAGTCATATGTAAGCTTCTAGATCTGTATACGAGACCCTTAATTGGAAATTGATGTATAGTTGAGGTCCTTTTTTATTTATTCTAATATTTTACATAAACTTATCATAATTTCCACTATGATAATATTTTTTCCACTATGATAGCAAAGTATAGAAAGTATGAAACTTTGTACGATGATAATATTTGTACTATGAGAGGAATTGAATTTGAAGTTATAACATGTACTTAAAAATGAAAATCAATGTTGAATAAATCAGAAAATTATATTTTGCCAATAAACGAAGATCGAGAAAAACTCAGCCATGGCCGGTCTCAAGCCCGGGTAAATGAGGAGGGTTGCGTGTTAGGTAACCGACAGCCAGCGCAGGAGAGATAAATTCGTAAATAGTGTTCTTAAAGTTCTTCTAAGAACACTGTTTATGAATTTATCTCGAAATCGTTCGGATCTTTTAAACATGGATTTAAGAAAACATATAGATTCCGTTGGGGTGTTCCCTACTTGCGACTTGTTGCATCGCCCGAATGCAATGAAAAATTGGCAAGGGCCGCTACATCGCAGCCTGGATGTAGTTCAAATTTTACAAGGGTTCTCGCATGAGGAACGCATGCGAGTAAATAAGCTAGTTTTGCTGCATCACCGCCCGGATGCAGTCCAAAATTTACAAGGATTCTCGCATAATGGACGCATGCGAGTAAAGAAGTTAGTCCAAAAGAGATTGCAAAGGAAGTTACGGATTGGTAGTTTGAATATCGATACTTTAACTGGAAAATTGATGAAGATAGTGGATACAATGGAAAGAAAGAAGATTCATATATTATGTCTTCAAGAGACTAAATGGGTTGGAGAGAAAGCAAGGGAGATCGAGAAGACAGGCTTTAAACTTTGGTATTCAGGTAAAGATAAGGGCAGAAACGGTGTTGGAGTGGTTGTTCATAAAGATTTGAAGGATTGTGTGGTTGAGGTGTAAAGATTTGGGGATCGGATTATTTTGCTAAAGTTGGTGCTTGAAGAAGAAATTCTGAATATCATCTCAGTTTATGCACCGCAAATTGGTTTAGATGAAAGGACTAAACAAGCTTTTTGGGAGGATCTGGATAAGGTTTTACAAGGAATCCCACAAAGAGAGATGGTTTGCATAGGTGGAGATCTTAATGGACATGTGGGAAAAGATGTTTCAGGGTATGCAAGTGTGCATGGAGGACATGATTTAGGAGATAGAAACGAAGAGGGAAAAGTCATTCTGGATTTTGTAACTACATATGTTCTTTTCATAGAAAACACTCTTTTCAAGAAGAGGGAGGAGCATTTAATTACTTATAAGAGTGGCTCAACTAGAACACAGATAGATTACTTTGCGTTGAGGAGAAGAGATCGATTGTGTTGCAAAGATTGCAAAGTAATCCCTGGAGAGAGTTTGACAACCCAACATCGCTTGTTAGTCTTGGATTTACAAATAAAAGGGCTGGTAAAGAAAAGGAAGGTTCCTAAGATCACTAGAACTAGGTGGTGGAATCTTCTGCTGAAGCAATCAAGCTTCAGGGAGAAGGTTTTAGAAGACTTATCTTGGGATTGTAGCGGTAGTGCAAACGAGATGTGGGAGGCAGTAGCATCTTGTATCCGAAAGGTAGCCAAAGAGATGCTAGGCGAGTCAAAAGGAGGAGCTCCGCGTCAAAAGGAGGCTTGGTGGTGGAGTGAAGGGGTGCAAGAGAAGCTAAAAATTAAAAGAGCTTGCTTTAAAGCTATGTCTAAGGATAGAACAGAGGAAACTGTCACAAATTATAAAATAGCGAAGAAGGAAGCAAAGAAGGCTGTAAGCGAAGCTAAGTCAAAAGCTTATGAGGTTTTGTATAAAAATCTCAACTCTAAGGAGGGTCAGAAGGATATATTCAAGTTGGCCAAAGCAAGAGAAAGAAAGACCAAAGACCTTTCTCAAGTGAGATGTATTAAGGACGAGGAAGGTCACGTGCTTGTTACTCAAAAGGATATAGAGACTAGATGGGAGCAGTACTTCCATAAACTTTTCATTGGAGAAGGAAATAGAGAGATCACTTTGGGTGATCTAGCTAGTAGTGAAAGTTACTTGAATCGTGCATGCTATAGACGAATACAAAAGAAAAAAAATAGAGGAGGCTTTGAAGGTTATGAGACCTGGGAAAGGTGTTGGACCGGATGACATCCCTGTAAAAGTATGGAAAGTTTTAGGTGAGCATGGTTTGACTTGGCTTACGAATCTATTCAATGTTATTTGGCGAAGCAAGAAAATACATGAAGATTGGAGGAGGAGTATCGTGATGCCTCTTTATAAGAACAAAGGAGACATTCAAAATTGTTCAAATTACAGAGGTATCAAGCTGATGAGTCACACTATGAAAATTTGGGAACGTGTGATCGAAAGAAGGTTGAGGCAAGTTTCCCAAGTAAAAGAAAACCAATTCAGATTCATGCCAGGTCACTCAACTATTGAAGCCGTCCATTTGCTGATGAGAACAATGGAGATTTATAGAGCTAAAAGGAAGAATCAGCATATGATCTTTATTGATTTGGAGAAGGCTTATGATTCCGTCCCACGAGAGATACTGTGGAGAGTTTTGGAGAAGAGACAAGTATATGTCCTATACATTAATCTCATAACGGATATGTATGATAGTGCTTTATCTTGTGTAAGGACCCCGACGGGGAAGACTGACTATTTTGATATCAACATTGGTTTACATCAAGGTTCAGCTTTGAGTCTATTTCTTTTTACTTTGAATATGGATGAGTTGACAAGTCACATTCAAGATGAGTTACCTTGGTGTATGTTATTTGCTGATGATATTGTGTTGATTGACGAGACTAGAGATGGAGTAAATGAGAAGCTTGAGGTTTGGAGACATGCATTGGAGACTAAAGGTTTTCCTATAAGTAGGGCTAAGACGGAATATATGGAATGCACCTTTGATGGAAGCAATGGTGAAGGAATCAAGGTGAAGATTAGTGACGATAACATTCAGAAGAGAGATTCTTTTAGATATCTGGGGTCTATTTTGCAACATGATGGGGAAATTGATGGAGATGTTACTAATAGAATAAATGCAGGCTGGCTAAAGTGGAGAGGAGCCTCCATTGTTCTTTGTGATAAGAAAATTCCTTTAAAAATTAAAGGAAAGTTTTACAAACAGCCGTGAGACCTGCTATGCTTTATGGTTCTGAATGTTGGCCTTTGAACCATAGACATGCGCAGAGAATGGTTGTAGCAGAAATGAAAATGCTAAGATGGATGTGTGGACATACACATAAAGATCGGATTCGGAATGATGCAATCAGAAAGAAAGTTGGTGTAGCTCTGATCGAGGATAAGATGCGAGAAAACCACTTAAGATGGTTTGGTCATTTGCAAAGAAGGTCAACTGATGCACCGGTTAGGAGATGCGAGTGTTGGGATGTTGAGCCGGCTAAGAGAGGGCGAGGACGGCCCAAGAAGTGTTGGAAAGAGACTATATGAAGGGATCTTAGTTTTGGATATAAGTCCGAGATTGACCCAAGATAGATCTGAATGGAGGCGAAGAATCCATGTAGCCGACCCTACTTAATTGTGGGAAAAAGGCTTTGTTGTTGTTGTATACGAAGATCGAGAAGATAATATAGTATATGGTTCTTAAGCGTGGATCCTCTGCTGTACAGCAGAGGTCTGTTGTAAAGGGGAGCTGCACTCGAGTCGTTCGATCAAGATCGATCGGTTTATAGGTAAAGGCTCACAAAAACCCTGATTTCGTGTGAACCGTTCGATCTTGATCGAGTGGCTTGGACATGGCTCTCCTTTGCAACAGACCTCTGTTGTACAGCAGAGGATCCACTCTCATGTTTCCTATTCAATCATCTTATTTCTAACTATCATATCATAGAAAGAATTTATTGTTATGATCTTTTATTTTAACTATCTTGTCGTGTATTCAATATCTAGTTTAATTAATTTGATTTACTTAGTTTTCAAAAAAACATTAAAACTTCATCGTCCTCCGTCATTTCATTGTTCATCTCCTTCTATCTCCCGCAGTATGATCCCATTTGAACAATGAATTCTAATAATCGATAAGCCTCGTGTTAGGATCCGTTTCACCTCTTATGAGACTTCTATTCGGATACCTCACTTAGGAGTACACATGGATCGGATAAAATCCGTAATTCGATCCATTCTGATGCCATCAGATTGGATTGGATTTATCATTCTAAATAGATCGGATCGGATTAAAAATTTCAAAATTCATTCAAGTATGGATTGGATTGAATCTTTACTGAAATCCGATCCAATCTGATAATCCGTTAATACATACACATAGACATATATACAAACAAACAAATTCGTATACATGCATATAATATATATGTCCGGCCATTTCGAAATCTTATTATCATAATTAATGGCATTCATCTCATTTTTTTCTCTTATTAATCTTAGATATTAGTCCTCTTGCTATCACCCTTTCTTCTCTCTTGAAAATCAAATTTTAAATCTCTAAAATAATAAAATATGACTGTAATTTTTAAAATTGTAAACCATGTTCGATTATTCTCCTCCTGATCCCCCCCTCTCTCATTTCACTCTTGACTGTCAATATTCTTTTTAGTTCTTTCTCAGTCCAATTCGAAGTTGTCCCCGCACAATCTTATTCGCTTTAGTACAACCCACCTGCCCCTTCCTACACGATGTCGCCATCCATCTCATACAATGTTATTCCCCTCTCATTCGATACCATTTGTCCTCAGTATGCAGTCACTCTTCTTATCTTCATTAAAAAGAAATATTTTTTTAGATAGTTGACTAGTACGTTTTTCGTTATTCTTGATTCATTTGCTTATTATCTTTTACTTGTTCTAGCTTGAAATTTTATTGTAGGGATGAACCTGGACCAGTTACATGATCAAGTGTAACACACCCTGATGAGCCGCCCAATAGACTAAGGTAAAGATATCACTATGGTCGTTGTGACCTCAGTCACTCGGGGCTTAGAGCTCAATCAAGAAACAAAATCAGACCATCAGTCGAAAAGATAAAAATTAATCAAAACCCAAAACAGCGGTCTTGCTATGTGATTAACCTGGTATAGCACCCAGGGTCGATTTCAAGGTGCACGAGTTGGCCTCGCGGCCTACGAAGTAGTCTAAAAGCCAATAAAATAAAAACAATGATTTTTGGTGGTTTTAAATATTTTTAAATTGTTTTGGATTTTTGATAATGAAGGAAAATAATAAAAGGATAAAAACAAGCAACTTCAACCAATTGTTTAAATACTAAAAAATGGTCCAAAAATTCAAACAAAAATATTTTTATGTTTTATAGGTTTTTACTATTTTTGGTGAATTGTTGAGATTTTTATAATTTTTCTGGAATTTTCTAAAAATAAAAGAAGGCAGAAATATAAGCAAGCTGTCCAGTCAGGCTTGAAGGACCAATTTAAAAAACCAAATGGTCCTGTAAAAGCGTAGAGGTATTTTTTATGAAAAATAGAAATAATGAAGAAAATTCAGCAAAAGAAATTGTGATTTTTTGGATTTTTTATAATTTTTTAGAATTTTTATAAGTTTTTAAGTGTTTTTTAATTTTTATGAGTTTATTATCCAAAAATAACCAAAAATGCAAAGAAATTCAAACACACAAAAATAAGCAACTTAATTTTTTGGGAATTTTTAAAAGGGTTTTATTATTTTTTTATGATTTTATAATCTGGACAGACATAAAAATAGCGGTTTTTGAATTTTTAAAAATAGAAAAATGCCTCAAAAATGTACCAAATTTTTAGTGAAAATTTTACACAGTGGCAGGAGCCAGGTGTCTAATTTTCATGAAATTTGGACTTAATTTTATATTTTATGAAAATCAAACAAAAGCTCACAGTGTATAAGGACCTTAATGTAATAAAAACATGTATCGAGGGCTAAACAGTAACAAGGCACAAAAGTATAAGGGCCCTCATGCAATTTGTCCAAGTAATCACGCGCGGGGCACGTGAATCAGGCACGGAGGGACCTCTTTGCAATTCCTATTTCTAAAAATGCAATCAAGAACACATAGAAATCACAGGGCAAAATGTGCAAAATAACCACAACCTCATGTGTCGATGCACGTGGTCCACATAAATAAGGACTAAAATGCAAATGTCTGAAACATAAAGGTCTGATGTGCAATTTAACCAAAATAAAAAGAACTATATAAAATATTTACAGGACTAAAGAACAAAAACAAAAAGATAGGGGCCTAAGTATAAATTACCCCTTAATTATTGGACGGCCGAGGGGAGGCCACGTGGAAGATCTGACGGTGGTGGATCAAGAGCTCCCTCTCGTTGTATCTAACGGTGCTGATCAACCCTCGACGATCCGACGGTGGCTGGATTTCTTTAAATGGGTGGATGCGATCGAATCTGGGATGTCGAGGGTGATCGGACGTCAGAGGAGGATCCTGGAAGAACACACCTCCGACAAACTTTGTCGGAGCACCACGGGCGCGCTGGACCTCCGCTGCTGCTGCTGGGATGTGGAATAGCTCCGCCTCGATGCTCCGCAGCTGGTAGGCTCCTCCGATGACACCGGGAAGCTCCGAGGAGCTCCGGCGATGAAGGTGGAGATGGGCTCCTGTGCCTGGATGCTCAGACCCTCAGATGGGTCTCCTTTGACCTGAAAAATAGCACAAAAGCACGCTGGGTCGAGGACAAAGTGCCTCGACCCTGTAAGGGGTGAAATGGGTGCGTGGGTGAGTCGCGGCGAGGACCTCCGGCGAAGCGATGGCGAGGGAGGTCGGGCCTTGGCTCCGGGGGCGAACCAAGGTGAATGCGTGGGTGAAGAACGTGAAGGGGGGTCTCGTGAGTGTGATGGTCAGGTCGGATGAATGAAACGATGATCGGAGTGGCCGGAATCGATGAAATGGATGATCGGAGCGATTTGTGGGTAATCGAAAATTAGAGAAAATAGGGGGAATAGGGTATACCTGATGAATGTGGTCGACTGTGGGTGAGCTCTGGGAGCTCTGGTCGTCGCCTCGAGGGTCGTCGGAGGCCCGAGGCTCGGGTGCTGCTCACGGCGGCGCATGGCGACAAGGAGGTCGCCGAATCAGTGGCGGAGGGGTCCTCTCCTCTCTTCGACACTCGCCTCACTCAGATGTCACTCTAGGGAGTCTAGTGGAGGTCACGGGAAGAAGGGGCAGCGCCAAAGATGGTGTGAAAAGCGCGGCAGAGCTGGAGCTATATAGTGCTAGGGGTCCGAGAAGAATGGGGTCGGGCGAGGTGGTCGGAGCTCGGATCCCTAGGTAGATCCCCGGGCGTGGGTCTCGGATGCAGGAGGGAGGATTAGGACCCGTGGTTTAGTTGAGTGGAAGGCGGATCAGATGGGGAAAATTATGAGAACTCGGGTCAAAAACCCAATCCGCCTGGAAGCGGGTCCGCGGGGGAGAGTTGACCGGGGGTCAACAATCCCCCGTGGACCAATGGGAATTCATGATTTATTAAATATTTGATAATTCGATAAAAAATAATAACTGAATTAATTTCGAAAACCTAAAACATGAAAAATGTTTATTTATTTTTAAATTATTTTTTTAGTGATTTTTATTTATTTTTTTGAAATAAAAATAATGTATTTACAATATAGTATTATTATATATAGGTATATACAATATGTATTTTTGATTTTTGATTTTTAATTATTTATTTTATACAATTTAATTCCAATTTTATATTTTATTTATTTATAGAATAAAATTTGGAATAATATGGTATTTTTATTTTATTTTTATTAATTATTTACAAGGGTTAAATAAAAACATTTTTTATATACATTCATGGTATATATACAAGGTTGGGAATTGATTTAATTTTGTTTCTTTTTATTTATTTTTATTTTTATGGGTTTTATTTTATTTATTTACACCATGAAATATGGGATGAGAAAATATTTTTATTGGATATTTATTTATTTATTTATAAGGGGAAATAAATAGAGGAGTGATTCTATGTACATGGCATATATACAATGAGGAAGGGCATTTTTATTTATTTTTATTTTTGTTTAATTTTTCTTATTTTTATTTTATTTTAATATTTAAAAATATATACATATTCACAAAAATGAATTTTTGTTTTATTTAGAGGAAAATATTTTTACTTATATACAGGTATATGTACACACATATGAGCTTCCCTATCTCTCTCTACTTGGGTTCTTTTTGCGGTCAGGTCCATGCTGAGCCCTCCCTTGGGATTAGGTCGCTCAATATTTATTCTAAATATCTCCCTCTTTTTCTTTTATTTCTTTATTCTTTTATTTATGCACAAAAACATGCTAATTATTCATATTTACACAATGCATGTTGAATGATAATTATTGCTATTTACAAGTATCTACATGTGTTTTGCATAGGTTTTGTAGCTAAAATAAAAGAATAAAGAGTGATGAATGGGTATTCATCACACCCACCTAAGAATAAATAAGCATTATTTCAATTCCTTTCATTTTTAAATTGATATACAATTTCGATTCATATTTTCATAACATATGTATATTTTAATGCATGTATTTTCTTACAAATAAATACTATTTCAAGTCTTATTTAAATGAGAGGTATGTTTCTCAAGTAGTGTGCTATATTTACGTTAGTTTAGTCTTGGTTATTCAATCGAGTATGAATGATATTTGATCATTATTTGTTAATGATATATTATCGAGATTTGAATGGTGTTCTTGGAAGTGGTTGGGTTAGTCATGGACTTGTAAAGAATCAATTGTAAAGAATGCACATGTGATGAATCCGTGATTCATCACCTTAATTCCTTCATTTTTAGCTAAAATCCTTGGTAAAGTATATGTAAATAGTCATTAATTTCTACTAATTAACATTCTAACCATAATTATTAATAATATATATTTAACACTTATTTTATCCAAAATAAAATAATAAAGAGAAAAATGAAAAATAAAAGAAAAACAAGGATGTATATAAAATATATAGACTGATCCTAACCTTGAGACTGGACAATATTGACTTGATCGACAAAATAAATAAGTACGGGGAGATAAGGATCCTAACTTATAAAAATATCAGAAAACCTAGATCATAATTGTACATAAACACATTTTTCACATTGTGAATATTTCACCTATTTTATTTATTATTAAGAAAATCTCAAACCAAAATACATTATTCATAAAAGTTGTTCATAAAATATATATATTAATTTTAAAAATATCAGAAAAATTATTCGATATAAAAATAATTAATTATGATGAACCGAAAAAGCTATAAAATCCAACTTCCAAGGTTCATAATTAATTATAGAAAACTCCAAATTGACCTAACTCACTTTAAACTTCGTTTTATAACTAATACTATTTTTTAAAAATATCAAAAAAATATTAGAATAAAATAAGTGAGTTTTGGTGTTTGGGTCCCGTTGTCTATATGTACTATATATATAAACTTTTTGATTTTCTAATTAATTATTCATAACCCTTTTTAACCAAATTTCTTTTCTAAAATATTTCTAAAAATGAATAAAAAAATATAAAAATATAATTTAAGCAAAAATGCTAATAAATCCCGAAGTCACGAAGTCATGACCTAAATTTTACGGACCTCATAACTTGGCCATTGATAATTCTCCATTTCATCACCTTTATTCTATCATTTTGGCCTTAAAAATCCTAGTAAATGCATGTAAAACCCTTTAATTTGGGCCATTTAACATTCATGCATTGTTGTGTAAATATTGTATAAAAAACTGTTTTTAATGTCAAATTTATAGAATAAAGAAAAGAAAAGAAAAAGAACCTAAACCCTGAGACCTAGGCATGTTGATGGCTTAGTCGACAAGGAATAAATTATGGGGAGATAGGGGTCCAAAATACAATAAAAACCCTTTTATTTATTTATTCTTTATTCATCTTTGGAACCTATTTTTATTTTCATTTTTTATACCTCAAATAAAGAAACTTTGTACATGAAAGTTGTAGATAATAAAATATAGAAAAATATAAAATTGAGTTTATACAAAAATAATAGACAGAGTAAAAAAGATACAGCCTAAATAAGATTCCAAAATCTCAACTTTCCAGACCCATATATCTCAAATAAATACTCAAAATATATCAAAATCACCATTAATTGTAATATAAATTTTAATGAGCTTTTTAATGAATGTAGTTTCATATTTTTCGGAGTTAAGGTGTGAAAGTTAGGTTTTGGACCCATATTGTATAGTTTACCCGATTAAAATAATCATTTTATTTATTATTCATTATTTTTATAATTTTATATTTTTAAAATTTTGTAAATATTATTTATAATATATGTACATATTAAAACTAGAATAAAAACATAAAGAAATTATTAAAATAAAATACTCATATAAAATACATAAGTAAATTACCTATAACTATACTTATATAATTAATTCATCTATTTACTTAAGTATATATATTCTGTCAGAAAAATATAATAAATATATATATATCATAATTATATAAATAATAAATTAAATTAACAAAACTAAAAGTACAAAATAAAAATAAAATACATAAAAACATAGATAAATATACGTATATATAACCCTTAAAAAGTAACTTCTAATTAAATACCTCCAAAAAATCAACAAAAATCATAATAAAATAATATAGAAAATAATAAATATTTTTTATAACTAAATTAATAAAATCATTAAATTTTTTATTGATTTTTAAATAATTTCCATGAGTTTTTTTCCTGGTTGGTCCACGTGGACCAACCAGGTGGCGCAGAGAGTTGACTCGAGTCAACTCTCTGACCTGCCTCCTATAGTTGTCAGACCTCATGCATAGGTCTTCTTGATTTTTTCTCGGCCTCTCCTGGCACCAATAAGCCTCATTGCATTCATAATTTTTCTTCCCCCCATATCGATGATTCACACCCAGATGATTTTTTGGGACGAGGAGCTTTGATTCGCTCCATCTTCCTTGTTCTTCTGCCCTTGTTCATCTCGCATGTACAAATGCTCCTTCGACTTTCCATTCAATCTTTGAACACCCTTTTGACCTAGCGCGGGCCTCCTCTCGCCTTGCCCAGGATCGGGGAGGTGACAGCTCTCCTCCAGCAGCGTTTGGCGTGCTCCGACGACGTCGAGTGGTGCTTCCACCACCACCTCCGACCACCGACCGTCGAGGTCATCTCCTGGTTCCGCCAGTCAAGGTACCTCCTCTTTTCTTGCATTTCTTAGCTTACGGTTAGCCATAGGTTTGATCTTTCGCATTCTAATCACAAAATTAGCCGTAGGTTCCATCCTTCGAAGTTCGCCGGAGCCCCGCTCCGGCGAACGCCTCTGCCCACACCCAATGCCTTCCACCACTCCCCATTTCCCTCTAACCGAGTTGAGGAAGTTTGCCCTCAACCTGGATTTGAGTCTTGTGTAGGAACAAAGCATGAAAGCCTGCTGGGGTAATTTTACCCTTCACCGGAGATACCTGGGACACTTGTGCTCCGTTGCCTTCGTGGGGACATTCTGGTGTGCCTCCGATCATTTTAAAGGTCCCAGCAAATCAAGGACCCCTGCAGGAATGCTTCCGAACATTTTGAAGCCTCAAGGACCATCGTAGTAGGGAGATCGAGCTCGAAGAACATCGCCTCGTTGGAGCCGTTTCCCCATTCTTCCTCGACCTTCCTTCACCATTGGATCAAGAACCCATGCCAAGTTGATTGTCAGTCGTTGGATGCGTACTCACGTCACCGTCAGATCTGCCAGTGCCATCTAATCATGGTCGTGCATCCGCAAACTAGTATTGGCACACAGGGACGTGATACGTGGCAAGTGATAACATATCTATCATCAATCCGTGCCTATTGTGAGGTATTTTGCATATTTCACCCCCAAGTTTTTGTATTTAATTATCAAGACCCAAACTTTCATATGTCTTTATTATATTTTTGTAAATTTTGCAAATCACCCCCAATGTATATGGTAATTACATCTAGGTCCAATCCACGTCACCTCACGTGACTGATGAACGTAAAATTCACCTCTATAATATTATGGAATTATGCTGTAGTACAGGAGGCGAATTTGGTTCAGCAAAAACCACAGACTTTGAATGCTGTGGAATATTTATGCTTGGCAAGTCTACCAAGGTAGAACACAGGGACACAGCTGCCTAATTCAGTTATTGAATTTCGATTCATGAAGGCATAATGATTTAATCTCAATTTCAGGTCCATATGCAATTTATGAAGTACTATGCTATTTACAAGGCGATGCCATGATGCATGCATTTTTTTATTTTGTTTTTATGCAATTTAAGGTGATGCATGGGAAAATAATGCAAAGGAATATGCATGATGAATAAAATGCCAGAATTATACCCTAAAATGTGAGCAACGCAATATAGAATAAAGTTAGAGTCATTTTGAACACATCATTAAAAATCGGTCATCAAATCAAGCAAAACAAGTAGAGCATGGTCCCATTTATGACATAAAAATCACTTAAATTAAAACAGTGTCAAATGGAACAAGTAAGCATGCTAAAATGTAGAGGACAAAATAAGGATCAAAACGACACTAAAATCATGCAATTTGGACCTACGATGCTCAAGTTATGCTAAAAACAGTGCAAGGGCATAATGGTAATAAAAATGCAATAAATTAAAGGGATAAATATTGCATTTAGGTCCCTGGAGGGACCTAAACGCAAATAAAGAAAACCGCCTGGGGTCCTTTGCAATTTTCCCATTTGCGCGCAGGGACCTTTTTGTAATTCTTTAAAACCTAGAGGGCCTCCCTGTAATTTACCCAGGCACGCACGTAAGGCACGTGCCTGGGGACCTTTATGCAATTAGATAAACAGCAAGGTCTTTCTTGCAATTTGCCCAGCACCTCACGTGCGCTGCACGTGAGGGGCTAGGCTCGGGAGGAGGCTTGTGGCTCGGGCCACGTGGCTGGACGTGGAGGCTCGAAGTTTAGGCTCGGGTCACCCGAGCTTGTTAGTTCGGTTCGAGGCTTTGGCCTCCACGTGGCTTCATCACGTCCGTCCGATCAGGAGGATCGGACGGTATCTGCTTCTCGTGCTCCTCTACAGGTCGCCGGAGGAGGCGGGGCTCCGGCGACCTGCCCTTGGCTCCGCCTCGACTTGTGAAGCCTTTTGATGTCCGTCTGGACTTGCTGGAGGTCTGGCGGAAGTCTTGGAGCCACGGCGAAGCACCAAGGATGATCGGAGGTACTGCTCGAAGAAGCTTCGCCGGCGGAGATGAAGTTGAAGGAGCTCCGACACGATCTTCGGCCATTGATGGATTTGAAGCCTGAAAATGTCAGCATGTAGCCAAAGCGTGCTAGTGCGAACGATAGGTGAGTGAGTGCGAGCCTTGGAGTGATCGGAGGTGGAGGCCAAAGCTCCTCCTCCGGCGAGATGGAGGAGGAGGTGGGTCGGAGTGGTTGGGCGGAGCTGATGAGTAGGTCAGATGAGGGTGAATCGGTCGGAGATGAATGGAGAAATTCGAAGAAAAATGCGAAGAAAAGATCTCCTCGCCGGAGCGAGGAGTTTGCGGAGGAGGAGGCCTAGGCTGGGCTTCAATGGAAGCCCAGGTCTTCGCACTACGGGGGCGACCGTTCCCCGGTGCTCGGCGGCGCACGATGGAGCCCCTACTCGGCGGGGGATAAGCCGAGGGTCAACACCAGGCGAAACCCATCGTCGCCTCAACATTCTACCCCTCCGCTGTCACCGGAGGGGTGGAGGAGGCTAGGGTGACGCCCAAAAATGGTGGACGACGTGATCGGTGGCGGAGGAAGGGGTTTTATAGATGGGGGTGTGCGGCGGTTTCAGTGGTGGAGGGACGTTTTGGAGCGAGGATTTAATGGAGTGGGAGTGATGGCGAGGGGATTTGATGAAGGCGCGAGGATGGCGGAGGTCATGGCTTTGTGTAGGTGGCGTTATGAGCAAGAGAGGCGGTCGGAGGTGTTGGCCAGAAAAGGAAGGGGGCGCTGGTGCTGCGGTGAAACGGTTGGAGGTGAGGTGGGTTACGGAGGTTGACGATGAGCTACAGCCGTTGGATCAAGGGATCCAACAGCTGGGATTGAGGCGCGAATGGAGGGATGCGATCAGATCATTAGATCTGATCGTACGGCTGAATGCGAGGCGCTAACGAGTGGTTGTGATGGAGAGTTGGAGAAGATCGTTCGGTGGAGGTTAGAGGAGTGACGTGGAGCGTCGGCCACCGTAGGATGAAAGTGGAATCGTGCGGCTCTGGAGGAGTGGAGATGTGGCGCAAGGAGGAGCGTTGGATGAGGATGGGATCGAAGGGTTGTGGATCAGGCACTAGTGGGCGGTCATGATCTGATCTGAGATTAGATCGGGCGGCTAAGGAGTGAGGCGTGATGAAGGGCTCAGATGAAGGCGGGATTGAGGTGATCCAACGGCCCAGGAGGCCGCCAGGTGGCGAGAGGATGAGCGGGCCACGTGGGCGGCCCACGTGGCGCCACGTGGCCCAATCAGATTAATTCAAAAAATAAATACAAAGAAAATTAGAAAAGAAATATCTAGAGGTCGAACTTGGAAAAAGTCAAAAGATGAAAGTTGCTCGTCTCGATGAGATCTACAACTTTCATGTTGGTCAAAAAGCCAAAGAGAGGTCATCTGTATAAAAGCTATTTTTGGGGGTATTTTCAAGGGGGTAAAAATACCCAGTTTGAGATTTTGATTTGTTTTTGTATTTTTTAGTTGTTTTAAAGGTTAGTGACTTATAGACAAGTTATCTACCTAATTTTTAGGGGTTTTTGAGTGATAAAATAGATACAGAAAAATAAGGGAAATTAAATACAAATAATTATAGGTTAATTATACACATTATGGTACAAGATAAAAACAAAGGATTAGAGGATATTTTTATTGGTTTGTTTAAGCAGGGATATTAATAAGGAGTTTTTAGCATGATGAATACGAGATTCATCATACCCCTATACTTAAACCATGCTCGTCCTCGAGCATCTAAAGAATGAAGGAGTCGGATTAATTCCCGACAGTGCGCGTGAAAAATTCAAGGCTTGATCTTTCAAAGACCCTTGACCTAAGTGATCCTAAAATTCTGGGTTTATCCAAGCCTTAGTCAGAAGGAATCCAACTTCTTTGATTATCAAACTCTCGTTTTGTACATATAATATAAGGATATGACATTTAGTGTACTGCATTTCATGAGAGCCGAGTCGATGCATCACCCAAAGTTCCAGTCCCAAAGATCTTCCTCTAGACCTAATCCTCAATACTAGGGAATAAGTATGTTCTTGCTTCAGTCAACCGTCTCTATAGTTTGTCAGAATCTGAAATGTTGATGGACGACCAGATGATGGAGGTACTGGGATTGTGTCTAATTTTCTCACCCTTACATTGGAATAAGGGGCCTCTCGAGTGCCTTTTACTCAACACTTGTATATTAATACTTTATTGATCAATGTGTCCGTCAAGAGAGTTGGAGTCGTCTGCACTTGTTTTTCTGGGAGTACACCGGGGTGTGTCTTTTCTGAGTATCTAAGATACCTTCGACACCCAGACTTGTATCGCTTACGATGCAGGGCCCTTTTTGTGGTGTCAGCCCGACTCCTTGGTCCTAATTAGCGCTTTGGTCCAAGTGGACACTTTGAAAATGTTTGGGAGCGCTCACCATTGGTGGAAGCTCATTTGGAATTTGACTTTGGATTTAGAGCTTTTCTTTGATATTTCATTTCTTTTGTTGGCTAGCTCCACTGCTTTTACCAAGAGATTGGCGCACACTGATCAACAAGTTCCTTTAAATTTCATAACACCCTGGCACTTTTAGGTAAATATCCAAGAGATAGTATATGAATCTTGTTCACATACTGGCTAGGGTTTTTGCTGACACTCAGGTTTTCTGAAGCCTTCATTAACTTTATCCCATCCTCGAATATCATTAGATCGGGTCTAAACTTAAATCTATGGTCCTAGTTCCTCAAGTGATATCTCAACTCAGCTCATCAATTATGCAGTTGTGGAAGTGACTGTGCTGATCATATTTTCTTGAAGGTAGAGATGAAGAGTGTAATATAGCACTCAAATCTTTCAAGCCAGGGGAGTGTGGATATTTAAGTCATGGAAACCCTAATGACTAAGGCATGTTAACTCAGACTCTCAAGATCCCAGAGATCCAGTGTCCTCAAGTTGTGAGTGTGAATGTGTCAGGAATACACCAACTCCTTAGGTTAGTGAATTTTTGTGTGATTTTTATCTTTTGCAAATTTTTATGGGTTTTAATTTTCAATTTTTTTTAATTCCTCGGAGAGACAATGACTGGCCCAGGCTCAAATAAAAGTATACACTTTCAGCCAGTATGGGTGTAAGTACGGGCCGAGGCCCGTGTTACTTGAGGACGGGGCCGTATGCGATGTCCTCTAAACCACCCACTCTGCTAAGGGAGACCGAGGTTCCCTCACTGAAAATGTCTACTAAACCTAGTAGTCAGAGTCAACCTCCAAGAAAGATTTTTAAAACAAATTTTTTTTAATACAGGAATATTTACATAAATTAAACCCTCAATTTTTAATTTTTACAGATTTTTACTCAGTTCACTAGTTTACCAAAACCCAACCTGAAAAATAAAATTTTAAAAAGCTTTAAAAACGCGAGCTAAGGCTAAAGTAATATACAATAATATACGGTATACCCCCCTATACTTAAAATTTGCTATGTCCTCATAGCACAAGTGCCATAAAGCTAAGGCTCGGTTCAAGTACAGGGTGATACAGCGGAACTGAGGAGGAGGGTCCCCCTATACTTAGGCCAAAATAGGCCTAAGTACAAGAAGACGGGACGAGGGATGGAAGAGCAGGCAGGTCCCCCCTATACTTAGGCTACAACTAGCCTAAGTAAGGTCTGCGTTAGGGGGGGGGGTTCTATGATACAAGGATGAGGGGGAGGGGGTTAGTGAAAAATAGATACACACAACGAGAGAGAGATAGAGAGAAAGAGAGAGAAAGAGAGAGAGAGAGAAAGAAATATACAGGGGGAGGGTGGGGTGAGTATGTGCATGTGCAGTGTAGGTGTATGTGTGTGATGGGGGGGGGGGGATTTTTTTTGTACAATATGCAAGACTGAAAATAAATATGCAGATGCAAGTTTTTTTTTGTACAACATGCAATACAAATTTTGACTGCTGAAATCTCTCAAATCCTTCATAGGTTCTTTTGCGGCCTCTTCAGCGGAAGTTCCCGACTTCACGCCTCCATGAGGATCAAGCGTCCTCGATCACCATGGGCCCTGCCACAAAAGATAGACGTTAGAAAACCTGGAGACATTAAATCAGCAAATGATATGCAACAAAATGATGCATGAAATGAGGACCTGAAAAAAATAATAAAAAAATCAAAATCCAAAAATTAAGCAAAGCCGTATCCCCGGCAACGGCACCATTTGATGAACGTAAAATTCGCCTCTATAATATTATGGAATTATGCTGTAGTACAGGAGGCGAATTTGGTTCAGCAAAAACCACAGACTTTGAATGTTGTGGAATATTTATGCTTGGCAAGTCTACCAAGGTCGAACACAGGGACACAGCTGCCTAATTCAATTATTGAATTTCGATTCGTGAAGGCATAATGATTTAATCTCAATTTCAGGTCCATATGCAATTTATGAAGTACTATGCTATTTACAAGGCGATGCCATGATGCATGCATTTTTTTAATTTTGTTTTTATGCAAGTTAAGGTGATGCATGGGAAAATAATGCAAAGGAATATGCATGATGAATAAAATGCCAGAATTATACCCTAAAATGTGAGCAACGCAATATAGAATGAAGTTAGATTCATTTTGAACACATCATTAAACATCGGTCATCAAATCAAGCAAAACAAGTAGAGCATGGTCCCATTTATGACATAAAATCACTTAAATTAAAACAGTGTCAAATGAAACAAGTAAGCATGCTAAAATGTAGAGGACAAAATAAGGATCAAAATGACACTAAAATCATGCAATTTGGACCTACGATGCTCAAGTTATGCTAAAAACAGTGCAAGGGCATAATGGTAATAAAAATGCAATAAAATAAAGGGATAAATATTGCATTTAGGTCCCTGGAGGTACCTAAATGCAAATAAAGAAAACCGCCTGGGGTCCTTTGCAATTTTCCCATTTACGCACAGGGACCTTTTTGTAATTCTTTAAAACCTGGAGGTCCTCCCTGTAATTTACCCAGGCACGCACGTGAGGCACGTGCCTGGGGACCTTTATGCAATTAGATAAACAGCAGGGTCTTTCTTACAATTTTCCCAGCACCTCACGTGTGTTGCACGTGAGGGGCTAGGCTCGGGAGGAGGCTTGTGGCTCGGGCCACGTGGCTGGACGTGGAGGCTCGAAGTTTAGGCTCGGGTCACCCGAGCTTGTTGGTTCGGTTCGAGGCTTGGGCCTCCACGTGGCTTCATCACGTCCGTCCGATCAGGAGGATCGGACGGTATCTGCTTCTCGTGCTCCTCTGCAGGTCGCCGGAGGAGGCGGGGCTCCAGCGACCTGCCCTTGGCTCCACCTCGACTTGTGAAGCCTTCTGATGTCCGTCTGGACTTGCTGGAGGTCTGGCGGAAGTCTTGGAGCCACGGCGAAGCTCCAAGGCTGATCGGAGGTACTGCTCGAAGAAGCTTCGCCGGCGGAGATGAAGTTGAAGGAGCTCCGACACGATCTTCGGCCATTGATGGATTTGAAGCCTGAAAATGTTAGCATGTAGCCGGAGCGTGCTAGTGCGAACGATAGGTGAGTGAGTGAGGGCCTTGGAGTGATCGGAGGTGGAGGCCAAAGCTCCTCCTCCGGCGAGATGGAGGAGGAGGTGGGTCGGAGTGGTTGGGCGGAGCTGATGAGTAGGTCAGATGAGGGTGAATCGGTCGGAGATGAATGGCGAAATTCGAAGAAAAATGCGAAGAAAAGATCTCCTCGCCGAAGCGAGGAGTTGGCGGAGGAGGCCTAGGTTGGGCTTCAATGGAAGCCCGGGTCTTCGCACTACGGGGGCGACCGTTTCTGTCACGACCCGCCCCGCTAGTCGGAACGAGGGCGACATAAAAATTATCTTATCGTCTTAATCATGATTAGCATGTCAAAAAAAATTCGACAGTAATTCCTCTATATTATGGACTCCCAAACGCTAACATGTACCTGAAACGACCTTTATAAAACTTTTACAAAAAATTCTCCTTTAACATCTTTCATCACCACCCAAGTCATAATCCACATTCACAGTATCAAACATATTTCCTTTGCTCCTTATGTGCAACTGTTATCTACTACTAAAGTTTCGATACAAGTCTTTCTATTTCACAAAACACCAAGTACCAACCATTTTACCTGAAGAACCCAAAAACGTTGCTGCAATATCACAAAATGAAGTAAAGGTCCCCACAGTCAGCAAAAGACTTAGTTCCTCCGCGCATCCTACAACTCCTTCTCAGGTGTATCTGTAAATAGTATTTAATAATAAAGGGCTGAGTCTAAACTCAAAATGAGCTTAGACCCAGCGAGTGGGTCTCAAGCATTTTGGAAAAGAAAATGGATTATTTTTGAAAATAACTTTGCTTGTCATATAAAATAAAAGGGTATTGCTACAATATGACACTGCACAAATTATAACTAAAGCTTTCTCGAATAATGATGCTGTAAAGAAATGAAATATCAAACAACCTGAATAAAATTAATTTACTAACAAGTTGTTGAAAATCTTAAAAAAAACAAAAATATTTATTTTCCAACTGTTATAACGACGCCACTGTGGCTAACGTACTAAGTACATGAACACTGAAATAAACTAAGTCATACGCGTAGACAGCCCCAAAGGCCAATGAACACCCTGCATATGGCCTAAAGCCTATGTGCATACAGAATGTGAACCCAAAGTTCTCTAAACCATATCTGATGGTTTCGTCATATCTGATGACAAGTTTCAGCGTCATATCTGATGACATCACCATATTTGATGGCTAGTCCATGACTATGTCTGAGAGCTACTGTGGTGGTCATTGTTTCTAACATATTTTCTGATCCATAGAAATATAACTGTAAGCTGGGAAATTTGTGATATCTGAATCATATCATCCTACTAAACTTATCTGCATGTAATCTGAAAACATTTGTGATAGTAAAGCGATATAAATGAATACTGAAAACCTTACTTGGCATTCGACATTCTTACTATGCAAACATAAACGAAGCTTCTTCTACTAAACCTTAAGCTTGAATGACTATATTCAATTTACTAAGCCGCCATCATCTTGGATAAAACAAATCATATCTGATTATGAAACTAAAATATACATGTACAATAGTGTAGTTAAAAGGCATTAGAAACTATAATTGTAATATCATAATGTACCTGTAAAAATAGGGGTTATATCTTAAAATAGGCTTGAGACCACTCACCTTGATGTATAATTGTGCAAGACTTCCGAAGGCTTTCCGGATTTATAATCCCTTCCTAAAATTCATGTGGATTATTTTGTCAGATACAATGTACTAATTTCAGCTCCTACATTTTGCAAGTGTCGCAGAATGCATGATATGCAAATAAATTTTAACTTCTCTCCTAAATATTTATATTTATTATATCTCACAAGATACAACTTACTTGTCCTTAAACAATTTCCTCATGTCATTTTTTTATTTCAGGCTACTTATATGTTTATGATTTGTATCTAATTTGACTACATCCATGTTGAAATTAAAATCATTAATGGGTATAGTAAATCATATATACATATAGTTTATTGTCATGTCACTTCTCTCGAGCATAAATTTGTAAAGGAAACGGACATATATGAAGTACATCAGATCCAACACACACACACACACACACACACACACACACACACATATATATATATTACTAACATACTGTTATTTCTGCATATGTTCCTTTCGTTGGAGTCCATTTATTTCTATCCAAAGCAGAACATCAGATTTTCATGCTCATAATATTGGCCCACGTATTATTCAAGCTAAAAAAAATTCTTTAATGATAAAAACATACGGAATCAAACTTTACCACATTTCCTATACAATACCATTATCTCACTTTTGATAATACGGTATTAGGGAAACTCACAATGCTATAGAATCGATGGTATGATATAGAAATAGATATTACTTGAGTTCTATGGCCTCTCTTTTTGTTTTATACAAGCTAAAAAATATACTTATCAATATCATTCCATTCCCAACACTGATTTCTATTGTTCAGCTTAATTGGATAATTTATAAATCAGCATGAGATTTAGTCAATCATCCTCATAACTATGTTTATTTCTACGTGATGTCTGATTGCACAACATAGGAAGAAGGGACTAACTAATTATGTAAGAGGACAAGGGAAGATAGAGTACCCTTTGTTGACAACCTCCATGATCGCTCTTCTTCAGCTCTCGTTGGATTAATAGAAGAAGAAGAAAAAATTCCTAAGAGCAAGATGGAAATGATATGGTCGAATATTCTAACTTTATACCTAATATCATCTCATCAAATCCATCTAAGGCGGTGGCTTTCACTTACTATTATCGCCACACGTGGATTCTATGCATCCACTCTTACGAATATGGAACATATAATTATGTGACTTTATCATGACATCTTCCATATTCTTATATTATACTATTAACGTTATATTTCATTGCCATGCCCCCTAATTTATTATTTCTCTTAACTCACGTCCATGCACATGCACTTATGCTTATCATGACCATAGCATCTCATGCTCATACACATAAGAATGTCTTTCTTATTATTATTTGATGGTAAAAAAAATTATTAGGATTGTATAGCTCAAATCTTTAACATCGTATATATTTTGGAAACCAATATAGAGATACACTTCTCGTATCCGTCAATAGTTGCATATGTATTCATATCTAATAACCTTAGGATATTACCATTAGAAAAATAATCATTTATAATACACAATCTAGATATCTCCCACCAATCCATTTTCTTATCTGTCGAGTATGTTGTGGCCTCTAAAGTCTTATCCATACGAATCTATATCTATATCATTTGATATGTATGCGCATATTCTAGAATAAATACAGTAACAATATGCTCGTATCCGTCCATCGACATTCTAGAACCTTAGGTAAAAAAAATTTGTCGTATCCGAATGTTACAGTTCCCCGGTGCTCGGCGGCGCACGATGGAGCCCCTACTCGGCGGGGGATAAGCCGAGGGTCAACACCAGGCGAAACCCATCGTCGCCTCAACATTCTACCCCTCCGCTGTCACCGGAGGGGTGGAGGAGGCTAGGGTGACGCCCAAAAATGGTGGACGACGTGATCGGTGGCGGAGGAAGGGGTTTTATAGATGGGGGTGTGCGGCGGTTTCAATGGTGGAGGGACGTTTTGGAGCGAGGATTTAATGGAGTGGGAGTGATGGCGAGGGGATTTGATGAAGGCACAAGGATGGCGGAGGTCATGGCTTTGTGTAGGTGGCGTTATGAGCAAGAGAGGCGGTCGGAGGTGTTGGCCAGAAAAGGAAGGGGGCGCTGGTGCCGCAGTGAAACGACTGGAGGTGAGGGGGGTTACGGAGGTTGACGATGAGCTATAGCCGTTGGATCAAGGGATCCAACGGCTGGGATTGAGGCGCGAACGGAGGGATGCGATCAGATCTTTAGATCTGATCGTACGGCTGAATGCGAGGTGCTAACGAGTGGTTGTGATGGAGAGTTGGAGAAGATCGTTCGGTGGAGGTTAGAGGGGTGACGTGGAGCGTCGGCCACCGTAGGATGAAAGTGGAATCGTGCGGCTCTGGAGGAGTGGAGACGTGGTGCAAGGAGGAGCGTTGGATGAGGATGGGATCGAAGGGTTGTGGATCAGGCACTAGTGGGCGGTCATGATCTGATCTGAGATTAGATCGGGCGGCTGAGGAGTGAGGCGTGATGAAGGGCTCAGATGAAGGCGGGATTGAGGTGATCCAACGGTCCAGGAGGCCGCCGGGTGGCGAGAGGATGAGCGGGCCACGTGGGCGGCCCAGGGGGCGCACGTGGCCCAATCAGATTAATTCAAAAAATAAATACAAAGAAAATTAGAAAAGAAATAGCTAGAGGCCGAATTTGGAAAAAAGTCAAAACATGAAAGTTGCTCGTCTCGATGAGATATACAACTTTCATGTTGGTCAAAAAGCCAAAAGAGGTCATCTGTACAAAAGCTATTTTTGGGGGTATTTTCAAGGGGGTAAAAATACCCAGTTTGAGGTTTTGATTTGTTTTTGTATTTTTTAGTGGTTTTAAAGGTTAGTGATTTATAGACAAGTTATCTACCTAATTTTTAGGGGTTTTTGAGTGATAAAATAGATACAAAAAAATAAGAGAAATTAAATACAAATAATTATAGGTTAATTATACACAATATGGTACAAGATAAAAACAAAGGATTAGAGGATATTTTTATTGGTTTGTTTAAGCAGGGATTTTAATAAGGAGTTTTTAGCATGATGAATACGAGATTCATTAGTGACGTACCACGTGAGGGGACATTTTGCAAAGGACCCTCTAGGCTTCTATTCATTTCTATTTAATCCAGAAATTTTTTATTTACGTTAAATATTTTTGTGAAAATTATGTATAGGCCCTTGAACTTTCTGTTATTTACATTAATACCCCAACCGGTAGAGTAGATTTTTTATTTTGTGTATTTATTTTAAATAGCTATTAAACTTGAAAAAATCTTAAAAATATCTGCAGACTCTTGTTGCATTCACGCCCTATTTTTATTTTGCAATTTTAAGAATTTTATCATTTATTAAAAAGAAAAAACAATATATTTTTAACCTATTTGTAATAGAAAACCTATAAAAAATATAAAATTATCTTAAAAAAATCTATAAAAAATATATTTTGCGTATTTATGTATTTTAACCTTCAGATAAAAAATCACTAAAAAATACAAAAGACAATACCTAAAAATTAAAAAAAATCCCTAAAAATATTTATAAAAATTGTAAATTTTTCAAAAACTTAAAAATATGTTTTCTGTTTTTTATATTATAATTATTATATTAAAATTAATTTGAAGTAATTTTGATACTATTTGGTATTTTTCTTCTCCATTTTAATTTTGAGTATTTAATTAAACCTTGATTTAGATTATTTTTTACTTTAAATATATAAAACAATTAGCAAAATTTCAAAAAATCAAAAAAGAGAAAAATCAATTAAAACCCAAAAATATTTTTCATTTATTTTTACTATTTTTATTAATATTTATATCTATATTAGTCTATATTGTATATACTCTATATATATCATTATATATATTATATCCTTTTATAAAAAGAAAAATATAAAAATATAAAAGGAAAAATAGAAAATAGAAAATTAAAAATCAAAATATAAAAATATAAAATCAAAAAATTAAAAATTAAAACCCACAAAAAAGAAAATATAGACAAATACCTCACAGTCACTTTTGTGCGTTTATTTGCCTAATCTAGCTTGTTTGCTCCATGTGTTCAACACTCTACACATACTTGCACACTATACACATCTTTGTTGTAGAATTAAATAACATAAATTTTAACTCCACGTTTGCTTTTCATTCCTTGATTATTATTTTTGGGTGAATTGTTGAATTTAGTGGTTTTCTGGAGTGGTCAACACATCGACTGCGGTCTCGCCTTGTGAGACCCTACGACAATCTGCAAAATCATTACTTCAGTCATATGGACTCTGAATTAAGTGTAGTCACTTTTAATGTTCGTTTTATTTATTTGTTTCTTAAATAACATTGATTTCGCTAAAATCAGAGTTAATATGCAAAATGTGGGTTTCGAACCATATTGGTATATATTGCACAATGTACCTTAATTTATCTTAGTTAATATATGTCATTCATCATATTTATATACTTTATTAATATTTTATTAATAAAATAAATAAATTTATTTATTTATTATTTATTTTTTTATGTAGTAATCTATTTAATTATTTAAATAATTATATTTTTAATAACTTATTATTCATTTACCTAATTATTTATTTAATTACTTATCTAATAATTAATTATATTTTACCTAATTAAGTATTTATTTATTTATTTTATTATAAATTCATTTCCTTATTTATAATTAATTAATTTCCCTCTCATTTCCTCTCTACCTTTCCCTTCTCTCTCATCTCACTTTCTTCTTCCCCGATCAAACACCCTTCTTCTTCTCCATATTTCATCGCCTCTCCTTCTCTTCCCTCCGACCAACCATCCAACTTCCCCAACGACCTAGCCATTGGTCGGTCGTTGCTCCAACCTTCAGGCCATTCGCCGACCTCTCCCTTCTCCTCCTCTATATAAGGCATTCACATCCCCATCGTCATTCATCCGCCATTAGTTTCTTCATACATTGAGCTCTGAGTGGTCGCCAAGGAGGTGACAGCTCCGAGATCGTTCCCTCGTCACAGCGAAGAGGATGAAGGGTGTGGTGTTATCTTCACCGACAAGCGATCCATCCGTCGTGAGAAGCCTCCACGTAGCAGGCCATGATACAATGGAGCTATACAAAGCTCCATTGTAGGCGACTTCACCCAGGTTAGTTCTTCTTCTCGTTTTCTCCTTCTCTCTCTTCTTATATTTCTTTTATCTCCTCGCTCATTCCATTCTCTTCTCGATGTCTCTATCCCTCTCGATTTTACTTCCAATCAAAATCGATTTCATCATCATTTCAACGTCAATAGCTTCTCCGATCATCCTCTCATATCTTATCAACTCTGATCATTCGATCAGAGCTTCTTGATCCTTTCCATTGCCATCGAGGACCAGTCATCTTCATCCATTCCATGTTATTCTAATGCGTGGATGAGGTCGCAATTCCTCGAGCCTTTGGTTTCATCGCAGGTAGAAATCCGGAGTGCACTAAAGATTGAGCAACACGTGTAAATCCGATCATCCTCGAACCTCCGAAGGCTTCATCGAGCCCCATCTGGAGGCAAAACAGATTTTTATCTCTCGTCGTGGGAGAGCTCGATCGGGTAGGAGAACCATCTCCTTGTCCGATCATTCCTAAATCGCATACAATCTGGAGTGTCATGTGGGAGAACTGGAGCAAGACGAGAATTGAAGATAACTTCCTAAAGAGCACATGATCAAAGCACCCTATATTAATTGTTCACCATGTGTGTGTAAAGGAGTGATCTTATGAGAGCCAAAACTTGTGAGAGCATGAGAGCATGCATTCTGGACCACTAGATTCTATTTTCTCTCTCCTGGTCTTCTCTCTCCTGGTTGAATCTAGTGGTCCAGAATGCATGCTCTCACAGGTTTTGGCTCTCATATGATCACTCTTGTGTGTGTGTGTGTGGATTAGAAAAATACTATCGCTCATCTAAAGTAGGTTTAATACGTCACGAGAATTACCGTCGAGCGGAACTTAAAGTGGGGAACGGGTCGTCTATTGTAGTGGGTACTGCAGCAGATTCTACAGCACCCGCTTGAGCCGCTCGATCATGATCGAGCGGTTCACATGATTTTGCACTTTTTGTGAACTCGTACCGTGCAAAATTATGTGAACTGCTCGATCAAGATCGGACGATTCAAACGGTTACTGCAGAGAGCACTGCAACAGACGATCCATGCTTCTTAACGTGACAAGCATCGGAGAAGAAAGGGATGGAAATAACATATATGTTTATTTGTTTGCGACCTTTCTCCATTTACACAAGCAAATTTGATAACATTAGGATTCTATTCAAGGAACGTCTATTTCATTCAGCATCATATGCGTAAAATATAAAAGAATATCTGATGTAGAATGCAAGACGCAACCTGCACAGAGTTGACAATTTGAAGATAAGGTATATTTATTTCTCTTATCAGTCGTAATACATCACCACCGTCGTTTTCGTGATTGAGAAATGATGCTTTTTTTAGTGGACGATCGAGAAGGTGATTTTCAATTTATATCTTGGGATTTGCATGTAGAGTACACTAACATGCAGGAAGATCTGATTACTTTACTTTGATATCTTAAAGAGATTTTCACACAACGTCCTGCAATCGTTCGTTTTCAACAAATTACATTATATATCTATAGTATTTGAAATTACATCAAGTTCCGGTGGTGCAAGAAGCCCGAGGACTTAGATTTTTCTTAGCAGGTAAAGGCAATGAAAGTAGATATGCAGATATCGGAACAACGTATCCTTGCAGATTAATCTTATTTTTAATGTAATAATCCAGTCTTATAAACAAGTTCATTAATATGAAATGAAGGTACCTGCAAACACTAGTTGTGCATCTTCTCTATTAACAGTATACATCAACTATATATTGTTGGGCAACTCTAGTTTCAGTGCCACATACATAAGATTTCCTCTATCTACATCAATTTCATCTTCTATAGCTAAAACTGCTCCACATGTGAGAAGTAGTGGTGAGTCATAAAGAGCAGAAATGTCTCATTAACATGAGTCTTTCTTCTCTACTATTATCTCCACTACAATAAATTGCCATATCAGGAAGGAATTGTGGCAACTGAAACTTTCAGCTATGATTTATTTTGCAAGCTGCCACAAAGTAAGGAATATTTTAACTACATATTCTTTAGTATTACATGCAACAATTTTCCATTGCAGGAGTAATGGTAATGAATCCATTGTTGTTATTTTACTTTAAGCAACGGATTTTGTACCTAAACTGCTGAAAGTCCAACTATTTAATCCTTTGACAGAGGAAGTCTCCTCTCCTCATCGGAGAAGAAAGAATCCAACTATCTGATTACGTACGCTGATTTGGTAAATGAAGGAAGATGAAGTAAGTTCCACGGTCCCAACAGAAGTGGTTTAATAACATATATGGTATTGGCTCATAAAAAAATCTATCAATGGATGAGCACAACCATATCTACTGGTTGGATGGAGCAGCAGCTTGGGAATGCGAACCTAACAATTGTGCGGTGCATAGGAAGGCACTCCACTCAGGATATTCATTGTTTATCAATTGCACAGGTCAGGTACGTACTAAGATCCCACCTTGCTCTCTGTTGTATGCCTCAGAATATGAGAGAGATGGGTAAATGGATTTCTCCAGGATCTATTTACCTCATCCAACAGTTTTATCCCACATCGTCTAGTGGTGAGACTTGGAGGCCCTGTGGAGGTTATATAGAAGCCCCAGGCCTCCTGTATCAGATGAGAAAAAGGAATGCAAGATCCGTCCCTTTGAGGCCTTCTCCCGTGGTTTCATCCCGCTCCTCACGGAGTAGGGTTCCACGTAAAATCATGGTGTTACATGTTTATATTTCTTGTTCTTTTGCTCTGTTTATCATTCCTCTTCCGCTTCCTATTTTCTAACTCTCTCTCTTCTCTAGAATAATGATGATTACGACTCCCGATAAATCTTCTTTTATTATATATAAAATAAGAAGAATAAGCCACATCCAATCACTTCATGTCCCCCAACAAGTCAAATGGAGGCTTTATCTTTATTCGCCACAAATTAGTAGGAGGGTGGGAATGATCTTTTTTGTTTGTCGGGCCACACAGACAGGCAAATGATGCAAATATTACTGCAAATGCTGAAACCAGAAAAAAAATCGAAGCAGCACCACATCGAAGGATTCATGGATGGATTCATCATGAAGTTATGTCTATCTGGTTGGATATTGCATCTTAACTCGGAGAACCATAAAAGTTTTGACTTAGCTTATCATCATGTCTTGCACGCTTGGTAATCGGGATGGGTTGGAGTAGCATTCTTTTAAAAAGATTACTAACAGAGGGAGTCTTTCTATAAATAGTTGAGGTTCGTTTGGTTGCCGGGTTATATTTGAGTAGCCTGGTATACTCCATGCTCTACCCTTGCATTCTTAAGTTGGAATTAATTGAATAAATAACACAACTTCTTTCTTATAGCATTTTTTAGCCATGTTCAAATAAAAAATTAACATAAAAAATATATTATATTCATTAAAAAATAAATTAACGCACCACCATTGTCGCATCATATAACATTTATTATTCCAACCATCTAAACAACTAGTATTCATAAGAGGGGGTTACTATTTGTTTGCTGGTCATTAGGATTATAACGATAAGTGTCATTTGGTGTTATGTTGTTTATATGCTATATTAATTGTTATTTTTCGATTTGAGGGTCGTAGAAACATTAAAATATATAAACATGGGACCTTACCATTAATTCCAACGCAATTCTGCAAGGATACACAGATCCAAGCACATATTGGATCATGGGTAATGTTCTGGCACCTTACGAAAAAGAAATCCCCATATTTTTGAAGTTGGACTTTGGAAGATGGCTTAATATAAGAGAAAATTGAGTTTATTCGTTGCTATATGGAAAAGATCAATGTAACCCAACCCTCATTCTCTTCCCATATGGCCTAATATAAGAGAAAATGGAGATTTTGTTTCAGGGCCATTAATGTAAGGAACTTTTTGAGGCTAATGACGAGTATGCTCTTGTTTAAAAGTTGGAACCCAACCTCCATATTCCTTCCCAACAAGGGCATATTTGTCATGAACCCTAAAATTTACATTTCCTAAATGGTCCTGGGATCCGAATCGTTACAATTTAAAGATCGGGACCTATTTTGAGATTGGACCCATAGATGAGGACCCAAATTGTAATTTACCCTAATTAAAAATAGAGAAAGTTGGGTTAATATACAGGTGATTATGTACACATAAATCTGGCTTCTTAATTATCCAAATATGAACGCTAAAATCTGGATTTTATTTACCCATACATGAATTCTAATAATACAATATAAATGGTTAGGTTTAATTAATTACTTGGGATAGAGCTCTATTTTTAGCTTTTAGAATGATAAATCACAAGATTCATCAATTTACCAAATTATAACCTAATTACCTTAATTTTAGATACAACAAATATCAACCGCAAGTTTTAATTGGAATTATATGTGACAATAGTATTACCGTTTGGGTTTATTACTATTCTTGCATCTTGTTCAAAGAAAAAAGTAATTGGAGGTTTATTACCCCAATCGTGTCTTCACAGGAAACATCACATTTGTACATTCCTCGTAAACATGAGTTTATTTAATTATGAAGTAAATTTTATTCACAAGAGGAAGGAACCAGCTCTTAACTAAATTTTAGAATCGATCAACATTATTTTTGTGTTCTATTACCCCAGTTGGGAGCATCTGGTCCATTCAGTTCAAATCGAGAATAGTTTTCAAGTGCAGGTTTCAGATCGTGAGGGTATGGCTCTTGAGCTTCTGCATCCATCTTCGTAAAAAGATCAATAGTTGTAGACTATCGAGATTTTCCCGTACAGGGCATAGCTCTATCCGTAATTCTCAGTCGGGGTATCACAGAAAAATTTTTCTCAGTCAGGACATGATTCGGCGAACGGTTCGTCGATCGGCGAACCGTTTGCCGATCAACGCTATTCCGGAAAACTTTTCAATTTTATATTATAAAAAATAATATATAAAAATATTTGAAATTGAGAATCAGCAAATGATTTGTCTATTATCAATTTTAAATATTTTTATATATTATTTTTTATAATATAAAATTGAAAAGTTTTTCGGAATAATATTATATATTATTTTTATATATGATTGACAAACGGTTTGCCGATCGACGAAATGTTCGCCGAATCATGCCTTGACTGGGAAAAACTTTTCTACAATACCCTGACTGGGAATTACGGACATGACTATGCCCTGTCTGGGAAAAATCTCTAGACCATCATCTGGAGCAACACCAAACCAGCTACACCGGGGAGAGCTGAGGTAGTACACCTCCGCCACGGTCTGATCTTCAAATCCTCCATCTTCAACCTTATTGGAGTGACGTGCCATCTGGGGCTTCCGTCGATCAAGCCTTCCATCCTTTGATCATTCTCCCTTGAGTCAACCCACTTGAAGGAGGAGCAAACAACCGCATCTTGAGCATCACAGGAGAGCAGCAGCCCTTCTCCCCCATCTCGGGTGAGCCCACGAGGATGGAGCCGCCTCGAGTACTTCCAGGCAACCACCTAGCATTCTTGTTATATCAGCAACACCTGAGGTCGTTGAAGGTGGGCCCGGGTTCGGGCAAAACCCGGGCCGTGAGTCGTGTCGTTGAGCGTGGATAGTCTGCTGGCCAGCAGAGTTTGCTGTGCATCCGGAGCCGCTCGATCGTGATCGAGCGATTCGCATGAATTCGCACCTTTTTGTGGGCCCGACCGTGCGAATTCATGCGAACAGCTCGATCACGATCGAGCGGCTCCGGTTGCTACAGCAGACTCTGTTGGCCAGCAGACAATCCGCTCCCCGTGTCGTTACTCGTTACCCATGCCGAGCAACGGGGATTCAGGGTCAGGCTAAAGTGAAGCCCGAGACCGGTCAGATATCTGAAATGGGTCAAATTTAAGGTCTTGGTTCGCCCATTAAAGGTTAGGTCTTGGGCATGGGTCCCGTTTTAGCAGGTCGGGCATCGAGTGGGGACTGGCCAGCCTTGCCGGATGGGATTGTTGGTGCCTGGTAAAGATGCAAACCAACATCTACGGATACAAATATAGTAGTTCAATAGTTCTAAAAGTTGATTTTAATTTGCCTGTCATTGCGAGTTACGGGATCGATTAGCAAACAAATATTTTGGAATTTTATCACTTATGTCCTTAACTTATGCAATATCAGTTAAGCTCCTCCATGTTTGTAATACTAGTTGTGCATGTGAGTTCTTACAAAATTCACATTGTAATATCGGTTGCACCCCTACTTTACCTTAATGGAATGACGGAACTATAAATTTTGTAAGAAGTCAAGGGTACAATTCATTTTTTTAAAAAAAAGAGAGGGACATAACTGATAATGCAGATGTTTATAAAGGTACAAGTGATAAAAAGTTGGTATTTTTATATTATTTTTTAACATGGTATTTATTGTAGGATCGAACTCAGGAAGACAAACTTTCAATTTAGACAGATTGATAGATTATTAAGAATCAGTGTTTAATGTATATTTTTGGTATTTTAAGTTTTTTTTTATATTTTTAGTGTTTCGGAAGTGTGTATGTGTTTTTCAGAATTACGATTTATGTGTTTTTAACATGTTATAAATTCATGCGCGAATTCGGCGTTTTTTGTGGACCCTTACCGTGAGAATTCGTGTGGAATGCTCGATCAAGATGGAGCGGCTCGGATGCTCCATGGTTTTACAGCAGACCTGCAGAGGATCTGCTCTCGTCAATCGGGTCAGTAAACCTAATAAGTAGTTGGCACATTGCGGTCAACAGTCCCACGTACTAAAAAACAAGAGGAGTTGACCGGGTATCTTAAATACTTGTAAATTACAACTTAAATAAGAAAATATTTAAAGTAAAAATCTAAATAATTTAATAAATAATTTTATGATAATTTTAAATAAAAGAGATAATATTCTACAATCAGTAAAAATTATAATTTATAGGTATAATAAACCTTTATATATAATACACGCATTTTTATGTAATAATTATACATATAACTTAATATTTTGTATGTTTACTAATTTAATATAATTTAAAGATTTTAAATATAGTTTTATTTTTATTTTTTAAATATAGATTTGTGGTAAAAATAAGTAGACATGTGCATAATATAGATCAAATATATGTATACATATATTTTGGAATATTATATTCATTTAAATTATTTTTATTTTATTTATAGGTTATAATATTTATACAATATTTAAAAATATGAAATATAAAAGAAATAATATGAAATAAGAATAAATAAATAAATAAAGGAGATAAAGCTGCACATGTATAGAGTAGGGTCTGAAAATTGACTTTTTCATATTAACTCTTATTTCAGTGAAAAAGTTTCTTATAAATAAATTTATAAGTTGAACTTTGAAAACGAATTTTCCCCATTCGAAGTTCATGTGTGAGATATGACATTCATAAATTTTATTTTAAGATTTTTTGATTGTGAGTTCTATAGGTATTTAGGCACAACTATATCTAAGACATATTTTTTATTTTCTTATGATTTTTATGTACATTTTAAAAGAATTAATTGAATCATAGTTAGCTGTACAAAGAATAAGGAAGTTTTATATACATAAAATACCTTTGACACAGTAAGCTTCCCAACACTTACTATGCCCTGAACTCACATATTAGATTGACATAGTAATGAAAATACACTTGTGATACTTTCTAAAAAAATAAAAACGGATGAAAAAGAGCATGGAGTAGTTAAAGTTGGCTGCTTCATGGAGCAGCTTCCCTATCCTATATATATATAGGGAAAATAGGGATGCCTCCTTGTCCAGAATTTCCCATCTCACCCTCTCACAAAATCTCATCT
The DNA here is from genome assembly GCA_037367405.1 of Ottelia alismoides. Classification (NCBI taxonomy): domain Eukaryota; kingdom Viridiplantae; phylum Streptophyta; class Magnoliopsida; order Alismatales; family Hydrocharitaceae; genus Ottelia; species Ottelia alismoides. The sequence continues at coordinate 377,305 of JAZKJV010009051.1, read as the reverse complement.
CACATGATCACTTATATATATATTGTGTGTGAATCGCGGAGGGCCCTTCATATAGGACATGATCCTTCCATTTGTGAGGAAGATCAATGATCGTAGCCATTAAATTCAAATCTAATGGCACCGTAAATTTCTTTGCCTAAAAGAGTATTTTGATCATCCTCTTTTGCATTAATTATGCATATTATTTAATGTTTCAAAATACTAAATTTAGCTAGATCTAATTTTGGTATTTTTTTCACAATACCTTATTTAAATAATATCCAATTTTATGATGGATGACATCACGTTTGGTAAATGTTTGTATCGACGCATGTTTTTTGTAGAATCTGTGATTCCTTTTGTAATGATTATATGTTTTTGTAGAATCCATGGTTCCATCAAAATACATCAATCATTTTTGTGGTTCTTTGTAGAATACAATTCATATTAGCAATATATTAGTTATTTTATATTTTGATGATTTATGTGAACAAATTTCACATAAATGTATAATACACATTTTCAATATATATAATACACATCCAATAATACACACCCAAAATATATAACACACATCTAAAATGTATAATGCTTATTCAAAATTGTAATACACATCAAACATAAAAGATATATAAAAAACTACAATTGTCATTCACACCCAATTGATAAATACACATCAAATATGTATAATACACATTAAAATTGTATAATACATATCAAAATTCTATAATACACATCAAAATTATATAATACACATGAAATATGCATGATATAATGATCGCATGGCCTCCTTGCGCTGCCACAACAATGCTACACACATAGCCATCTGATCTACATATTATCATTGTCATCTGTGTGAAGAACTTCCCAGAGAGTCGCGGCGTCATTCCCGATAGTTGTGCATGTCATCCACTTTTGCATTCCAAATGAGGCCGCACATGATGCCGGGAACCACTCCAAGAAGCACCTGATCATGATCTCTGTATCGACGATTGCCCTCATTGCCATCATCTGCAGCATCGCAGACATCACTCGCAAGGACCGTGACAACGATGCTATGGAGGAAAGTGTCACCAACACCAATATCAAGGTTGTATGCTCCTCTGTTAAGCTCTATCGTCGTCTTCGCTCTCCTCTTCCTACCGCCCATCGCCGTCAACACATCAAAATGGTGGCAACACATTGAAATGATTAGGGTTTCGAAATTTGAATAAGCAAATAAGGTAAGATATTAATGGAGGAGATAATAGTTGTGGTTAGATCCTATATTTAGATAATGTATAAAGAACAAAATATTTTTTCCCTTAATTAAATAATAATATTAACATACCTTTAATAAGAACCTAGAATTAATTATCGATGCACATAATCGATGGCCTTCCTTAGGGATGGAGGGACTATGTTTCATTGGAAAAATATCCTATATATATCACACATATATATCACCTAATCCTAGTATTCTCTATTAGTAATTGTAGTATTTAATGTAGTTTTTCTCATCTACCAGTGAGCTTCAAACTCATTGTTTTGTATCCTTAAATCTTCCATTTGGGATTCTTATTTTCAATTACATTTTTTTATAGAGTGATTAATGGGATACGGGAACAAGCTGAGTCGTCGTTCCCTTTCGTATGGTAAATCGAATTATTCGAAATACAACATCCACAAACCTGGGAACCATAACATTACTATGCATAATTTTTTGGACCCTCTTGAGGAGCTCTACCACTTCAGTTGCCAAGAACCCAAATATCTCAAACCCGAAAGGGATGAAAACATGTTAATTGTCAATATAAACCTTCACATGCTTAGCAACTTTAGCTAAGGTAGCTTTTTGAGTTGTTTATCTCGCAATAAAATCATCCCCTATCAGGCTCACCAATGGAGAAACTCTAGTCAAATCAACACATATATGTTTTCCTCAGCCCATCCAAATATTAAAATATTTGTTGATCTGAATGTCGATCTCCCCTCTTTTGTATCAGCCAAAAAGCTCACAAGTGCTTCTTTCTTCTATGCAACCCTGCATACTTGGGTACATCATAAAGGATATCCCAGACAAGATCATGTTCATATCTAAAAGCTGAGAATACACGACAAATAACCACATACTCCCCCAAAAGCATCTAGATAGTATTAATGGCATAGCGGACATATCTCATCAGCTGGGAGTAGATTAATCATAAAGCAATATTTGATAATAGTACGAAACTCAGTAGGTGACATATGCATTCTAAGGCTATCAATAGGAATAGCAAGAAGGAAATCTTGAACATGATTAGCTTGTAAACATCGAAAATTTACCTTTTGTCTAGCGGTCATATCAAACTCAACCTCCATGTCATTAACAATTTTACTAAAAAAGAAACTCGCCAAAGCATTCCAGGATTTACAGAGAACGATATCATTATTAGCAAAACAAGTAAGATCGAGAGACGTAAGTGTGACACGTAGGTACTTCAAAGCATATAAAAAATCAAAATCCATTTCATATATCCCATTGTCTCGTAAAATGTGGTCTTGAAGCATCCAAGATTGTGCTCATAAAGCCACGAAAGCATATGAAGAAGCATCAATAGCTGACAACAAACCTAAGATACTAAGTTAGATGGGTAGGGACGCATCCCACCATTGATGGTTGCTAAAGAAGTGGCCTCCACAAACCACAATATCCTCAATAGCTCCACATAGACCTTTGTCAAAGCACATAACAACTTATTCCAAGTATGTGGGTTGACATATCCTTAAGTCAAACATGAGCTTAGTTGAACCCATACAAGACCATCATAAAAGAAGCTCACTTTGTGGATCATCCAACTGAGGAAGTAAATGCATTAAGTCAACAAATTTGGCAGCCCTCCACATAATCAGGTCTTCAACAAAGCCTTTGTCCCTACTCACTACATCTCGAAGAAATCTCACTCCTAGCACATGCCTCCTAATATCCACGAGAAACAACCCTTTGCTGATCTTTTGTCCATCATTGGAAAGCCAGAAAAGCTCTGTTTTTTTATATTCAGAACAAGCCCCATCGTTGGACCCATGTGTTGTATAATGTCAAGCACCTTGGCCACCTCCAATGTGTGTCCCCGATGATGGCCCCATTATTAAAATACCAAGCATGGAGAATGAGTTTACAATTGTCTCTAATCTCATGAATAGGTGGATGTGATGCAAGAAGAAAAAGAAGTGAGCCTTGGGGATCACCTTGCTGCACTCCGATGGTTGATCATATATGATTGTCTTCAATATATAATTTGATAGCTTGAGCATATAGAAACCACCTACGAAGAAATAGATGGTCATCTCCTCCTAACTTCACATAGCATAAAAAAATCTATCTATCATGTTGAAAGCATTGGAGAAATCCATTGCAAGTATAGAGAGAGATCCGTCATCATGAAGTTTGCTCAAAATCATGTTGGTGATGTATAAGATGGCTTTTGCTCATTCAGATACACGAACTCTAAATTGAAAGTCATTGAAATACATACTCATATCTTTGTCCACCTCCGTTATAGCAACTCTGGATACCAGATACCTTTAGATAGTGCCCACATCAATATGATGTATGCCGTTATTAGATTTGAGTAGTGGACTAAGAGGTGTAGAGGCTACAAACTCAACCAAACTCAAGAAGCATCACCCACCCAGCCATAAATTAGCCACAATGGTAATAGCACGTATGAAATTAGTGACAACTGTAGACCCCTCTCCACAAAAGGCATCTAAAATGCGTTAATCCCTAAGACCATCTCTGCCATGTGAAGTTTTTTATGAAAATCACACAAAATAGTCACCCATCAAACCTTGCAAGGTGAATATTATCGTAATCTGCGTAATCTTGAAATGCTTCGTGAGGCAAAGTGTCCTCAAGTATTGGAACGGATAGAAAGCCTATTGGAAGAGTAAAAGGGCAGCCGTCCAATAAAGATTGCGGGCACTGTTCTTGGCGGAAAGATTTGACCCGACGCACCATCCCTTTCTTTAATCCTCTCCCCGAGCACCTGCATCATGTTTGTCTCAGCTCCCTCTGCTTAATCATGCCACAATGTACTATCCAGGGAATTCCCCAATTCGATCTGGAGATAAATAAAAATCAAAAAAATCGCAGGAGCTGCAAATAAATCGTAATTTACCGTACAGTTCGTGCATCTAAACCCAAAGAATGAAAAAGTAGATACAAATAATGAGAAAAATATAGACAGGGTGATGAATGCCAGCGTGTCTGCTGTCACCCTCTGCTCGGAATCCAAGGACAGCCAGATGGACGTCTCATGATCCACCACCAACAGACGCGTCGAAATCAACACCGTCAATCCTCGGAGCAGCTCCTCGTTACGAGACCCCCTCTCACCGAGCTGATGCTCTCTCGATCTCCAATGGCATTCTCGTAATTCAACTCATCATCTCAGTCCTTACAGGGAGACGTATCTGCTCTTCTTCTCCAATTCTAAAAAAGTGACCCAAACGTGAAATGGCCGTCTTCTGCGTTCGAATGCGCTGTTGTGGAACAGATGACTACTAGATAGATCCCCCTCACTTTTCTGCATCATTAGATCCTTAAAAGGAGCTCTGAATTAACTAATGTCGAGAAAAGGTGGTGAGAGAAACACACGAAAGGAAGCATTTTTCGTGTGAATGTGATGCCAATGCTGTCTCCTGATCGTTGAATAATTGCAGCAACATGACTCCAATGACATCCCCTTCATGGAGATCAACCGCGACCCACAAAGGAAAACTGCTGCTTTGCAGCTAAAAAATGAATCTTTTCCCGTATACAAATCTCCAAAACCCCGAAAACGGAGAGGAAAGAGATGAAGACAGGAGAGGACGAGGAGAAGAAGAAAGAGCAGAAACAAGAGGAGGGAGAACCGACCAATTCCGGTCACACCACAAGTAGATACAGAGACTCTATACAGAAGAAGCTAATTAAGAACAAAGACCAAAAGCTCCCACCGGTGCTCAACCCATTCCCAGATCCCACCTCCGCCTTCAACGCTGATGGCGTCCCCGTCCTCGGTGAGTCCGCAAGCGGCAGACTCTCCGGAGAGAACCTACCTCCAGATCTCTCCTCCGCCGGCGGCGGAGCCGCCGGCAGTCCTCCAGACCCAACCGCAGCCGCCTCTTTCCCGAAGATCTCCCTCGGCAGCAGCACCCTCGACACGGCGAAGATGGCCACTGGGTTCTGGTCGAACACCGTTCTCGTAATCGATGCCTGCACGACCCCGGTGTCGATCGCTACCGACCCATTTACCCTTGTGATGTTGAGAGTGAACCGCCCAGCTCCGGTGTCCTCCGTCGCCAACGTGGGCTGCACCGGATTCACTATACTCTGCAGCGATCCTAGTGGATAGTAGGAGTGCAGTACGTGGAAGCGGAGCACCACCGCCTTCCTCTCCGCCGGCAGCGATTGCAGGCTTTCTCCGGTCTTGGGCAGCTCCGCGAAGGCCTCGTCCGTCGGCATGAATACCGTAATGCCGGCGCCCTTCTCGTCGGCCTCGAACTCGTCGACGACCCCCGAGGCCTCCAGCATGGAAGCCGCAACGTTGAAGTCGCCGCCGTCTATGAGGACCTGCGTGATGTTCACTGCCGCCGGAGGGCGATTCTCCGAAGCAGCGAGGTCGACGCCTGAGGGGACGAGGACGGCGTCGACTGTGAAGATGCTGACATTGTAAGGGAGGGTCTTGACGGGTCCGAGGACGGTGGCGTTGGAGGTGGAGAATGGGGCGGGGGAGCGGACGGTGATGACCCCGGTGGCAGCATTTCTCGTGAGGTTGACGGCGCCCCAGTTGTTGAAGGCGCGGCCGGTGGTCTGGAAGAGGGTGGTGACGAGCTTCCCCTCCGGCGGGATGAGGCGGAGGTCGGCTGGTGAGAGGTACTGGAGGAGGACGTGGTAGCGGACGACGTCAGCGAGGTCGTACGGGGTGGAGGACGTTGAGAATGGCCGGCGGAAGATGTCGTTGGGCACGGCGAGGAGCGTCAGGGAGGAGCGCCGGTCAAGGTCGCCGGCGACAGTGGTAGAGACGAGGAGGTCAGTGAAGGCGGAGAGCTCCGGGAAGGAGCGGAGCACGGTGGTGATGTTGACGGAAAGGGAGGAAGATGGCAGGAGGAGTAATATCGTGACGATGAGAAGGGCAATGTGGGAATGGGGCTCCATCGAGACTGACGCGAGTGGGAGGAGAGAGGGGCGATCAATGGAGGGCTTTGGTGGTTGTTGGGTTATGGGCTGCGGGAACTCGCGGTGAGCCTATGCGTCCGGGAGAGGGATGTTGGACGAGATGGGGAGAACGCGGTAGGGGGATTTAGGGGTAAGGTGACCGGAGAGGTGATGAGACAGGCAGGGGTCCTCGTGAGGTGTCCCAGCTGGTGGAAGGATGCGGAGACAAGGGTCACGGATGGCGAGCAGCCATTGGGATTTTGACACGTGGAGGGAATCGCGGAGTCGAGAATCCAGGAATTATACTGCAATCGTTCTTTCCTTCGCTTTTATTTTATTCTGATTTTATATAAACCATAAAATGCCGTAGAGAAATAATCGTGAATACCAACATCATATTTTCGGAGAGTCGGATGTTAGAAGCCATATTCAGTTCTTATGGGAAATAAACAAATCCATCAAAATTGTTAACATATATTTTTTGCATTTGTGTGTGTGATCAGATATCAAACAAAAAAAATGCATAAGAGGAATCTGAACAAGTAGAGAGAATGGTTATGCATAAAAGATTAGATAGTAAGACGTGTGGGGTCTCAAGGTATTGCCCTCATCTGTGACAGGTGCATATGATGTGATCAGATGGTGATCCATCGAATGTGAGAAGCCTTCTTAAATGCCTTGCAAATGTTGCATGCTCATCGCCATGTGTAAGAAGGCTTCATAGTATTTTGATATCATCTTTAGACATTATACATTTAGTTAATTATCCGGTACATTTCTTAAACAAAAATTATAAGTATAGTCAGTGACGGAGAGAGGGAGGGGCGGGTGGGGGCTTAGCCCCCGGCTCTCGACCAACATCTGTATATATGTTTAATATATAATACTATATCTAATCCAAATACATTATTTAATAACTAAAATTTATATGTTATGTATAATAGCCCCCCCCACATCTCAACAAAAAAAAATCAATATATAGGGAATAAAAGGGCTGCCCCCATCTCATTTTTTTGTGAATTTTTTTATTTTTTTTTTGAAAAATATCACAATGTATATTCATCTATATATCCCTTCAACAAGTCATTCAAATTTCGTCAGAAATAGATACTCCTTTGTCCTTAATCTAGAACATGTAATTTTAACGGTCAAAATATTGTTGTAATCGATCTGTTCAAGATGGAGGGCATACGAGTCTCTGTTTCTGACGAAATTCGAATGCCATATAGGCGGGATATATAGATGAATATACATGGTGATATTTTTCAAAAAAAATAAAAAAACTCAGAAAATGGGACGGGAACAATCCCATTGGACCCATATATAAAATCTAATTACAATAATTAACTATTAACAATACATGATGTGCATAAGAAAATACTGATACATAGGGATGAAAACAGATCGGATATGCCTATTTTCATATCCATATTCGCTTCATCTCTATCGAATACGAATATGGATATGATTCGGATATGCATTAAGGAAATCATATACTTAAAAATATGAATACGAATCCGAATCGGATATTTATTAAATACGAATACAGATCGAAGAAGAGTTAATTCAAATATGAATCGAATAAAGAATGAAATCCAAATATGGATCCAATAAACATGGAATCCGAATACGGATCGAATAAAGACTACATACGAATACGAATTGAATTTCTACCAAAGTTCATGATTTTAAAAAATAGTAATGAAAAATAAGTTGCATCATGACAAAAGGGAGCATCAAGGTGACATGCATTCTTGACCGGAAGCAAAGAGGACATGATTTTGTAACTTTTGTTCGTGCCATCCCCAAACAAACGAAAGTTTATTAATATCATTAATATATTGTATTTTATAATATATAATACTAATACAATAACACATAGTTGTGGCTTATATTATGTTAACTAATATATATAATATTATTAAATATTATATTCGGATAGCTGGATCCGGATATTCAAGCCATTACCATATCCGTATCCGTATCCAGAAAAAAATTTACAATCCATATCCATATTTGATCCGTATTCGAATCGAATGCCGTAAGTGGATATTCGAATATATCCCTATCTGTTTTCATCCCTACTGATACATCAGTATATGTCCATCATCATATACATTTGTAAACCGTCACAGATATGTATTCTTTATTTTATGATATATTATATAGATGATGATTTTTCTTTTTATTTTCTTTGCATGTACGGATATAGATTTGAATACCTCTTTCATTTTTTAGGATTGTAAAACAGATATAGTTACATATCTTTCTAGTGTGTGTGTGTGTATGGGTACATATACCTATTTGTATCTGCATGTGCAACATTATTTGTATCTGCATCCATTTCAAAATAGATATGCAGATAAACATACACATGTCAAAATATATATAACAAGTACGATAAAGGATTGATACATATATCTATATTTGTTTGCATCCATGTAAGTAAAATGTATTGTATAGTGTTACTTGTTTGAAAATACTAAATCTAGTGGTATTACTTAATATCACATTAATAAATGTATATTTCAGTTATATGAAGAGTTTTGTAGGAATCTCTTTGTCAATACGATGTTTATAGAGATTATTTATGTCCTATTATAAGTTTATATAGGCACTTTTATAAAAATCTGTTCCCAATATTAGTTTCGATCAATTACGGAATTATTGGAAACTCACCTTGTAGATTGAATTCCTTTCCAAGAATCCAGCTTTATAAATTTAAACTTACATTAATGTTCTATATATCCTCCAAATTTCGCTCAAATCTAATGTCATTTCTTATTTTATCTAGTGGTTAAAAGTCCAATCAATACTTAAGAAATTTAAGTTTCGTCTAAAAGAGAAACACTTAGCCAATGATAAAAAAATAGGAAATGATCTTGGATTTAAACGAAATTTGGAGGATATGTATAACATTATTCGAAGATTCTATCTATAAGGTTGGATTTTAAGAAATAAAATTAAACAAAAAAATAATTACGACACCTCTTTTGTAACTCATGTTACATCAGAGGAACCATTCCCCAAATATTAACAACTAAAATGACAGATAAATAATATCTAAATAATTTAGTCTCCTCAAGATGAACTTTCTGGCTTCGTCCCTGATACAGTCTAATTTGCATCATAGGATCTTTCATCGATGCAGCAGTTTCCATCCAGCAGGTTTTACTTTTTAACACACTTGTTTTTAGAGCGTTTTTGCCTTCTCATGATTATGAAAATTGATTCCGGTGGCGTCAACTGAGGACACAGATTTAGTAATTAACCACTTCCATCGCAAATGCAGAATATATTTATAGCGGGAATCTTTGGCACATTAACTATCACTACTACAAAATGAATTTCATAATAATATTTTTTTAAAACAAGTCACTATGTCGTCGTTGTTAAGTATTTAACGACGATATTGCTAGTTTTGGATTTTTTATACTTGATATTTTTTTTGCTAAGTGTAATTGTATTCCCAAAAAAAAAGAAAATAGCTACAGGATAATCGGACAAAAATGCAACAAGCCAAACCCAAAAAATTCAGGCCACCTGGGTTATAACATGGATCAGAGAGGCCACCTGGGCTATAACATGGATGAGAGACGTCCCGGGGATGGGGCATACTAATATAGTTTACGGATTATGCCATAGATAGATGCTGAGAGAGTATAGGCGAGCGGCAAGGCTGCTGGTTCCGATGTTGAGGACGTCCAGCGCCGGTTCCTTTCGTTCCATAACACCCAGACAGTAGCAGCAAGAGAGGTACTTAGTTTGTCATGCGACGGTTGGGCAGGAAGCTGAGCGCACCAAGAGAGGATATCAGCGAGGGCCGTTGAATTGGGAGACATAGGCAGATTGAGTTCCCTAGAAATAGATTACCACACAGTGGAGGCCAAGGTGCACCTGAAGAAGGGATGGGCATGCGATTCCTGATCCAAAAAACATAAGTAGCAAGAGGTTTGATGGAGAACATTGAATCTCACAAGGCGGTCCAGGTGGGAAGGCGATCCAAAGCAGCCCTGTAGAGAGTGTAAGATAATTTAGTTGGGGTGCCCTTCGCCCAGACCGTGGAGGCCCTGCAGGCGGGAGAATTCCTTGGGCGAATGAGGTCCGTCGCGTCAGAGGAGGAAAATCCTTTGGGGTTGTGAGTCCAAGTGTGAGGAGCAGTGACCCCGCTAATCGTGCCCTTGATCGAATCCCTGGATTTCAGAATAGCCCTCCTGCAATTAGAGTCAGATCTAGCTGGTTGAACCTCCCAGAAGGAGTGTGAGGAGAGGTATTTCCGACGCATATAGGTTGCCCATATGGACGAATCCAAGGAGATGAGCCTCCAGGCCCAAGAGATCACCATGGCCTTGCAGCGCGTGACCAAGGAGTATATACCAAGGCCTCCTTTAGCCTTAGGGAGACAAATGGTGTCCCAAGAAATATCATGTTGAGCCCAACCCCAGAGGAAATCAGCACATAACATGTCAATTCTTCTAGCTGAGGAGGGATGGATGAGGGTGCCAGAGGCCTAGTAAAGAGTGATGTCAGGGATAACCGATTTAAGAAGTTGGAGATGACATGCAAAAGAGAGAACTTTTGATTTCCAACCACCAAGGAGGTCCCTAACCCTATCCTCCAAGAGCCTTGTGTCCTGGTTTTTGCCAAAGTGGGAGGCCAAAGGGAGCCCCAAGTAGGAGGTTGGGAGGTTTTTCCTCATGATGCCAATATGCAGTGTAGTCCCAAAGTCTTGTTGAAGATGCAGGGGGCAGAAGAGTTTGGATTTCCTAGCATTGAGGCACAGGCCGGTGATTTCCTGAAAGGAGTCCAGGATGTTCCTGATGGCCATCAGCGAATGTTAAGTCCCCTTTACAGAAGAAAAGGAGATCATCGGTGTAAATAAGGTGGGACGGGGCATAGGAACGACCATTTCCCATAGGCTTGAGATGACCAACGCCCTGGGCTGACTCCACAAGGCCAGATAGAGTTTCCATCCCAAGAGCGAAAAGCGGTGGGCTGAGCGGATCCCCCTGTCGAAGACCACGAGTGCCACAGAAGAAGACGTGTGGGGAGCGATTAACCAAGACAGAGAAGGGCGACGACAAACATGCAGCCATCCAACCAATCCAGGTGCCGCAGAAGTCGAAGCCCTCAAGAATATGAAGGATAGAGGAATGCTCCATGGAGTCAAAAGCCTTAGAGAGATCAATTTTGAAGCAGGCCTTATTACGAGTCGGTTATCTATCAAAACCCCAGAGGGGCACTTGTGACAGGCTGATATTGTCACCAATACAACGCCCTCTGATAAAAGCAGTTTAATAAGGAGATATCAGGTCTGGGAGGACCACCCCAAGTCAAGCGAAGAGGAGCTTTGCAAAGACTTTAAAGGTAGTGTTGCAGCATGCAATGGGACAGAAGTCTCCCAGGCCCAAGGGCGAGGGAACTTTAGGGACCAAGGTTAGGAAGGTATGTTTCACCTCCCTAACCATGATCCCTCCCTTATAGAGGAAGTCCAACGTCGAGCATAAGACATCTTTGACCATCGCCCAATGACGTTTCAAGAATCTAGCATTAAAGCCATCAGGACCAGGAGCTTTAGAGGAGGGGATGGAGTTGAGAGATTTCAGCATTTCCTCCTCCGTGAACGACCTAACAAGCCATTCTCTTGCGAGAGCGGAGAGGATAAGCTTTGGCGGGGGGAGCCATTTGGGGACGAGGAAGCACAGGGCCAAGGAGCAATTCAAAGTGGTTTGTCACAGCCTTAGCCACCTTCATGGGGCGTCAGTTGCATTTCCATGAGCATCTAATAGAGTGTGAATTGTATTCCTCGACACCTGCCTTTTGGTGGATATGTGGAAAAATTAGGTGTTCAGGTCGCCAAGTTTTAGCCAATTTACACGGCTCTCCTGTTTCCAAGCTGACTCAAGATCAACATCCAACCCATCCATGTATATCTTCACACCAGATTCCAATTGGGAGAGTACCGAGTCCAGCGGGTCTTCCGATAGGGCCCTGTTAATCGCATTCAGAAAATTTCTAGCGAGATTTGCATCAGAGAAGACATTTGCATCCTCCGCAGCCCAAGCCTTAAGGGAGGACTTGACATTTTTCAGTTTTTGAACCAAGCAGTAGAGAGGATTGCCAGAACCACGGATCGGGGAATCTCATCCCCTCCATATCACCTCCGGATAGCCAGGCCGACCGGCCCAGTAATTGAAGTATTTGAATGGCTTGGGGTGAGTGTTGGAAGGAACCAGAGCTATAGTAAGCAACAGGTGGTCCGTTGAGGCAAGAGGAGAGTAGATAAGCTTCACTTGAGGGAACCGGGTTTGCCAGGTGTCATTTACAAGAGCACGGTCCAATCTCGCCACAATTCTAGAAGGACCAATGGAGGAGTTGGTCCAAGACCACGAGTTACCACAAGCCTCCAAGTCAAGCAACTGGCAGCTATCAATACAATCATTGAAGTCTTTCATGTGGGCTCAGAGTGGGTCACGCCCACCCCTTTTTTCTGAGGAGGCACGAACGATATTGAAGTCGCCAATCAATAGCCAAGGGTCGTCAATGCTCCGGCTACAGAAATTGATGTGTTCCCAAAGGGCCTTGCGTTGAGTACTATATCATTAGTGACGGTTTATATAACAATGATTATCCGTTATTATTATTCAAAATTTTAACTAATCATCTCTATATTTTATATTTTGAACTAAAATATTATCAATGATTAGTTAAGATTTTAAAAAATATCAACGGGTAAACGTTGTCATATGTTCGTCACTAATAATATAACAACAAATATAATATTTGTTGCCAATTTCAAGTATTAAAAAAATTTCAACGAATATTACCATCATTATATATTTAACAACAGAAAATTTAAGGACAGGTTTAAAAATGACACTATAGATCTGGTGTAGTGTATATAATATAGTTAAAATATATCGCAATATAATCCATTTCCATTAGAGTTGGTTGTTTCCACGACATAATTAGATTTCTATATATTATTTTGTACTAATGATAAAAAAGTTCAAAATAAAAACAATATAGCTTATTTCAATTTTTTTTTGTTTTTTCCCTTGCATGCACAAACAGACCGTATTGCTCTTCTATCACTCTATCACCTCCCAGTCGAAACACAGATATAAGAATTTCGATCAAATAGAATATTGTTCTCTTTGATTTCGTTTCTATCGCGTTCCATTTGACCATGGAGTAAATTGTGCCTATTTTCTAAAAACAATAACACACCTTTATGATCCTAGAGAATTGCCTCACGATGGTCCTAAATATGGAGGCCCCTCAAGTTGGGCGTGCAATTTATTGTAAAGAACAATGCAAGTATATGTATTTGGGACTGACACTTGATGCTTCAACCATATTTTCAAGAACTACTTCTTTCCTTGTAGGAAAGCTATCTATGAGGCAGTCTCTTATAGATAAATGTTAGTTCTGATGACCATGAGCGGAATCCGTAATTTCATCAAAGAGGGGTTGAGTATACAACTATTACATATGTTCAAAAATAGAAAAATCAATGTATTTTTGAACGATATTTTTAAATAGAAATAATATTTTTAAAATGAACCTCTTTCAATCTTGATAAACGTAGAATTTAAATCTATTATTAATGTTAGAATTTCAAATAGATTGGTATATTTCGTGGCTATTTTTAAAATTAGATAAATATACTAATTTAAGCCTCTCTAAATCCATCCTAAAAAGACTAAATTATCATGTGAAATTTTGAAATAAAAAAATTCATTGTTAAAAGGAAACAATAAAATTTATTTTATATATAAAGAGTAATAAAAATAATGGGAGAGATAAATAAACTCGAATACAATTAATATCAAATTATTTTAATACTTTGGAAGTAACTGGATAAACCATATAAAAGAAAGTAAAATTGATAGAGATAAGATTCTAACCTTGATCTCCAAAATAATAGCCTTACCACTCTACCACTTAACCATTTAATAATTCTATGTCATCTCTCTAACAACAATGATTATAATATAATTATGAAGGGGCCATTGTAAAATTCAATACATTGTATAAGTAATGTATAATAATCATGTGGGGGTTATAATGTATACTAATTCGCTCTGATTCGAATACAATTTTATATCAAATTATTTTAATACTTTCGAAGTGATTGGATAAACTATATAAAAAAATAAAATTGATGAAGATAAGATTCGAACTCTGGTCTCCAAAATAATAACCTTGCTACTCTACCACTTGTCTAGTTAATGATTCTGCACTATTTCTCTAATAAAATTAATTAGGGAAAAAGGATCCTACCTCGGCGGGTGCAAATAATTCCCTACACCCGGCTTAATTTTTCATTATTTTTTGATTTTTTTGAAATGAAACCTTGGGGGATTTAGATCACTATGTATCACAATGTTGTCATTTTAAATTCAACTTAATTCGAGATTTCTATCATCTCCATCAAGACTACTAAATTTTAACGGTCTCAGAATTGCTGAAATCGGCCCTGTCTAGATGAACATGTTAGGAATGTTTATTTTGCATGAAACTTGAAACGCATATTCCCCTTAACATATTAAGTAAATCCCCTCAACTTTTATTTCAAATAAATAAAAAAATAGTCGAAAAATGGAGTGGGTGCAAGGAGTTTCCTACACCCTAGGGTGCAGGCTCCTTGCCCCCAATTAATTATAACACAATTAAGGAGGGGTCGTATTAAAAACTTAATACATTATATAAGTGATGTAAACTAATCATGTGGGGTCATGCCCCCCATAATGTATACTAGTTCTGCCTCTGCTGACGACCACATGTAGCGTAGTTAGTAGAGTATTTTGTATAGGTTTATCCTTTTTTTATCGCAAGCATAAGTGTTGGTGAATTTATTCCCTCGTAAATGATTGAGAACATAATAAAATCCATAGGTGAAAATAATATGGACGAGATCAAGATGGATGATCTTTTAAGTAATCTCGTGGCATATGATCTAAGTCAACAAATAATTTAATATTCGCTACCATATCTTCTTTAGTTAAATAAAAATGAATAATATTCATTGCTTGATTATTTAAATTCGCAGTGATTATGATATATTCCCAGCAATGAATCATATAGTTATACATTAACTTTTTTCTTGTAATCACTTTTAATATTAGCAACAATTGACACAAATTTTAACAAATAAGCTAATGAATAAATCGTCATTTTTTCAGCAATGAATATGATTTTTGTTGCTTACTTCAAGAACAAAATTAATTTTACAATAAATAATATTTATTGTTATATATTTAACATCGGAAGATATGACAATGAGCATTCTAATTATTCGATGGCATATGTCAAAAAAAATTTTGTAGTTACTATGTATTTTGAATGATATATATATTTAACAAATGTGTATAAATTAACAAAGGATACATTTACGGTTTAAGTATGAAATTGGTAATCGAGATAGATGGACGAATAGAAATAGAAACAAAATAAACAAGGCACCTACATATAAATCCTTAATGAAAATTTGCTTTATTTTTTGGGACCAGATTCTTGTTTTTTTTTTTTTTGCTGTAGAAGCCCATCTGAAGAAGTTGCCGTTTGTGGGCCTAAACGGTTTTGAAATTTGGGAAGCACCATATATCGAAAATAAGCTGATGCATAATTTCATGATTTAGGATACATGGTCTTTGACTTTATATCATAAAAAAAGTAAATTACATAATAGGTCCTCAAATATGAGGTATGTATCAAATAAAGTCTCAGAAAATAAAATGCATCATAATATAGGGGTAGGTATCAAATAAGGTCCCAAATTAGGAGTAGGTATCAAATAAGGTCCCAAAAACAAAAAGTATCATAAGAAGTCACCAAATATGGGGTTTATATGGGGTTGGTATCAAATAAGTTGTCAAATATGGGGTAGATATCAATGGGAATGAGAATATTTGGGACCTTATTTCATTTCAACCTCATAGTTGGGGATCTATTATAATACATTTCATTTTTTAGGAGCTTATTTGATATATGTCCCATATTTGAGTACCTATTATGATACATTTTATTTTCTGAGACCTTATTTGATACTCGTCCCATATTTGACAACTTATTTAATTTATTCTAATACAAATGCCTACCAAGTTTTTGTTTACATGCAAGCATATTCAAATCTGTTTTCGGTGTTCCAATCACACATCTGGTACGCAGTTGATTTCTCCACTAGAACAAAGTGAATTTATAGGGTCACTATATCGTCCTTGTTAAATATATAACAAAAAAAATTATTAATTACAAAATTATTTTTTATATTTGAAATTAACAACGAATGACATATTCATTGTTATATCATTGACGATGGTGTATAAACAACGTTTATTCATTGCAATTTTTCAAAATTTTTAGCTGGTCATTGTTAATTTTTAAGTTTAAAATTTAATGACGATTAGTTAAAATTTTAAACAATAACAACGAATAAGTGTTCTCATTTGAATCTTCGCTAATGGTATTTAATGTATGTGACACACGTGATACAAAATTTCACAATTAATCATAATTTTATATTTAACAACGGACGATATTGTTCATATTTTAAAAATGTCACTATAAACTAATGTGGTTGTGGTATTTATACTAGAATCTTGATTAATGCTCTTGTTGCACAGTCTTATAGTATTTGGCATGAAAAATGCATGTCTTTGTGTCCTAGTTTTTCCTGGTTTACATGTCCATGTATAGTTGACCTTCGAAATTTTTTTTTATTAGAAAGTTTTACTATTAGATATATTTCCTTTTTTGTTATTGCATACAGAGTTGACCTTACATATTGTATATATGTTCTATTTTTTTTGTTAATGCACGAGTGTATTCAATTATCATAAATCGAAGAAAAGTCGATTTTGAGAGACGTGCCTATTAACTAACTAACTAACATTTAAAAAAATACCGGTGAATTTTGACTAGTTTATTAGGTCAGTTGTCCAAAATTTCGATACGAAAGAGGTAAGAATCGATTGGATGAGAAACAGACGATGAAAAAGGGTTGATGTGAAATGACATTGGGGAATTCATGGGATGATTATTGACCATCAACAATATCAAACAAAAGTAGCGGTTGTTGCCCATAGAGAGGAAGCCATTGGATTGCACCAAGGAGCTTTCAAATCCATCGAGCCAATTGGACTCCAATTAAGTACGTGATTTGGACATTGGCAGGGACCGATATCCTCCAATCCATATGTGTGTCCACTTATTATTATCCTATCCTATTAATTAAACAGGTTTTTATCAGTTGTGCCCCTTCGAGATCTTGCAATTTTAGTTATACCTCATTTTTTTGGGAATATCAGTTGTGCCCCCAATTTCTTGCCGTTTTATCAGTTGTGCCCCTCCGTTAGTTTAACCGTCAATGAGTTGACTTGACCATGGTTTTTTCAAACCTTGGTGCAGTTAAGAGGGGTATTATTGTCCAGACATCTTCTTCATCTTCTTCCTCCTTCATTTGTTCTTCTTCCTTTCTCTTCATAATTTCTCTCTCTTAGTGACACCTTCATGCATCCATCGAATCTCTAAATTTTTTGCATTTTCACGGATATATCACTCATTACGGATCAAACGGTAAATTTTATTGAATTTTTTGATGAATTTTTACGAATCAATTAGTCAAAAATTTATCTTAATTTAACAAAAATTGAAAGCCCTCTAGATTCAGCCAGACAGGCGGCGGAGGAGGGCGGAAGGGGGAGACACGGGGGAGGGGGAGGCGTAAGGGCGGGGGCGACATGGGGTGGGGGCGGCGGGGCGACCTGGGGGCGGAGGCGGTGGGGGCACGGGGAGGCGTAGGGGGAGGGGGAGGCACGAGACAGAGGGAGGGGGAGGTGCAGGGGGCGGGTGCGACGGGGCCTGGGGCGCAGGGGGCGAGGGCGACGGGGGGAGGGGGTGTGGGGGGCGGAGGGGGAAGGTGCGGGGGGTTGTGCAAGTGGCGGAGGGGAGGTGCGCAGGGCGGAGGTGGGAGGTGCGCGGGGCGGTGCAAGGGGCAAACTCACTCGACGTGCCCCCCGAACCGCGCGAAATGGTCGCCTATTACACGGCTCACGGAAAATGCCTGGGGTGGGTCTACCTATTATTCGTAGGCGGTACGGTGCACGCAGAGCCTCGGTTTGCTGTGTGGACTTGCCCTTCATTTCCCCCGACTATCTTATTAAGGCCGAGGGGGTGCGGGGGTCGGAGGGGGAAGGTGTGGTAGGCGAAGGGAAGTGGTGGGAGCGGAAGGGAGGTGGGGGGGTGCGGGGGAGCGGAGGGGGGAGGTGCAGGGGACGGTGCAAGGGGCAAAGGGGGTGGGAGGTCGGAGGTGGGAGGTGGGGTGGGAGGAGGGAGGTGCTGGGAGCAGAAGGGAGGTGCAGAGGGGCAGTGCGGGGGGCAGAGGGAGGTGAGGGGGGTGGAGGAGGGGGGGAGGACGAGGACGGAGGCAAGGAGGCACGTGGGCGGAGCAGGAGGCTACAGGAGAGCTCAAGGCGGAGGAGGGAGGAGCTGTGGAGGAGGAAGAGAAGGGAGGAAGAGGAAGAGGAAGAGAAAGAGGAAGAAGATGGGAGAGGAGGAAGAGAAGGGAGGAAGAAGACAGGGGAGTAGGAGGAAGAGGATGCATTAGACTTTTCAATCCTTTTTTTAATTTAATTTCCATTTGTGTCCTTGAAGTTAACGTACGTTTATATTGATTATGAACGGTCACTAACCCGAGGGGCACAAGTGATTGATTAGCAAGAAGTCAGGGACACAACTGATATTACCAAAAAAATAAGACATAATTGATATTGTGATATCTCAGAGGGGCACAACCGATAAAAACCCTAATTAAAAAGAGTGTGATACAACTTAATTAATTGTCTTCATTTCCCCACTTGTCCATACGAATGAAGTGGACAGATCCGATTCTATGCATCCCACGCAGACTTGTTATATAGGTGGCAGTTGGGATTCCATCCCTCCACCATTTAATTGGATTTTTAATATCACGAAAATGATCAATGATTCGTGCATAAATTAAACTAAGTATATTTGAACATGAATAACCATCTTCCAAAGTGACTTCCGTTTGAAATCCTTGAAACATTTGTATATACATTACTAAATCGAGAAATTTTGATAAATCAATAAATTGCAATATTAGAATACCCAATCAAGAAAGGGTCTGTTCTTAACCAAAATCACGCTAGATTTACTTCACAAGCAAAGCTTTTCCCAAAGAGAAAGATAACTTCCAACGATAAAAAAACTACTAAAAATAAATCACAATCCATATGTGAGACTTTATTGTATTGTCAAAATACTGAAAAAGTAGAATGAAAAAGTTAACATAAAAATAAAATCAATACACAAAAGATAATAGTAATCTATGATTATAATATGACTGTATTCTTGAACAAAAAGTATCATTAAGAACTT
This sequence comes from Ottelia alismoides, assembly GCA_037367405.1. Taxonomy (NCBI): domain Eukaryota; kingdom Viridiplantae; phylum Streptophyta; class Magnoliopsida; order Alismatales; family Hydrocharitaceae; genus Ottelia; species Ottelia alismoides. The sequence continues at coordinate 357,762 of JAZKJV010009051.1, read as the reverse complement.
TACGGCCATGCCAAAACAATAGTGTAACCTCCATCAACAAAATCTTGAAAGAAATGTAAAAGTCACCTACCTCATTGGGAGTGATTATAGTTAAACATAGTATTGTTAATTTATGTAGTACCTTGTAAAGATATAGGGACAAACAATGATAAAAAATGTAATAAGCCTTCTCCCACTATAAGTAGGGTCGGTTACATGGATTCTTGCTCATATCCATGTTGAAAGATTCGACTATTTTTTACGCTGGCCGTCGACCACCTAACGCAACCCCTGCAAAAGTGGGATTTGAACCCTGATCTTTTGTGTGGTAGACACACTTTACTACCACTAGACCGTTAAGTGGGTTCTAGGGACAAACAATGATATTTCAAAAAAAAAGTATAGCTTCACCAACTTTCAAAATGAGAGTACCTTAAATATACAATAAAGAAAATCAACCAAATTGCATAATAAAAACATAATAAATTGTTGTCATTCTGTATCATACCTTAAAGAAAAGACATGGACTCAAAGTCATTCAGAAAAGAACTTTCTAAATCTTCTTTTTTTTTGAAAAATATCCCTATGGTATAAAAGAATTTTTTGACATTTTAAAATTATAGATCATAATAAAGTATTTACTTATACACATCCTTCTTTCTTTTTCCTTTTTTCTTATTTTTATTCCTTTATTTTAGTATAAAATAAATGTTTATTCTTCATTAATAACAATTGATGTTAGTGTGATAAAAGAGGAAATTATTATTTATTTACATGTATTTTACTAAGAATTTTAACCAAATTTAACAATAAATATCGTATGTCGCTAAATCATTTGAAATACATAAGTTATTGCAAAAAATAATATACCCCAAATGAAAAAATATATCATATTGTTCATTGGACTCGGATGCAACTCAAATATTTTAAACGTAAATCGGATATCATTTGAAGGGAGATTAGACCTCACACATCATGGAAATACGAAAGAAACTAATCGAATCTATAGAATAAGTTGTTCATCGTATAAGTATTAATGCAATCAAAATAACAACAACAACAAAGCCTTTTCCCACAATTAAGTAGGGTCAGCTACATGGATTCTTTGCCTCCATTCAGATCTATCTTGGGTCAATCTCATACTTATATCCAAAAAACTAAGATCCCTTCGTATAGTCTCTTTCCAACATTTCGTAGACCGTCCTCGCCCTCTCTTAGCTGGCTCAATATCTCAACACTCGAATCTCCTAACCGATGCATCAGCTGATCTTCTTTGCAAATGACCAAACCATCTTAAGCAGTTTTCTCGCATCTTATCCTCGATCGAAGTTACACCAACTTTCTTTCTGATTGCCTCATTCCGAATCCGATTTTAACGTGTGTCCACACATCCACCTTAGCATTTTATTCTGCTATGGCCATTCTCTGCACATGTCTATGGTTCACAGGCCAACATTCAGATCCATATATCATAGCAAGTCTCATGACTGCTTTGTAAAACTTCCCTTTAATTTTTAAAGGAATTTTCTTATCACAGAGCACAACAGAGGCTCCTCTCCACTTTACCCAGCCTGCATTTATTCTATTAGTAACATCTCCATCAATTTCCCCATCATGTTGCAAAATAGAACCCAGATATCTAAAAGAATCTCTCTTCTGAATGTTATTGTCACCAATCTTCACTTTGATTCCTTCACCATTGCTTCCATCAAAGGTGCACTCCATATATTACGTCTTAACCCTACTTGTACGAAATCCTTTAGTCTCCAATGCATGTCTCCAGACCTCAAGCTTCTTATTTACTCCATCTCTAGTCTCGTCAATCAACACAATATCATCAACAAATAACATACACTAAGGTAACTCATCCTGAATGTGATTTGTCAACTCATTCATAAAAAGTAAAAAAGAAATGAATTCAAAGCTGAACCTTGACGTAAACCAATGTTGATGTCAAAATAGTCAGTCTTCTCATACGAGGTCCTCACACAAGATAAATCCTTATCATATATATCCTTTATGAGGTTAATGTATAGGACAGGTACTTGTCTCTTCTCCAAAATTCTCCACAATATCTCTCGTGGGATAAAATCATAAGCCTTCTCCAAATCAAAAAAGATCATATGGAGGTTCTTCCTTTTAGTCCTATAAATCTCCATTGTTCTCCTCAGTAAACGGATGGCTTATCAATAGTTGAGCGACCTGGCATGAATCCGAATTAGTTTTCTTTTTACTTTGAAAACTCGCCTCAATCTTCTTTGGATCACACGCTCCCAAATTTTCATAGTGTGACTCATCAGCTTGATACCTCTGTAATTTGAACAATTTTGAATGTCTCCTTTATTCTTATACAGAGGCACACGATACTCCTCCTCCAATCTTCAGGCATTTGCTTGCTTCGCTAAATAACATTGAATAGATTCATAAGCCAAGTCAATCCGCGCTCACCTAAAACTCCCCATACTTCTACAGGGATGTCATCCGGTCCAACACCTTTCCCAGGTCTCATAACCTTCAAAGCATCCTCTACTTCCTTTCTTTGTATTCGTCTATAGCTTGCACAATTAAAGTAACTTTCACTACTCGCTAGATCACCAAAGTGATCTCTCTATTTCATTCCCCAATGAAAATTTTATAGAAGTACTGCTCTCATCTAGTCTCTATATCCTTCCAAGTAACAAGCACGTGACCTTCTTTGTCCTTAATGCATCTCACTTGAGAAAGGTCTTTGGTCTTCCATTCTGAATATATCCTTCTGGCCCTCCTTAGAGTCGAGATTTTTATACAAAAATTCATAAGCTTTTGACTTAGCTTCGCTTACAGCTTTCTTTGCTTCCTTCTTCGCTATTTTGTAGTTTGTAATAGTTTCCTCTATTCTATCCTTAGACAAATCTTTAAAGCGTGCTCTTTTAATTTTTAGCTTCTCTTGCACCGCTTCATTCCACCACCAAGCCACCTTTTGATATGGAGCTCCTCCCATTGACTCGCCTAGCATCTCTTTGTCTACCTTTCGGATACAAGATGTTACTGCCTCACACATCTTGTTTGCACTTCCGCTGCAATCCCAAGATCAGTCTTATAAAACCTTCTCTCTGAAGCTTGATTGCTTCTGCATCTAGTTCTAATGATCTTAGGAACCTCCTTTTCTTTACCATCCCTTTTATTTGCGCATCCAAGACTAACAAGCAATGTCGGGTTGTCAAACTCTCTCTTGGGATTACTTTGCAGTCTTTACAACACAATTGATCTATTCTCCTCAACACAAAATAATCTATCTGTGTTCTAGTTGGGCCACTCTTATAAGTAATTAAAAGTTCCTCCCTCTTCTTGAAGAGAGTGTTTGTTATGAAAAGATCATATGCTGTTACAAAATCTAGAATGACTTTTTGCTCTTCATTTCCATCCCCAAAATCATGTCCTCCGTGAACACTAGCATGCCTTGAAGCATCTTTTCCCACACGTCCATTGAGATCTCCACCTATGCAAATCATCTCTCTTTGTGGGATTCCTTGTATAATCTTATCCAGATCCTCCCAAAAAGCTTGTTTAATCCTTTCATCTAAACCAATTTGTGGTGCATAAACTAAGATGATATTGAGAATTTCTTCTTCAAGCACCAATTTTAGCAAAGTAATCCGATCCTCGAATCTTTGCACCTCAACCACACAATCCTTCAAATCCTTATGAACAATCACGCTAACACTGTTTCTGCCATTATCTTTACCTGAATACCAAAGTTTAAAGCATGTCTTCTCAATCTCCCTTGCTTTCTCTCCAACTCATTTTGTCTCTTGAAGACATAGTATATGAATCTTCCTTCTTTCCATCGCATCCACTATCTCCATCAATTTTCTAGTTAAAGTATCAATATTCCAACTACCAATTCGCAGCTTCCTTTGCAATCACTTTCGGACGAACTTCTTTACTCTCATGTGTCCACTATGCGATAACCCTTGCAAATTTTGGACTGCATCTGGGCGGTGATGCAGCGGAACTAGCTTATTTACCCGCATTCATTACTCATGCGAGAACCCTTGAAAATTTTGAACTACATCCAGGCTACGATGTAGCGGCCCTTAATAATTTTTCATTGCATTCGGACGATGCAATGTGTCATAAGTAGGGAACGTCCCATCGAATAACAAAAATATGATTGCAACTTCGAAGCCACATGGTAAAGGAAATGTTTTCGCACTATTTTTTAAGATCACAAGAGTATAGTGGAATACCTTTTGATGCTTGAGTCTTTAAAAGAAGAGACCTCCTAAATCAAGTTCGATCGGGCGAACACGTTGTTTTTGCAGGCATGGCAATGACTTAAGGTACTTCCCATGAACCTAAGATATTTTCTTCGCCAATATGCAAATAAATATCCAGAATATATCTACCTCCTAATTTTATTACACAAAATCTAGTCCTTCTACATGTACACGAGACATGAAGAAGGCACCTCCTCTCGCAACTAACCAAGCCAATGAATAGGAAGCTGAGGATATGATGGTGGATGGCTAGGGTTATGGAGAGGTTTATGGGGAAAACCAAGATGATTTGAAGAGAGTCTTGTCTTCTAATTTCTCTTCTTAATTATAAAGACTAGAAAACTTGCTTGGAATTGATTTTTATTTATTAAAAAGAAAAGTGATGCTTCTCTATGCATACGTAGGGGACACCTACGAAGAGTCTACTCTCCAATAATCGTTGGCCGTTGATTTTGTTTTGGATGGCCATGGGAGTCCTAATCTCTCAAGTAGTTGGACAACTAATTAGCCAATATTATCATCAAAATAAAACCTATGATTAATTATTCTAATCTTTGTTGAAAAAGGGAAATAAATTAGCCTCCAACAAACATGTTGGACGTCCATGGCGGGCCCACCATGTGGCTCTCTTATTTCAGTTACAATTAGGATTTAATATTTAAGTTAATTATCTCTGACTAATATCAGTTGAAATTAAATTATAAAATATTAATATTAGAAAAATATACAACCATCCTTTCAACAAATGAATCCAATTTACAAGTCCAAAAAAATAAATCGAATTCACATTTATTTAATCAAGTGAAACACATTCACATATCTCTTGAATAAATATAAATCGTATCCTTGCAAATATAAATTATCATCAATCTATTTTTATAATAATTAAGTGCCAATAATTTGAATAATTTTTACATGTTCTCATATTGATATAATAACAATTAGGGTGAAAAGGGGTTGCCCCTGGAGGAGTTAACTTGGATCCTCCATCCAATTTTTTCAGTTTTTTTATTATTTTTGAAAAATACTTCCATGGATTTTCATAACTATATCTCTATATTATTTCATTCAAGTTTTGTGTGAAACGGAGACTTATACGACCTCCATCAAGACGGAATCGATTTCAACAATTCTGCAACCGTTAAAAATGATTGTCAATGGAGGCAAAGGAGTCTTTGTTTCATACGAAACTTGAATGACATAATATAAAGATATAGTGATGAAAACTCATGGATTCATTTTTTAAATAAAAATAAAAAATGGAAAAAATATGGTGGGGAGAGCCAAGTTAGCTTCTCCAAGAATCAATCCCATTTTACACTAACAATTATTATCTTGATATCGATATCTCAATATATAGCTCCTAACCCATTTAGGACTCGTGAGTAATATTCGTGGATACTTGAAAATAATATCATGGAGATTATATAATTTATGTATAACGACTAGATACTTAGATTTACATCCAATATCAAGGTTAAAAATTTTGGCATTTTTATTTGGATCCATTTAGAACCATTTCTCCAAACCATTTAAAATCCATTTCCATTTGATTTCATTTCCATTTCTCCATCCATTTGGATATAGAAATAGGTTTTATGATTTGAGATTTAATCTAATTAATTCATATTCATTTAGTCACAAAATGGAATCACTAAAATGTACCAAATTTCATCGCTTCTTTGGAATGTAAGTGTCATGGTATATAATATATTATGATCGCATCCACTCACAGTATTCTCAATATTCAAGCATCACATGTAATAGAATAAAGAAGTTCGAACCATTATTTGATTATCGTCTTCGAGGATTTATCAACAAATTTCTCAACTGATCAAATAATATCAATCACATACTTTCCAAAAGAATATATTAACATTCTTAAATTATTATCTTATTATATAACTAGACAACTATGAATGGAAATCATTTGGCCTCAATGTCTCATAAGTGAGCTCTATATCCCGGTTCAGAAAGTATGAAAATGTATGACTTCTTCGAGAGAGTACAACATCTCGTCGACATATAAAGCTTGTTGGGTCATCAACTTAATGGTCTGCCAAATATTCATACTTGGACATATAAATGTATCTCTATCTCCGATCAAAGAATGTGTGCTCGTTCGTGACAATATACGATAAATTTCTTAATACCTTTATCTTATCAAGTCAACTCTTTGACTTATAGTCAACATTTTGATTGGTCAGTGTCTGATCGCTCGTGACAATATACGATAAATTTCTTAATACGTTTATCTCATCAAGTCAACTCTTTGACTTAAAGTCAACATTTTGATTGGTCAACGTCTGACCTCTTTCATCAACTATTGATCTTTGGTCAATATTTTGATTTTTTTGTCAATGTGTTGACTTTTGATCAACACTTTAAGTTTTAATCTAACACCTCGATATGATTTATCTAATACCTACTAATCTCTATTTATATGCAAAGGACCTATCAAGAGGTCAATCAGAAATCAATCTTTACGGAAAGATTGCCACCTCTTTCCCCTACTGCAAATTATTCCCGAATATCACTTGACGATGTCGATCGTGTCCACAATCTAATTCTTAAGATTTATAACCCAATATAAACCTCTATGATCTAACTTTTTAGATCGATAACTGTATGATATTAAGATGGTCATGGTACATTACCATAATTATACTAGGGGGTCTTTACTAAGTGCAAGCACAATTTTAATTCAGATAATGAAATAAAAATAGCAACTTCTATTTCATTGATGGGTTGCCAATGACTTACGAGTCTAACATATTTATATTCGCAACATCCTCTTGTGATATGATCCATCAATTATTCTCAATGATACTATCGGTTGCACGCTCTGGGCTTAGGTCCCCTCAGGCAGCCTTTTCCACTATCGGATGGAACCCGCTTGTATACCATATGTAATATCATAGGCTCGGATCTCTGGATCATTATCGAGGAATAACTTGTTAGGCTTGAGCCCAAATAGACCCATTAATGATCACCCAAAATGCTTAATCTCAAGTTGTCAAGTAATAGTCCGTATCATTTATAACTCACTTCACACATTATGTTGAAGTTGGGGTGTCAGCAGTGGCATGGAAGGGCACATGCCCTATCTCATTTTTTTGATAAGCCTTTGTATACATATATTATCTATTTGCAACTTAATTACCGTTAGTAATTTCTTTCTTTTCTAAGACCCAAAATATTTCTACCATTGCAGCTTTTTCATTCGCAATTAGCATTTCACTTCTTGTTGCATCCCTTTTCTTAATTAAATTTCTATCTTAATTGTGGATCATCAACAGTTATATGCATCCTAGAAAATCCTCTAACTTGAAGATGTGTGTATGCATGTTATTTTTTTATTTATAGGGGCATACATGAACACACATACGGATTTATATAATCATAAATTGAAACGGCCACTAAGAAATGTTTGGACAAGTACACTGATTTTTTAAAAGTCTAAACTATTAAAAAATATATAGTACATATTTTCTTATTTGCAACTTATCCTCCCATATATAAATGGGCATTTCTAGTTGATTACTGTCCATTCGTGATAAATATAAAATTATGTGTCATATATTTTCAGCTAAAGAAAGTTTTGAAACAATTAGAACTCATATTGTAAGGAGTTAATCCACAAGGATGTGATTTTAAGATAAAGTTAATAAATTTTAAATAATCTATATTAAAAATAGAGGTTGCCGTTTCACTAACAAATTTATTTCCGTATAAGAAGCATGATAAGTTACCTGTCTTTAAATTAATAAAAAATAATTCACATCCATTTAGAAATTTTTAATAGAACGGGGATAAATAGGAATGAAAACGAGGGATGAAAATAAATGTGAATATATTTGTATCCGATCTGTTATCGTATTCATTTTATATATTTTGTGACATCCGTATTCGTATTCATTTTAAAATGGATGCAGATATGGATATCACTTTGACATTCATATTCGTATATCCATTTTCATACGTAAGTATAGTAATAATTTATGTATAATTGTGTGTAACAATATTTTATGATTGCATTCACCATTGTTGATATAATTGTTATGAAATTACTATATTTCGTATATCTATTTTATGTGTAAATCATGTTAAACATGTGTATTTTAGTTAATCTGTCAAATATTTTTGTTATTATTCGTATCTGATTCATATTCGTTTTACATTCGTATTCATTTTTAGGGATATGTTAACCCATTTTTCACATCCGTCAATATTCATTCGCATTCGTATTCGTATTTTAAAATGGATAAGGATATGATTATACCTTTATTCATATACGTATTTGACCGTTTTCATCTCTAATGAAAATGGTTGGATACGGATACAAATATAGGTATAATCATATCTTCTCGATTTTAAAATACGAATATGAATGTTAATAAAAAAGAAAGTTTTTTAAATCATGTTAATAAGGTTGATACAAACATGAATTTAAGTGTACATGTAGCTATATTTCTAGTATATATTTGATGAGTGTAGTGGAGAATAGTGAATGGACATAACATAGTTGAAAAGAACAGTCGAAAATAATATAAATATTGGAAGAGAGACAAGGAGAGCAAAGTTGGCATCCCACAACTCTGATGGAATGACCTATTCATCAAATTAGATTTTATCGCCATACAGTACATGCAATAGCTTATAGGCCACTAAGTTAGAAGACTCGATTCTCCCGTATATTATTGTTTGAAAGGTTTTGTTAGGGTCTCGATCAAACTTTTAATAATATCGCATATATTTTCGATAGATTCTTCCATCGCTATTATTTTAGCAAAAGTCTACGTACTGTCTTGGACCACTTTCCAAAAGCATATGAATATGCTTAATTATGATGGGTTTAATTAGTATATACATCTGTTCGAGTTCATCTTATAATATATTAGAGACTGCATGTTGGAAGGACTTTCATGCGAAAATAATATTAAATACTTGTATATAAAGTTTTAAAGACGTGGACATACATAATTTAATTTTGCTATAAGTTAACCCTAGCAATTTATCGTATCTGGATGTAAGATGTAGCTACGAGCCTACGAGTATCTCCAAAAATTATAATGTATATTTCAAATTAACGACGAATATCATATTCATTGCCATAATTATTGCGACGGTGCACATACTAAAGATTTCCATTGTTATTTTTCCTAGTTTTTGCTGCTGACAGTACGTTGCTAGTTTTTAGTTTAAAATTTAGCCACGATTTCTTTTGAAAATTAATAATGGATAAATATTGTTATATAGATCGTCGCTAACAATGGATGATATAGTGATAAATTTTAAAAAAACATTACTATAGACCTATTTTTTAGTGATTCACTATTGCACCAACAATGTTTGTCATTCCAATCTCTTCCTCGTCCCGTAATTTAGATTTAATTAATGTTATGTGATGATCCCTTCATCCACTATCCCCTCACTCATTTATTTATGAGAACGATCTTTTTATGCCCCTAGAATATTTATATCCCAATCTTTATTTTCAAAGTATATTTTCGATAAGTCTATCTATCTATTTTTTTATTTTTACATTTTGGAGTTAATCGCAGAAAAGTAGTTCCAAATTTAGAGGTCTATATCGAAAAGATGTTGATAGAAGAATCGTAATATTATACAAAAGTATGGCATACTTTTCGTTGGACAAAAGTAACCCTAAATATATATTCACCTAATCCAAAGACTTGATATATTGTGACCTCTTAGATGTTTTCTCAATTTTATAGCTATTTTCAATCATTGTAAAATGTCAAACTTCTACGGTTATGATGATGATATCAACAATAATACCAACATTTTAAACTAATATCTATTAAAACCTTGGATTGCTACATCGGATCCCCAAAGCTAATTTCATCATTTTTTCGTCTCTCCAAAAATTATGGATTTCTTGATTCCATCATCCTTTCCTTATAAAACACGTCCCTTTGATTGAGCTATCAAATCAAAGTCCTTACAAATGTCAACTCTCTTAAAATAAAGGAATAGGATCTTAATAATGACCATTTGAAGCAAACGTGACATCGCAAAATCCGCAACATATCTCACTCTTCTTATTATTGCTATTATTTTATTAGTACGTAATAAAACATATATTAAGAGTCTAAGTAGTTATAAATAGCTACTAGGATTTGAAAAGAAAAGAAAAGTAGATTCGTTGGATTTGATTTTCTTGAAATTTAAAAAGGGGGATGAAGGGCATGGCACACGTGAATGGAGAAGTATAAGAAACGTAATGAATAGCTTCCATTTTATTTGTTCAATCTCGTCATGTTAAATGTGTGAGCGACCAACAAAACCCAAAAGTCTAACCGTTGAAAATTGCGAAATTCATCATCCAGGAAATCATGCCAATTTTGAAGTATATAATTTATATAAAGAATAAATATTATTCTTCGTCCCATATATTTTAACGTAGTGACCTCAATAAACAACGAGAGAAGTAGAATAATTAATGGCGGAGTAAGAAGGGAACAGCTTTTTGAAAAATAAATACTAAAAATCTAAGATAGAAAAAGAAATCTGGAAATTTCTTGCCCACTTTATGGCATCACCCGTTCCAAAAGTCAAGAGGAATTGTATAATAAATAAAAAACACTCCGGAACTTTGTTAATTGACAAAGTTTATAGGGTCTGCTGGGTAAAAATCCCTATATAGGGATTATATAATATATATATATATATATATAATATATATTCTCCGGACAGAGAAAGCCTCTTGACATATTTGTTGTTATAATGTATTTTTATTGTAGCAACGTATTGTCTTAAAATCCTCATGCCTACAAAGTTCTTATAATAATTATAAGATTTTTTACACTTGTATCATTTCGAACCATTTTTTTGCAATTGTACATATGCATCTATACTCTTACACAGTATTGTCCTTCCACAGGTGTAATACGGGGGCATAAGTATAATAGAATATGTGTTATTGGAAAAAGTCGGAAGGATACAAGTGAAAAAATTACTTATTTTATAGCGCAACAATATTTTACTCCTTAAAATAATGAGTATTATTATAGTAGACCATTCTTAATTATTAAAAGGATCGTATAGCTCTAGTAGCAAAGTAAGACCGGGGAGATCGCAACGTCTTTTGGAGGGAATAAAGAAATGCAAAGTCAACCGTTAAATCGGTGATCTTTACCATTGAGGGCACACAAATCTCATTACCACGAGGAGTAGACTCAAGGTTTAAAAAATCATTCATATAATTAATTTTAAAAAACTAATAAAATAAAAAAAATTGGTTCCAACCGGTGGTCGAACTGGATTGATTCAAATTGAACCACTTTTGATGGTTTGTTAAATTTTTAAAAATAAAGGTACATAATTAAATAATAGATTTTTTTCACCAGTACCTTTTTGAACTTTTGCAATATCAATTATGCCTCTCTCTTTTATGGAATATCAATTTTGCCCCGACCTTCATGGAATATCAATTTTGCCCCGATCTTCTTAGAGTCGTTTTCTGAAAGGGATACATGATTAAAATAGTGTATTCATATGTAATGTTAGAAATGTGGCTAACTTTTGTAGAGTTTTATTCAAAATAAACAATCATGTTAATCTATGAAAGATTTAATATTTTAAACAATTATTTCATTGACATAGACATACGTATTTACATATATTTATCCGATTTTATCGGTTTAGAAAATCGGTTCGACTGGTCAGACCAGTAAATTAAGCCCGATACGATTTTTTCTGAGTCGATAGGAATGATGACATCATGTTAACATCATCATCGGTCAAACTAGTTTGGATCCATGATCCGAACTGATGAGACCAAACTGAAGACTGATCGATTCAATGTCTAGTCCAATTTTTAAAACCTTGAGTAGACTATTGTTTTACAATTGACGCACAAGCAAGGAAAAATAGGGAGGGGACGGAAGAGATTCTTGGCGAAGGTGTTGGAGATGGATCGGCTTCATATCAAGTTAGATCTGGGGTGAGCGGAAGGATTTGATATGGGATGGAGAAATGGATTCGAAGAAGGATGAGATGGAGGTCAGATATGTCTTTAGATGGAGTGAAGATGAGCTCCGATCAAGATAATCGGAGCCCATTTGATAGCTCAGCTCTGAATTTGGAAACTGAACGAGCAAGATAGAAAATCAAAGGATCTACAAAATCCTTTTAATCCCTTAAAATATTTCAAAAAGTTTCTATCTTGTATATATTTCGTACTTTTAGTTGGATATCGTCATGAACTTTGTAGATCTTGTAGAGATCTACAAGATCACTTTTTCATTAGAAGTTTTTTTTTAATTTCTTTTCTATTTCTTTTATTGTTTTTATCTATTATAGCCAACAAATTATCTAGTCAACTCCTATGTGTCAAACTCTCATTGGCCCTTAGCTCCATCCTATTTCCACTTCAGTTGTTGACCTTTAAGTCCACCTTGCATACCCTTTAACTCTAGCCAATTGGGCGTAGGAATGTTGACCCAACGAATCGACAATCCCTCCCCTAGGTTCTCTCCTTTCCCATGTCAACCAAGATCAAATTGATAGTGTAACAACACAACCCCTAAATATAGTCCCACATCTAAAACTCACGAAGTGTGTGTGGGTTATAAGTGATGGGGATTACTATTTGATAACATGAGCATAAGCATTCTATGTGATTGTCAACAAGTCCAATTGGACACAAACTCAACTAGTTGTTAAGATCAATTTTCCTTTTTAACAGACCGATGACCTAAGCTTGAGACGTTACAGCTGATCCGCACACTCATCACCCACATCGTATGAGACCACACCAACTCCACCCTTCATGTTGTACTCCTCGTCCCCTAACGCTCAACCAACTTAGCCTTGTTCCCCATGATCTCTATCCTCCTAAGCTCCCAAGCCCGTGACCTCCATGGACTTTAAAACCCCGGGTAAGAACCCCTATTCTCTTTCTTTATTCTCCGTGTCTACTTCTTTTTTTCCATGTCCATGTCTTCTTCAACCTTACTCCTCTTTATCTGAGTGATTTGAGACCCAAACCTCCATATCAAGCACAAACACCACAGCATTCGATCATCTCGCCTCCCAACCTTCCTAGTTCCCTTCTACCTCCGCGTAAATGTCTACCCACCAAAGCTCCCTTCCTCCACTTTTCGTGCCGGAGCTCCTTCCACCTCTTCCCTTAGGCACACCCACAGCAAAAAACTCAATTGTGCCTTCGCTTCAAAGCGACAGATCCAAGGAACACCACATGCGGAGCAACAACCAAAAGCTAATCAAGCAAGGACTGTGTTCAATCACAGATCAGCAGAAATCACGCCTTCCCACCGTACCTTCTTCAGAAGAAGAAGCGAGGGGGGAGGATGAAGATCACCCTCGTCATTGTGGAATCCATCCGCTCCAACATAATCCCTTTGCAAGTATAGCATCACCAATTTCAGTCAGTAGGCCAGAGGAATTTCCAACAACATTAACCTCCATGCCGCATCCATACCATCAGCAAATGTAGCAATTTAGTGGTGCTTCTTCTTTATCGAAGGAGCAACATCTCTTCCATGTTAGTGATCCTCCAGGTGCCTCGCTTGAGCATGCCTCCATCAGCCACGCCCAAACCTCATCGAAGAGGGGGGCGATAGCCAGAGCGTGCGCTCCCCTGCCTTGGAACCAGGGACGCCTTTTGATCTACACCGCTCAAGCCATTGAAAAATGACACCCCTTAAATCGGAGGAAATCGACGTCCATCTATGTTCGATGTGTATCCATCTCGCTCGTAGGATCCACCCACATTGATCTCATCCAAGAAGTTCCAGGGGGTCAGAGCTCAGACGAATTGTATGGTCGTCCTCGTAGTAATTACAGGAGGCTCTTTATGGGCTTTTGCTTAAGTTTAATTTCAAGTTGTATTTTAAATTTGGACCTTTAATCTTTATCGAATCGCTATACAAAAATAGCGCTGTATTTAATAACTAATTCTCTATCATTAGAAAGTGTGTTTGAATTTTTTTTGTTTCGTTTTTTTAAATTCAGAGAGTGAAATTCATCATAATTTACCCATAATTACTTTTAAAATTCATATAAAATCTACCTTGGCTCTGAAAGTTGCAGAAAAATCCTCATCGATAGGTTGTTATAAGCTTAACATTGTGCTCGGAAAAAATTATAAATTATTATGTCTAGTGCTCTGCATAATTGATTGAATGATTTTTGTGTTCGATATTTAATTAGGTCCATAATTCATAATTTACCAAAAATCAAGGTCCCATGTATTCATCCTTAAAAGCTATACTTGCGATGTTGGTCTTTCATAATTTTATTTTGTGAACTTACTAAAAATAAATGGCCAAAATCACTTTATTATATTGACAAATTTAAAAAATATAGCTCAAAAATTCCAAAAAAATACAGTAGGTGCATTTTCCACATTCTTAACAAATTTCATTGTTTTGTATTATATTTGTTCAAAAAATAACATAAAAAATCTTAATACAATTGTTTATCTTTCATGCATGTATATTAATGGCTAAATATACAAAAAAAACATGTTTTACATTTCTCATTAAACAAGACTTACTGGGAAAATAATATCCCATATAATTTGGACTAATTTGAATTAAATTAAATTAGTTAAGTTGCGCTATTTTCCTTAAGAATCTAGTCCATTGCTGCATTCCTTCTGCATTTATTTTCATAAAAAATAACAAAAAAATATCCTTGAAAACTGAACACTTAGTTGCATGAATTGAACCTTAGTCTCATAACTTGCTTCCCAGTGTCAACCATGGGACTTGCCGAGGTTAAATAAACTTATCTCACATTCACTTGATTTTTTTGATATATATTTATGCTTAGTTTTTTTTATACACTCTACTCTGCTACAACAACTTGGCCAAATTAACATAAGGTGTAGAGCGGATGCGGCTAGTCAGTCATATCTTCTCTTCCATCAATAAAAGACTAAACAAAATTTTCATATGATAGTGAAAGTCCAACTAACAGACCAAGGCATCATCAGCATCTCATATCTTAACATCTATATTTCTTAAATCCGTCAACATTGTATTTAAGTGATATAGATGTTCCTTAAGAGAAGTACATTCTTGCATGTAAAGAGAAAATTGGCGTTACCTCGTTGTGAACCTGTTGGTCAGAGATTTTGTCATATATAAATTTTTGGCCTCATCTACATATTTGAAGGTGGACTTCTCATGATGACCTCGGTGATAATCTCATCTGCCAGATAGAGTGTGATCATTGAATGTGCTTTCTTTCCCAACACCATTAACTTGAAGGGCTCAAGTGCCTTCGTCTTCTCGTGCTCCAACGATTTCTAGATGCCTCATCTAGGTTGAATCCATTTGTTTATGTGAATTTCTCGATCTTTAGATTGTGTGACTCCATCTGTTCGATGATTTCAATGAACTCGATGATCTAACACTAGTTTCTTATGAATAGCAGAAGCAACAAAGCACAAATACAAAGAAGAAAACTACAAGCATACATATTTACAATGTTCACCCGTAACTGGGCTACATCCTTGGATGATGGTGATCGTTTTTTGATAGTTTTGGAGAATAGAAAATACATAGGATACAGAAAATCCTAACCTTATAGAGTCTATACACTATTCCAATACAAACAGATCTCAGATACAAAGGGATCCAATTATTCAAACAGAATATCATTTCCGAAGGATGGTACGATATGGTATGGTAGGGGGTATGGCACTCCGCCAGCTTGTCTTGTGGAGCGTGATGAATCCCTGATTTATCATCATTATTTAGATTTATTATACTTTTATCTTAAACTACTCAATCATCTAATTATTAATTTATTATATTTAATATCTAACACCTTGTAAATAAATAAGGATAATTAATTAATATTAGTAAGTATCAATTATTTGTGTATAAGGTTATTTTAGTTTATGTATTTATCTTTATTAAAAAATCAAATAAATTTAGTTTAACATTATAGAAAATATATTGTATATTACTCATTAAATAAAAATATCAAAAAATAACAAAAGAATTAAAAGAAGTATTTTTAATTCATTAAGAATACATACAAAATAAAAACTATGTATATATGGTGTATTTTGACTCGGAGTTATACATGAAAGTTGTTGATCTTTAAAAAACGCAACTTTCATGTGGAACACTTTTTATTTTGACTTTATCAATTATTATTTTTATTTTACATGGTTTCATTCATTTCCTTATTTTATGATTGGGCCACGTGGCCCAATCAGTACCGACCTCCTGGCAGGACTTTCATCCTCAACCGTATCTCTTGGAGACCGTCTAATCATTTAATCAGACGGCTATGATTCTGTCACGCTTGTCGCTCTTTTGACCGCTTGATCTTTTGATCAAGTGGATCTCATGTGTACGCCCACGCCTCCTCTTGAGCTGTTGGATCACTTAATCCAATGGTTTCTACTCATCTTCAACCTTCGATAACCACCACCCCAAGCGATGTGGCTCTTCCTCAGCTTCCTTTCGCTCTTTTTCTCCAGCTGACCCACGTGTCCTTTCCCCATGATTCTGGTACCATCTTGTTCGCCCAACTTCCATCTCTCACGCTTGTATCTTGATCATCAACTTCCTCCAACCTTTGTGAACCTCCATGTAGTTGAAACCACCACTTGGAACCACCATCTCCACCACATATAATCCCTTCATCCCCAATTGTCATCCCCATCCAACTTTACGCGAGGTGCTCCCTAGCCCTTCGCTTCCTCCAGTGATAGGCCAAGACGGAGATGCATCTCTGGTGAGATCCATGGTCGATGAGCCATGTGCACGACCACAATCTTGTCCGTTTGAGCTTCGTTACATGGTTGGACATGTCAAGTAAAGACCAGAGGCTTCATGGAAGCCTCGATCTCAATACACCTCCTCCATCTGTAACCTTCTTCTATGCTCCAGGTAAGCCCATTTTCTTGCACTTGAATGCTCCCCAATTTATTGCACACCATACGCACACTATCACCTTCAATTGACTACACCCACATTTTCACCGGATCTCTACCATCCTCGCGCACTAGTTCGATCACCCTTGCCCCTTCTATAGAACCTCCTGATTAACGGATCTGAGCACTCGGGTATAAGGTACTAGATAGGTTGTTGCGACCCAAGAGATCAGACTATGTCAATCAAGAAAAATGAACCACTCAGAATAGATAAAATCACTCAAAACACGAAAGCGGTCTCGCTATTGGATTAACCTGGTATAGCGACTAGGGTCGAACTCAAGGAGCACGGGTTGGCCTCTCGGCCTTACGAAGTAGTAAAAAGAAATAAAATAAAAGAAGAAACTATTTTTAGTGGTTTTCAATTTATTTTATATTTTTTTTGGATTTTTTAATGTATAAAGAAAATAAGAAAAGTAAACAAGCACACACTTCGACAAATTATTAAAAGCACTAAAAAGCAACTAAAAATTCAAACAAAAATATTTTTATGTATTTTATAATTTTTAGTGTTTTTGGTGAATTTTTGAGAATTTTCTGATGTTTATTGAATTTTCTAAAAATCAAAAAGTGGCTGAAGTAAATGGTACTGTCCAGCCGAGCCAAAAAGGCCTAGGTAAAATATCTAAGAGCCCCAAAATGGCTGGGAGTAATTTTCTGTAAAGAAAATAAAATGAGGAAAATTTAGGCACCAATTTTATTGTTTTTGGGTTTTTAGTTTAATTATAAGAATTTTTATAAGTTTTTATGTGTTTTTCAATTTTTAGTGGTTTTCAGTAATGAAAAATAGCCAAAATTGGCTAGAAAATAAAACTAAGCAAGGCAAACAGTAGACAATTTTTGTAGAATTTTTAAATGAGTTTTAATATTTTTTTTGTGATTTTTCAAGTTAGACAGTAGAAAACTTAAAGGTTTTTGAATTTTTAAAAATACCAAAAGAAATCAAAAATGTCCTCAAAAATCCATGAAAATTTTACACCATGTCAGGAGCCATGTATCCAATTTTCGTTGGATTTGGAGGTGTTTTGCTATTTTATTCAAAAATAAAGAAGGGGCACTGTGCACAGGGACCAAAGTGCAAATACCCAAGAGTCTGGGGGGTCTGGTGCAATTTTCCCAGCAAAACACGCGCCATGCGCGTGCCTGGGGCACTCAGGGACCCAAATGTAATAAAAATAAGTCCCGAGGACTTATTGGTAACATGTACCAAAAGTCCAGGGGCCTATTCGCAAAATACCCAATATATCACGCACATGTTGAAATAAATCACGCACAGGGGTATAAATGCAAATAAACTAAAACATTCATTCCATTGATAACAACCAGAACTACAGGGGCCTCTATTGCAAATAAACCAGACAAACACGTGACGAAGCACGTGGCATACAATGCACAGGGGTATAAATGCAAGGAAAATAAAGTACGGGGTCCTCTATGCAAATAAACCTAAAACTAAACAACTAACTTCAATATTTACAGGACTAAAACGAAATAATAGAGAAGACAGGGCCTAAGGGTAAATTACCCTTTATTAAGGTGCACCGCTGGATGGTTGCCACGTGTTGGATCTGACGGTCTGGATCAGGTGGCACTCCAGCGCTGGGGTTCTCGGGCTGATCCAACGGTCGGGGCCGAGCCACGTGTAGATCTGACGGCTGGGATCAGACCTCCTCTGATCTGACGCTCTCTGCAGCTCCACAAACGAACGGCCACGATGTAATCTGGAGCTGGAGGCCGATCGAACGGCGATGGAGGATGCTGGAAGAACATGTCCCCGGCGAGACTCGCCGGCCTCGGGTGTGCGCTATCCTCCTCTTGGGAGCACTCTGAAGGTCAGAGAAGAGTCGTGGAGTCCTCCCGCGTCTGGTGGTGGGCTCCGATGATCGAGCCGAGCTCCGAGGAGCTCGGGCGAGGTCAACGGAGCTGGGTCTCCTTGCCTGAATGACCAAAGCCCTCGGATGGGCTTGGTAGCACCTGCAAAGACCACCAAGAGACTCGCGGGTCGAGGGCAAATTGCCTCGACCCGGTTAGGCGTAGCGACGGTGAACTGTGGGTCGGAATGGCGAGCTCCGGCGAAGGGGGTAGACGGAGGAGCTCGACTCCCAGCTCCTGTGCGAGCTGGGTTGAATGGAGGGGTGAAGAAGGTGCGCGGGGAGATGGCGAAGGCGATGGTCGATTCCGATGATCGAACGGAGTGAGGGGATGGTCGGAATCAGCTAAGGACGGCGGCGATGCGATTTGGGGGTAAATGAAAATCAGCGAAAGATAAGGACCTACAAGGTTACCTGGGTGGTCGGAGAGACTGGGGAGGAGCTGGGGAAGCTCCGGGACGTCGCCTCGAGGAGCGTCTCCCTCCGAGGCTCAAGCTCCAGCTGATGGTGGAGCGACGGCGGCGTAGCTCGCCGGATCGATGGACTCGCCTCCTCTCCTCGCTTCAACAGGCTCAGACGCGAGCTGTCACTCTCACGCACTCTCTGGAGCTCACAGGAGGAGGAAACAAATGGCCAAAGATGGAGCATTAGGGTGGCGGAGCAACGGCTATATATGGCTAGGGGTCCGGCTAAGAGGGGTCCGGGCAAGCTCGGGAGCGCGCGGATCCCGAGGATGCGGCTCCGACGAGGATGTCGGATGTGAGGTTAAGGATTCGGACCTGGGATTTAGGTGGTAGGCACTCGGGTTTAGCGGGGAAAAATCCGCGAAATTGGGGACCCGCTAAGGACCCGAGTGGAGTGGTCCTGGGGGGCAGTTGACCGGGCGGTCAACATCCCCAGGACCCAATAGAAACCGGCCACGTGTCTGAATTTTGAAGTTAAAATTAAGGGTAGCTAGGGGCCGATTTAGCAAAAACTCAAAACACAAAATATTTTTCTTTTATTTTTTTCTATTTTTTTAGTGATTTTTAATTAATTTTTGGAAATAAAAATAAGGTATATACAATATAGTACTATACATAGGTATATATACAATATATAGGGTTTTGATTTTTTATTTTTAATTGTTATTTTTGTACAATTTTATTCCCCTTTTATATTTTATTTATTTACATTATAAAATAAGGAATAAAAAGATACTTTTATTTAATTTTTATTATTTATATACATAGGTAAAATATGTATGTACATTTATATACATGGTATATGTACAATGTATTTTTGTATTTTTAATTTGCTATTTTTATTTTGTTTTTGATTTGATTGTTCTTATTTTATTTATTTACATTATAGAATATAGATTATTTACAAAAATTAGAAAAGTTAATTTTATTTATTTACAAGACTAAATAAATATATAAGAGTGGTTTATATACATGGTGAAGGTGGTATTTTTGGTCTTTTTGATTTTTATCTTTTTCTTTTGTTTTTATACTTATAAATATATACAAGTATTTACAAACATAATTTAAGCTATTTTTGTTGAGGAAAATATTTTTATTTATTTACATAGATATGTACACACCTGAGCCCCTATCTCCATCTACTTTGGCTTTTATGCGGTCAGGCCCATGCTGAGCCCTCCCTTGGGTTAGGTTGCTCAATATTTATTCTAAATATTTCCCTCTTTTTCTTTTTAATCTTTATTCTTTTATTTTTGCACAAAAACATGCTAATTATAGGTTTTTACACAATGCATGCTTTTGATAATTATTTGTATTTACACATATCTACATGCATTTGCAAAGGTTTTTGTAGCTAAAATATAAGAATAAAGAGTGATGAATGAGTATTCATCACCCCCCTATACTTAACTTTGCTAGTCCCTTAGCAAACACTTATTTGAAAAAGAAGTGAAAAAGAAAGAAAGAAAAAGAAAAAGAGGATGTACATGGATCAAAGTTGATTATTAAACTTGCCTTTATTAAATTGGGGTATGGAGCTCGATCAGATCTTTGGATTATTAATTTGTCGGAACCTTGTTTGGACTTAAGTCTAAAACTCTACAGCCTTTAAGTTCCACTATTCTATAACCAAGACTCCTCAATGCTCCAGATCAGAACAAGTCATCAATCACAAACCCTGAAGACCATGAATCTTTTCTTGTCCAGTGAAAGTGAGGTCTAAGCTCTCCACCTCAGAAATGGCAACTTGACAACCCTCCCCAACAAGGTAACTCTATGACCTCAATTTGGCCACTCTTTCCTCGAGGAGCGGGGTATTCCCTTCTAAGTTCAAGTTCAACCGGCTCAAGAAGAGGAGGAAGAAGAGAATGGGTCAAGGCCAGTGTAGCCAAGTACCCTTGGGAGCTTGACCAGTGTAGCCAAGTCTCCCTGCTGCAAGCTACATCAGGTGGATCCTGAAACCAAGCTTTGCTTATTGCACTCTATATACATACTCCGGTGGGATTATCATTTTCTATCAGACCCACCACTTTTTTGGACTTATTTTCTTTTTGCACAATTTTTTTTAAGTGCATCTGTACAACATATACATGTGCAGCATATGTACAAGGAGTTTTTCCTCTTGAGCCAGTAGACTATCCCTCTTTTAAAGCTTTATTGCAACCCACAACTCCTGTCGTTAGACCTCGTGGCAACCAGACCAAGTTGAGACGCACTTCCTTCACTAAAAGAAGAAGAGAGGTTCCGCCTAGAAATACTACCCTCATATGCTACCCCAAGTCAGGGAAGACTGCCTCCTCACCACCTCATTCGTGAGAGCTCGGTGCATAGTGCTGGTGTCCAAGTAAAGCCATAATCTATATGAGTCATGTGTTGTTTTTAAGTGTTCTACTTAGGCTCATTGAGATGACATGTGATCATAGCCTAGTGGACTCAAAGAATTAAGTCACCATGGACCTGAAAAGCCTTAAACCTAAGCCCTATAAGGTTCCTCTTAAAAGTTAGGTGGATTAAGATCTTAATCAAGCTCCATTTCTCAATTTGATTCCAGGCTAGTATAAATGTCAACTATCATCCAGAAAAACTATATACATATGTACAAAAAGATGCTTATTTACACGGATTTTTACAAACATGCAAAATTTTTGAAAAATGTTTTGAAATCATGAATGGATGATGCATGAAGTGCAAGTTTTGCAAAAAGATATTTACACACATTTACACAAGATTTTTGCAAACTTTTGATTTTCAAAACATTTTGGAAAAATTTTGTACTATATACATAATTTTGATACAAAAATATTTACACAAGCTTTACACAAAAGATTTTTGAAATCATTTTTACAAAAATACTTTGTACACTAGCTATTTATGTGCAGATAAAAGAAATTTATGTACATGAAAAAAAAATTTAATTTTTGTGATTTTTAGCCATTTTATTTATTAACACACTCACACAAAGTACGAGTTATGGCTAAAGTATATATGAAATATATACACACCCCCCTATACTTAGCTCGAACGATGTCCTCAGAGTCAAGAGCGATGAAGAAGACATAACTCGTGCTAGGTATAGGGACGTGAAAAGAAAGGCTATATACAAAGATGAATGAATGAAATAGAAAAGTCAAGAGGATCTCGGGTCTTCCCCCTATACTTAGGATCAAGTAATCCTAAGTATAGCAGGCTGTATACTAAGGGAAAACTGAGTGGAGAATGTAGAGGGTCTACCCCTCCTATACTTAGGGTGAAATATCCCTAAGTATAGGCAGCAAAACAGGGGTAGGCAGAGACGAAAGAAATACCCAAACGGTCTCATATCCCCCCAATACTTAGGGTAAAGTGCACCCTAAGTATAGCATAATCACAAGATGAAGAAAGGGATGTGGGACTAAAGAATGTAATGATATGGACATCTGGATCTATACAAGGCGGAAGATCAGTGAAACTCAGACGTGAGATGCATTAGATGTGAGTCAAAGACCACATCTCACGCAAAATGAATAGGGGCAAGATCAGCGACCCGCGGCTCATGATCTAGAAATGGCTTGAGTCGCTGGCCGTTCACTCGAAAGGTACTCTCAGAAGACAACTCAGATATATCAATGCTACCGTTGTCGTGTACCTTTCTGACCAAGTAGGGTCCCTTCCATTTGCTCTGTAGCTTCCCTGGAAACAAACGAAGCCTCGCATCAAACAGCCATACTCTTTGTCAAACCTCAAAATGCTTGTGGCTGATATGAGAATCATGCCACTCCTTTACTCTCTCCTTATACTGTAGGCTGTTTGAGAAAGCCGTATCTCTCAGCTCCTCCAGGGCGGCTAACTCTGCCCTCCTCTGGTCTCTCATACCATCTGGATCCATAAGAATATCTGTAACTGCCCAAAGTGACTTGTGCCTCAGCTCAACAGGTAAATGGCACGGCTTGCCATATACGAGGCGAAAGGGAGATGTGCCCAATGGTGTCTTGAAAGACGTCCTATATGCCCACAAGACCGAGTCCAAAAGCTGTGACCAATCCTTTCTGTCAGGGCGGACGACTTTCTGCAATATAGTCTTAATCTCCCTATTCGACACCTCGGCTAGACCATTCGTCTGTGGATGGTAAGGTGTAGCAACACGATGGTCTATACCGAACTCGCTAGCAAGGGCCTTCACCTGGTCGTTGATGAAATGAGACCCCCCATCAGAAATCAAAACTCGTGGAACCCTGAACCGCGTGATGATGTGCTTCCTCAAAAATCTGCAAACTGTCCTCGCATCAACGGCTCGGGCGGGGATAGCCTCAACCCAACGACTAACATAATCCACGGCCAACAAAATGTACTCAAATCCCTGACTCTTAGGGAATGGACCCATGAAATCGATGCCCCATGTGTCAAAAACCTCACGGAAGTGAATGGGCTGCATCGGCATCATATCACGCTGTCCACAAGTACCCATCCTCTGACAGTCAGTACACCTCTTCACGAACTCATCTGAGTCCTTGAAGAGGGTAGGCCACCACAAATCGGATTGGAGCACTTTCTGTGCTGTTCTCCTCCCAGAATGATGTCATCCTGCCTCAAGCTTGTGGCAGTAAGTGAGGACGCTATGGTGTTCCTCCTGAGGAATACACCGACGCCAGACGCTATCCCCTCCTTCGTGGTAAAGGATGGGATTCTCCCAGTGGTAGGACTTGGCCTTTGCAAGGAAGGTCTCAAGCCTCTGCCTGGGCCAATCTTGTGGGACTTTCCCAGCAACGAGAAAGTTCACAATATCGGCATACCACGGGAGTGAGGCGATAGCAAGGATCGCCTCATCTGGGAAGGTATCTCGAATGGGATCAATCTGCTCAGACTCCTCAGGCTGCTCTAAACGGGAGAGATGATCCGCCACCACATTCTTGACTCCAGGCTTATCCTTGATCTCAATATCGAACTCCTAGAGTAGAAGGATCCATCTAGTCAATCTGGCCTTGGCATCCTTCTTTGCCATGAGGTACCTGATGGCGGTGTGATCGGTATACAAAGTCACTCTAGATCCAATGATATAAGATCGAAACTTATCTAGGGCGAACACTACGGCTAGCATCTCCTTCTCTGTAACCGTGTAATTCCGCTGGGCAGAATCCAATGTGCGGCTAGCGTAGTGAATGGCAAATGGAACTCCATCCCTCCTTTGTCCCAGCACTGCCCCTACGGCAAAATCGGAGGCGTCCGTCATGATCTCGAATGGGAGAGACCAATCAGGCGGCTGGAGGACCGGAGCCTCAATCACACACTGCTGGAGAGTCGCAAAGGACGAAAGACACTTGTCCTCGACAAGGAACTCGGTGTCTTTCGTCAAGAGGTCAGTCAACGGCCGGGCAATCCTGCTGAAATCCTGAATAAATCTCCTATAAAATCCAACGTGCCCCAGGAATGACCGTAGCTGCCTCAAATTGGACGACGGTGCGAGTTTTCTAATGACATCAACCTTGGCTGGATCCACCTCCATGCCCCTGTTGGAGATGATGTGGCCAAGCACCGTCCCTTGAGTCACCATGAAGTGACTCTTCTCCCAAGATAGAACCAAATGGAACTCAATACATCGTTGGAGTACCCGGTCTAGGCAGTCAAGACAGGAGTCGAATCCGTCGCCGTAGACCGAGAAATCATCCATGAAGACCTCCAAACACTCCCCTACCATGTCCGAGAAGATCGACAGCATGCACCTCTGAAAAGTCGCAGGGGCATTGCATAGCCCAAATGGCATGCGTCGAAAGGCATATGTACCAAAGGGACAGGTAAAGGTGGTCTTCTCCTGATCCTCAAGAGCGATGGCCACCTGGTTGTAGCCCGAGTACCCATCCAGGAAGCAATAATGGCTCTTCCCTGCCAGTCTCTCAATGATCTGGTCAATAAAAGGCAGGGGGAAATGGTCCTTCTTGGTGGCCTGGTTCAGTCTCCTGTAGTCAACACAGACCCTCCAAGAGGTGGGTACTCGTGTAGCAATCTCCTCTCCCGACTCACTGATCACAGTCGTGATGCCCGTCTTCTTGGGCACCACATGCAAGGGGCTGACCCACTTGGAGTCGGAAATGGGATAAAAAAAATCTGCACTCCACCATTTTGATATTTCCTTCATCACGACCTCTCTCAGGTTGGGGTTCAGTCGCCGCTGGAACTCACGCGATGGCTTCGCCCCCTCCTCGAGATAGATATGGTGGGAGCATACTGATGGACTAATCCCATGGAGATCTGCTATGCTCCATCCGATTGCCTTGCGGTTCTTTTCAAGAACCCCCATCAAACGGGATTCTTGCTCTCCAGTCAGATCGGCAGAGATGATGACTGGGTACATCTCAGGCTCACCCGCAAGGAACCGATACTTCAGCGAAGTAGGGAGCAGCTTCAGCTCTGGACAGCTGGGTGCTGGCAAATCTGGCTGCGGAAGGAAGTGTGTCAATGCTGCTAAGTCTGCCAAATCTGCCTGGGAGAAAGAAAGCGAACTCTCGCAAACTGGATCTGGAGAAGGTTGCTCAACTGTGCTGTCTCTGATCTGCTCTGCCTCGACCTCCTCCTCATCTGTAGGCTCACGTGGACTCAAGTCTGGCATCTGATCATCGTAATCTGCCCAATCAGACTCTGAATCCGAGGGATCTGTATCAAACACGGTGGCATCAGTACCACCGTCACACAGGGTGGCCTCAGCACCACCATCACACAAGGTGGCCTCAGCACCACCATCACTGAAAATCGTGCCGCGGTCAAGAACCGGCTCTGCTGCCTCTGTGGTATTCTGGACCAGGGCTGTGCTCTCCAAGCTCTCCTCTGTTGTCATCTCTGCATCAGTGGTGTCTGGAAATGAGAGGAGGGCCTGTGCTGAAGGGTCTGCCCATGCTGCCTCATCATATGTGATCACAAAATCACAGTCTTGGTGGATGTCTGGCTCGACGTCTGTCAGGTGCTATGTATCTGTGCTAGTCTCTGAGCATGCTCTCTCTCTGGCTCTGTAGTCCTTGACCGTCTCTATTTGTACACTCTCGCCCTCGACGCGAAAGTATACCTTCCCGTTATCATGATCAGTCACCGCCTTGGATGTGGCCAAGAACGGACGACCGAGGATGATGGGGGTATCGGCCACTGAATCAGGGATCTCCATGTCCAACACTACGAAGTCCACGGGGAATTTCAGGCCCTGAATCGTGACGATAACATCTCGCAACAACCCCTTCGGCCTCTTGACAGATCGATCAGCAAACTGAAGGACTGTCCTGCTCTGTCTAAGAGTGCCCAACTCGAAGCAGTCGAGAAGGGCTGCCGGAAGAAGGTTGATAGACGATCCGCTATCCAGTAGAGTCCGGTCGAACCTCTGCTCACTAATCTGGCATCTGACATACGGGGCCCCTGAATCTGGCCTCTTGGCCGGCAGACGGTTCTGGATCGCGAAACACGTGGCTTTCGTCAGCACATGTATCTCTGAATGATGGTTCCTCCTCCTCCTCCTGACTGTGGTCCTATCTCTCAAAGATCGCTGAAGAAGGGGAATGTGCTGCAAAGCCTCCTAGAGGGTCAGCTGGATGTGAAATCTATCATGCTCTGGTTGAATTCCTCCTGCTCTCTCTTTTTTGGGTCTTTTTCTTTTTTCTTCCCCTTCCCCATCTGAAGGGCTCTAGGGAAGGGGATCAGAGGGTCCTTCGCAGATGAAGGACTAGGAAAAGGCCTAGACGGCTCGACGGCCGGATCCGCACATACATCAAGCACCACAGTGGGACCAGAAGAAACTAAACCTTTTCCTTTATTCACAACAGTGTTCTGAGATACATGAGAATGAGGAAAAACATCTGATCTCTCTACAAAAACACCGGTGGCCTCAGTACCACCACGGGCTGGCTCTGCTGCTGGACGTCTCGTGGCCTCAGTACCGCGGGCTGGCTCTGCTACTCTGGTGGCATCAGCACCACCTCCTCGAACTGGTGAAGCGGCGGCCTCAGTACCGCCGGTGGAATCAGCATCCTTGGTGGCATCAGTACCACCGTCATCATCGTGTGCGGCCTCAGTACCGCTCTCCTCCTCCTCATCTGGCGCCCTGGGTGGATCCTCGAGTCGTCGCTCAGATTAGGTGCCGCCTGCTGGTGCTCTACCGCTCCTAAGTGTAACAAAATCAGCATCAAATAGATCCGAAGACATATCATCAAATGGGTCACTAGGAGTGGCATGCTCAGTGGAAACTACCTGCTCAGATTTCCTCTTCAGGTTGTTCGGATTTGGCTCGATCTGTGCAGGAATGGCGGCCTTCCCTCTCACAAGGTCCCGCATCTCCTGGCGGAACTCGTCCATCTCCCGTCTGAAGGTAGCCTGCTGGTCCGTGAGGAGGCGGGCTATGTCATCCAAGGCGGGGCTCTCATGGGAGCCCGACAGGTAGCCTCTCTGGTGCTGAGGCTGCTGGAACTGGTGCTGCTAGTAAGAGGGGTAGGAGGTAGGATGCTGCTGCTGGTGTGGCTGGTGAGCCTGCTGCTCACGTCTCCAAGACTGTCCCTGCTGCTGATAGGGACGAGGAACGAAGGACGAAGGCTGGTGTGACTGGTATGCTGGGGGCTGCTGCTGCGGCTGGTGGTCTCTCTGCTGGCCATACGGCCCTCCCTGACCGGATGACTACTGCTGGGGCTGGGTACCTCCACTCCCCCACCTGAATCCGGGATGGTCTCGTCGGATCCCAGGCTGGGGGCGGTCATACCAAATCCCGTTGACATCCATCAACGGCTCTGCATCGTAGGGGGCTGGCGGGAGTACTGCCAGAGGCTGATCCGGCTGGTATACCACCATCTGCATGTCTGGAGATGGTGGGGACTGGTAAGAAGGCTGCTGCTGCTGGTACGGCTCCGCCTGTACAAGGTGAACCTGTCTAGGCTGTTGAAAGGTGCTGGAGCGCTGGGACGAGCTGCTGCTGCCGCCGGTGTTGCCTCGCGACTGAAGACGGGGATGTGAAGCCGTCTGTGCCTCCTGGAGACACATGAGCTGGGTCTTCATGTCGCTCAGAGTCTGTGCCATCTGCTCCATCTGCGTGATGCTCTGGCACTGCTTCTTCTCGATCAGCTCCATCCGGTCCAACTTCTCGCTGATGATGCCCATATCCGCAGCGGACGACTCTGCCTGTGCTGCTACAACTACGGATGAACTGGATGGACCGGCATCGACCCGTGCTATCCTCTGGTACTGCACGGGTCCTGGCTGCTGCTGGGGTCTCCCCTGTGTGTACAACCAGGTCTGGGACATCACCATGTAATTCTCGGCCATCTCCTGGTAGATGGCCCAGACCTGGTCGTGGTCCTTGGCGAAGTAGGACCCGCCGCAAGAAGCATTCACCAGGCCCTGGAGCTCTGGTGTCAACCCGCTGAAGAAGCTCTGAACAAGGTTCGGCTTCGAGATGTCGTGGTGCGGGCATCGGTCTGTGAGCTCACGGAACCTCTCCCATGCCTCGTGGAATTGCTCATTGGGGAGCATGGAGAAGTTGCTAATCAGGGCCCTCGCTGCATTCGTCCGCCCGAGTGGATAATACTTGTTCAAGTACTCGGTGCGGAGCTGCTCCCAGGTGTAAACAAACTTCCCCAAATGCTTCAGCCAGGTGGCTGCTCTGTCTGTTAGGGAGAAGGGGAAGGCGATCATCCTGATCGTGTCCTGGTCCACCTGACGGTCGTGGACAGTGCTGCATATCATCAAGAACTCCTGGAGGTGGAGATGGGGCTCCTCTGTCGCGAGTCCGTGGAAGCGGGGGAGTAGCTGCAAAGTGTTCGGGGGGAACTTGAAGTCCCCCACGATCGCTGGAAGTACTACCCAGTGGTGCGTCAGCGTCGATCCGGGGTTGTGTAACTCCTGCATCGGTCTCGGTGGTCCTCCGGCCGCGGCTGTGGCGGCTGCTTCTGCTGCGGCTGCTGCATCCGCATCATATGGGATCCTCGATCCCTCTCTCCTCTGCTCTCGCTCTGCTCTCTCTGCTCGCATCTGCTGCATCTCTCTCCTCATGTCGAGCATAAATGCTCCCTGATCCCTCAGCTGCTGCTGGACGGTCTCTAACGAGGCGATCTGGGTGGAGTTGATCGCTCCCTGGTCCATCACAATGTGCTCAGTCCTGGAGCGGTCCTCTGAACTGCCGGCCATGACGTCTGCTGCAAAATCAAATAAGCCCAACTCAGGTGCTGTCAAATCTATCAATCTCTCCTCGGGCTCATGTCGCTCAGGTCCGAAAGAAAGGGGGTTGAGGGGGAACAGGGCGGAGTCGTACTCGGGCTCGGAGAGCTGGTTTTGGCTCTCGCGGGCCAACCTAGATGATTGGGTAGACGTGCCCGAAAGCAGTGCAGCCAGAGGCTGCCTAAGAGAGCGTCTATCCATCATCTTGATCTGGCGAGTAGGGCGGATGAGATCTGGAGAAACTATGATCACAATGCAAACCCCCGGTTCACCAACGCAACGCGAGCTGAAGACCGTGAAAGTTCGGTCAAATTATCTTGTCAATTTTTTAAGGTGAACACACAAGATATCAGAGCGCTTACATGACCTGTTAGGATACCCGGTGCTACCCCAACCGACTGGCCCGCACGGAAGAGTCGGTAATCAGTCGGGACTAGCACCGGAGGGCTCTACCTAGGGTGCGGGTCACTCTCTCGCACATCCAAACCATACAATGAGGGGGTTGCTCTCCCCAAGACAAATTTTTATGGTGAATTTCTTTTAGGGTCAATAGTCTTATCCAGTCCCAATTTTTATGATTTTTCTTTTTAATATTTTTCAAATGAAAACAAAGGCCTAACGAATTTTTCGGTTCTCCTGGTTATTAAATCCAAAACAGGGGGGAGAAGACGAAAAAGCCGATGCGCGATGAAATCAATGATGCATGCTGAGTGAGAAATGTGTACCTTGTCTCCAGCACTCTACATGCAAGTGATCCGCGCAGAATTTAAAGACAGGAAATAAACTACCTAAATGATGCATCGGGAAAAACTGAGTCCTAGATGAGCAATTTCTATCGCAGAACCGTCTAATCGGTCACCGACCTCCAAGCCAAAGGGTCCGGTCTTGGCCCACCCCTCCTCTGCCCGACAAATCGGGGGTAGGAGAAAGCGCTTTACAGGGTGAGCTGCGGCACGTAGGCTACGAAGGAGATGGGTCGATTATCTTTATTAATTGATTATTAGTGAGTCCAATTAGCGCACTATAGGAACAGGTAAATAGTTAAGTATGGGGACCCTACTAATTACGGCACAAGCAAGAGAAATTCCTAAGTCTAGGGGCTTGATAAAAACCGCGTAAACACCGGAAAAGGAAGAAAAAAATGAAAAGAAAACAAAGCCGCGTAAAAAGCCGCGAAAATCCTAAGGGTCCCCCGAGCACACCGGTGCTCGGCGAAACAGACCCGCTAAGTCCAAAAACCCACAAGTGTCCAGTCTGAGTCCCTATATTATTACAACAATAATAATCAAATAAAACCTAATCTAACCTCACCCACTCAACTCTCCCTCTCTCGCTCTCTCATGCGGCTTCGTAGAGAAGGAAGCCGCCTCCAAGTTCCTCGGTTGCACCGGCTCCTCGAAAGTCGCCTCCGCGGTCCTCGGGCCCTCGCAAGAAAAAGAGATGAGTGGTCAGACCAAAATAATCAAATAATAATAAAGAAAATAAATGAAACTGAAAATGAGGGTATATATGCAAAAATATAAAATAAAATAAACACTCAAAATAAAACAAAAATAAAAATAAAAATAAAAGAAAAAGAAAATAAAACAAAATAAAACAAAAATAAAAGATAAACAAAAGCCGCGAAAAGCCGCGGGCTCTGAAAGAGCCGTGAAAAGCCGCGAAAACAAAAATAAAGATAAAATAAAAACTACTAAGTCGTGCTCCCCGGCAACGGCGCCATTCTGATTAACGGATCTGAGCACTCGGGTATAAGGTACTAGATAGGTCGTTGCGACCCAAGCGATCAGACTATGTCAATCAAGAAAAATGAACCACTCAGAATAGATAAAATCACTCATGGATTAACCTGGTATAGCGACCAGGGTCGAACTCAAGGAGCACGGGTTGGCCTCTCGGCCTATGAAGTAGTAAAAAGAAATAAAATAAAATAAGAAACTATTTTTAGTGGTTTTCAATTTATTTTATATTTTTTTTGGTTTTTTTAGTATATAAAGAAAATAAGAAAAGTAAACAAGCACACACTTCAACAAATTATTAAAAGCACTAAAAAGCAACTAAAAATTCAAACAAAAATATTTTTATGTATTTTATAATTTTTAGTGTTTTTGGTGAATTTTTGAGAATTTTCTGATGTTTATTGAATTTTCTAAAAATCAAAAAGTGACTGAAGTAAATGGTACTGTCCAGCCGAGCCAAAAAGCCCTAGGTAAAATATCTAAGAGCCCCAAAATGGCTGGGAGTAATTTTCTGCAAAGAAGATAAAATGAGGAAAATTTAGGCACCAATTTTATTGTTTTTGGGTTTTTAGTTTAATTATAAGAATTTTTATAAGTTTTTATGTGTTTTTCAATTTTTAGTGGTTTTCAGTAATGAAAAATAGCCAAAATTGGCTAGAAAATCAAACTAAGCAAGGCAAACAGTAGACAATTTTTGTAGAATTTTTAAATGAGTTTTAATATTTTTTTGTGATTTTTCAAGTTAGACAGTAGCAAAATTAAAGGTTTTTGAATTTTTAAAAATTCCAAAAGAAATCAAAAATGTCCTCAAAAATCCATGAAAATTTTACACCATGGCAGGAGCCATGTGTCCAATTTTCGTTGGATTTGGAGGTGTTTTGCTATTTTATTCAAAAATAAAGAAGGGGCACTGTGCACAGGGACCAAAGTGCAAATACCCAAGAGTCTGGGGGGTCTGGTGCAATTTTCCCAGCAAAACACGCGCCACGCACGTACCTGGGGCACTCAGGGACCCAAATGTAATCAAAATAAGTCCTGAGGACTTATTGGTAACATGTACCAAAAGTCCAGGGGCCTATTCGCAAAATACCCAATATATCACGCACATGTTGAAATAAATCACGCACAGGGGTATAAATGCAAATAAACTAAAACATTCATTCCATTGATAACAACCAGAACTACAGGGGCCTCTATTGCAAATAAACCAGACAAACACGTGACGAAGCACGTGGCATACAACGCATAGGGGTACAAATGCAAGGAAAATAAAGTACGGGGTCCTCTATGCAAATAAACCTTAAACTAAACAACTAACTTCAATATTTACAGGACTAAAACGAAATAAAAGAGAAGACAGGGCCTAAGGGTAAATTACCCTTATTAAGGTGCACCGCTGGATGGTTGCCACGTGTTGGATCTGATGGTCTGGATCAGGTGGCACTCCAGCGCTGGGGTTCTCGGGCTGATCCAACGGTCGGGGCCGAGCCACGTGTAGATCTGACGGCTGGGATCAGACCTCCTCTGATCTGACGCTCTCTGCAGCTCCACAAACGAACGGCCACGATGTAATCTGGAGCAGGAGGCCGATCGAACGGCGATGGAGGATGCTGGAAGAACAGGTCCCCGGCGAGACTCGCCGGCCTCGGGTGTGCGCTAGCCTCCTCCTGGGAGCACTCTGAAGGTCGGAGAAGAGTCGTGGAGTCCTCCCGCGTCTAGTGGTGGGCTCCGATGATCGAGCCGAGCTCCGAGGAGCTCGGGCGAGGTCAGCAGAGATGGGTCTCCTGGCCTGAATGACCAAAGCCCTCGGATGGGCTTGGTAGCACCTGCAAAGACCACCAAGAGACTCGCGGGTCGAGGGCAAATTGCCTCGACCCGGTTAGGCGTAGCGACGGTGAACTGTGGGTCGGAATGGCGAGCTCCGGCGAAGGGGGTAGACGGAGGAGCTCGACTCCCAGCTCCTGTGCGAGCTGGGTTGAATGGAGGGGTGAAGAAGGTGCGCGGGGAGATGGCGAAGGCGATGGTCGATTCCGATGATCGAACGGAGTGAGGGGATGGTCGGAATCAGCTAAGGACGGCGGCGATGCGATTTGGGGGTAAATGAAAATCAGCGAAAGATAAGGACCTACAAGGTTACCTGGGTGGTCGGAGAGACTGGGGAGGAGCTGGGGAAGCTCCGGGTCGTCGCCTCGAGGAGCGTCTCCCTCCGAGGCTCAAGCTCCAGCTGATGGCGGAGCGACGGCGGCGTAGCTCGCCGGATCGATGGACTCGCCTCCTCTCCTCGCTTCAACAGGCTCAGACGCGAGTTGTCACTCTCACGCACTCTATGGAGCTCACAGGAGGAGGAAACAAATGGCCAAAGATGGAGCATTAGGGTGGCGGAGCAACGGCTATATATGGCTAGGGGTCCGGCTAAGAGGGGTCCGGGCAAGCTCGAGAGCGCGCGGATCCCGAGGATGCGGCTCCGGCGAGGATGTCGGATGTGAGGTTAAGGATTCGGACCCGGGATTTAGGTGGTAGGCACTCGGGTTTAGCGGGGAAAAATCCGCGAAATTGGGGACCCGCTAAGGACCCGAGTGGAGTGGTCCTGGGGGGGTAGTTGACCGGGCGGTCAACATCCCCAGGACCCAATAGAAACCGGCCACGTGTCTGAATTTTGAAGTTAAAATTAAGGGTAACTAGGGGCCGATTTAGCAAAAACTCAAAACACAAAATATTTTTCTTTTATTTTTTTTTCTATTTTTTAGTGATTTTTAATTAATTTTTGGAAATAAAAGTAAGAATATACAATATAGTACTATACATAGGTATATATACAATACATATGGTTTTGATTTTTGATTTTTAATTGTTATTTTTGTACAATTTTATTCCCCTTTTATATTTTTTTATTTACATTATAAAATAAGGAATAAAAAGATACTTTTATTTAATTTTTATTATTTATATACATAGGTAAAATATGTATGTACATTTATATACATGGTATATGTACAATGTATTTTTGTATTTTTAATTTTGCTATTTTTATTTTGTTTTTGATTTGATTGTTCTTATTTTATTTATTTACATTATATAATATAGATTATTTACAAAAATTAGAAAAGTTAATTTTATTTATTTACAAGACTAAATAAATATATAAGAGTGGTTTATATACATGGTGAAGGTGGTATTTTTGGTCTTTTTGATTTTTATCTTTTTCTTTTGTTTTTATACTTATAAATATATACAAGTATTTACAAACATAATTTAAGCTATTTTTGTTGAGGAAAATATTTTTATTTATTTACATAGATATGTACACACCTGAGCCCCTATCTCCCTCTACTTTGGCTTTTATGCGGTCAGGCCCATGTTGAGCCCTCCCTTGGGTTAGCTTGCTCAATATTTATTCTAAATATTTCCCTCCTTTTCTTTTTAATCTTTATTCTTTTATTTTTGCACAAAAACATGCTAATTATAGGTTTTTACACAATGCATGCTTTTGATAATTATTTGTATTTACACATATCTACATGCATTTGCAAAGGTTTTTGTAGCTAAAATATAAGAATAAAGAGTGATGAATGAGTATTCATCACCTCCCCCACCTCTCATCTTTCCTCCTACAATGATGAGGATCCTATTAGGGTCCCACCTCCGATCACCCATTTGGCCTTTCGTTCGCCTCGCACTTCACCTGCACACAACACTACACACTTCGGCTACTACTCTAACATTTGTAGGTACAAGACCCTTCAATAGTCGGAGCTTCTAGACCTACTCTATTTTAGAGGTCTATCTTCGATGAAGCATCACCGACTAAAGGAACCAAGTGTTCTCAGCCCTTCTCTAACCTTCTGAGGCCTTCTTCGACATCTTGTGGAGGTTTTCCGACCTCCAGCGAAGCGTCAGGAGCGAGGAGGAGTATCATTTGCTTCGTCGAAGCCCTACCCTCTCCACCATGACAAGTGGAGCAATCCCAAACAAGGAGAAGTTGATACAATTAGATTAGATCCCATCGATCTAGTCCTACGGATTCGATTGTTCCAGGAGCCATCGCTTCAAGCCGCCCGCCTTGATGGAACCGAGCCAACCTTGAGGCACCTGGGCCACCAACGTGGCCCAGACCACCTCCTCCCAACCGAGCCTAGACCCAAACCTTGCCTGCACGTGCCTCGCGTCTGGGTCCTAGGTGTTTGTCAACTGAAGCCTCTATCGCTTCTTCAACTTACAGATAGGTCCTGCCATCACACGCAACACGTACGGTGTTGAGAATTTTACATGAACATCCTGTCGAATATCCTTAATTGCAGATATGCCCCTACACATGGTTATTTTATAAGTCAAGCCTTAACGGTTTCCATAATTCCATTTATGCCCCAACTTAGACTATTCTGTGATATTTTATGTTTTATTAGTTTTGTTCTATTGCATTTATGCCACTTGATTAAGACAGTAATATCTTGAAAATCTTAAATCTAATTAAAGTGTTTTTTTTTCATGTTCTAAAGCCCTTGCAATGGTCTTTATTTTGATAAAATTAATCCGTTGATTTTATCACTATGTATCTATTTAAAATCCAGAGAAATATCTTGATCCTTCATTAAGGAATTCTAAATATTGAATCATGCATGCTTGCAATATTTGAACTCTGATTATTTTCGATGTATTTAATTAGGTTATTCACTTACTAAATTCATCACATTAAATGTTGAACATATGTCAATATCTTAGGACTTAATTTTTAGTAAGAGGATGTCCTTATTATCTTTTTAATTCAGGAGCATTATATTGTACTTATGCATGTGTCAATTTTATATTGTATTGCATTTCTTTATGTAGCATTTTGTATTAATGTAACTTGCATTAAAAAGACCAATAAAAATGCATGCTTTCATATGTATTGTATTGTTGTGTATTTTTTACCTAGGTAACACTATTGATCACTATAGTTAAGTATCTAAACATTAATTAAGTACATTGATAGATCATGTCTTTGTGTTCGACCCTCGACTTCTCTAGGAATAAATTAAACCTCGATCTCTTCATTGTGATTCATTTATCGAGGATCTGATAGATTAGTGTATTACAACGAATACACATTAAGATAGCTAGTTAGTGGTTCATTAGGGTGTGCAAAGAAACGGTTCTTCAACGGGATATATCAGAACATATGCTTGGTATTCAAGACATATCAACAATTATGAATGGCTATTATGGATTTTTATGAGAAAGTTATTTTCTTATATGCTTATTAATTATCATGCAATTATTGGTAACAGTGCAAACATGCGACTTTATCTCCTCACATCTCCCGCCATCCATGTAGTCGGGTACGTTATAAAAACAACTTGTTGTTTCCTATCTTCAAAACGTAAAAGTTCTCTAACTTGGACCAAAGTGTTTGTGTACGAGTTTTGTTCTAAATGTTATTGTATATAATCTTCCAGGTATTCTTTAGTAAATTTGCGTACATGCTCATGCCTTGGAAATCTCATTCATTGTTGCTCTTGATTTCGAGCATTAGATGCCTATCCTTCACAAATAGTAAGTCATTCGTCTTGTTTTCCATAGATCTTGTTCATATTGATCAAGCATTCCACCAGTCACAAGCTCCATCTTATCATCCATGTTGACTTTGATGTCACTTGTTGGAAATAGATTTTCTATGTATATTAAATTACAAGAAAAATACAAGTTGATAAGTGGATCATACACAATAGGTTAGCCAATGAATCAAATAAAATCCAATCACAAAAAAATCAACCATGCATGCATGAGTAATTTGAACGTGGAAAACCTTAATGCAAGGGTTAAAAACCTTGGAGTTGATTGCAACCCAAATTTAAGAATTATAATCAATTGTTATAATAAGTTAGGGGATTATACAAAGCCTTTCCTATAACGTCCCGGGCTTAGATCTCCGGTCCGTTACCGAGGAAAACTGGCCCTAACAACTTGTGGGATTTAGGCCCAAATGGACCCGTTGGCAACTACCTAAAATGCTTAAGCCCAAGTTGTCAAGTAGTATTCTCCACCACTTATAAACCACATCCACGCTTCGTGAGTTTTAGATGCGGTATGGGGGTATGGGTGTTATAACCTTCCCCACTTATATTCGCAACGTCCTCGTTTTGACATGGCCCATCACTTATTCCCGTTAATGATCTAATCCTCACATTCTCCTGAAAAAGATTAACAATACATGTTATGAGCCTGACGCTCAGTATGTGCCGAATTATGGTCAAGCCGGCTAGCGTATAAATCAAGTCACAAAAGCCATTATCATAAGAATCATAAATCAACTTATTTAATGCATATAACTAAATTCCCTTCATAATCCTACACCACCTAACATACTTGAGCATATGCCCGTAAGTTTTACCATATTTGTATGTATGCCCATAATATTAATGCAAACTGCACATATACCATTGACATTATCTTAGATTGCACATATGCCCTTAATATTAACTTACATTGCATATATGCTCATATCCTTAACATAATTTGCATGTATGTCAATATCATTAACATAATTGCACACATGCCCATAGTTTTAACATAATTTGCACGTATGTGCATATCATTAACATAATTTACACACATACCCTTGACATTTTCCATGTTTAGAGTTGTCTTGATTGTTAATTCTTAAGCGGCTTTGATGGCTTTGATGCATTACCACCGGCACAAGCGGTCCATATATAACAATACATAATCATGACAGTGCAGCTACAACTGTAGAGGAGTTATCTTTACCTCACGCCTCCGGAAGGCGTTGTCCCTTTAGGCCCTTACGACCCCTTAATTCGAGTCGGTGCCAAAAATCTTGAACTTATATACATATATCAATGTACTCATTTTAT
Source organism: Ottelia alismoides (assembly GCA_037367405.1). Lineage (NCBI taxonomy): Eukaryota > Viridiplantae > Streptophyta > Magnoliopsida > Alismatales > Hydrocharitaceae > Ottelia > Ottelia alismoides. The sequence continues at coordinate 319,498 of JAZKJV010009051.1, read as the reverse complement.
CTTCATAAGTCATCGTAACATTACACATGATATAACAAAATTTGATATAGAGCGGGTTTCCTCTGATAGTGGAAAGGGCTACCCAAAGGGACCTAAGCCAGGAGCGTGCAGTCGTCACTATCACTGGGAATAAGTGATGGACTATATCGCAACGAGGACGTTGCGAATACAAGTGGGAAGTGGGGGAGGTTGTAACACCCATACCCCCAAACATAGTGCCATATCTAAAACTCACAAAGTATGAGAGTGGATTATAAGTGATGGAGATTACTACTTGATAACTTGAGCTTAAGCATTTTGGGTGGTTGTCAACGGGTCCATTTGGGTCTGAATCCAACAAGTTGTCAGTGCCAGTTTTCCTCGATAACGGACCGGGGACCTAAGCCCGGGACGTTACATTTCCTCTCTGCAATGTCATAAATAATAAAAAACAAAGATAGTTTAAAGCAAACTTATCAATATAATCACCAAGCGATTGATGCCCTACCACCGTAGAAATCCATAAATTTTGATGACATGCATACGCTTCAATATCTGATCAGGTGTCAAGACAAGCCAACTAACATCTTCTTCGGTTTTGCTCTCGTTCTCTCTTTATTTTCTCTCTTGACTTGGTTGTTTTTCGTTGGGGGGATCCTTTATATAGGGAAGACAATATGGAGTATAACCCATAGAATTATGATATTATAAATGTATTTCTCTTCTTAGCAAATTGGGTTCCATGATAATTAGGATCAAGATTTTAAAGATCTAGCTGGCCGATTCAACCGAAATCATGAAGGAACAAGGTCCCAACTAAATTTTACGTAAAAATGGAAATAGTCAAAATTAATGAAAATCTGGTTAGATCACTTGATTAGGTTGAACTAGCTGAACCAAAGTGTCGGTTCAATTGTTTTGTTTACGGAAAAAATAGTTTCAAATTAAATAATGAAAATTCTCAAAAACTATTCATATTCGCATGTGATATGGTACCTTCGAATTCCATTTTTCCATCAATGCAAGACTCCTCCCCTTTCTCAGTTAACATAAAAATTCGAATAATTACGTCCCTATGACTTCGGAAACATGCATGCACTACAACAAGTTGGGTTTATGGTTTATATTAAATTCGTCACTAAATGGTTTGTTGTTAAATATATAGTGATGAATATTGTTTGTTGATAAATGATTTTTATTTTATAAATTAAGGACAAAAGTCATAATTGTTGCTATATCACTAGCAATACTCTATATAACAATATTTATCCATTGTTATTATTTAAAGTTTGAGCTAATTGTCACTAAATTTTGAATTAAAATCATAGCCATTGCTATATCATTAGCAACGTTGGATATAGCCATGCTTGTCTTTTGATATGATTCAAAATTTGAGCTAATAAAAAGTAATTCGTAACTAAAATATTAAATCAGCATGACATATCCTATTGCGGTAATTCGTTTTAGTGTATGAACAGAAACCAGACTCATTATTCTTGACTGCCCAATTATTTTGGCCGACAAACCCTGCCTCCTTTTTCTTATTATGATCACATTACACATGATCATGTTGATCATACGTATATTTTTTTTTAAACCTTAAATATATTTAGCTACGTTCTTTCATATTATAAAAATAGATCATGGGTCCATCATGGAAGAAAATGTGGGATATGAATGGAGAAAGGAGGACGGTTGATGCCTCCATTTGATGATTGGATTGATATTGGGAAAACACAATGCCCCCATATAATCGAGTAGCTATACATTTGTCCAATATATTTGAGGAGTGCAGTGGAGAATAGTGAATGGACACAACAGTGTTGAAAAGGATATACATAATTAATATGGGGAAGAGACAAAGGGAGCCAAGTTGGCATCTCACAACTACAAGCTCATCAAATTGGATTTTTCCGCGTAGCTTCCATTGCATGCATATAGTACTACATGGCCTTTAAGTTATAAGAATCGATTCCCCGTATATTATAGTTTAAATAAATATAAGTTTTACTACGTAGAGGTCTCAATCAACTTTCAATAATGTGGCATATTTTGATAGATTCTTCCATCTCCAACAAAAGTCCACGTACTGCATTTGACCTCAGCCACCGGAGAAAGAGCCACTTTTTTATTAAAAAAAAAGTTTGAGATGGAGAGCAAAGCATGAAAGAACTTCCTCGTATTCATTAGTGACTATACCGTACATATACACATACATATAACGTACAAGCGTATATAAGGGGTCCTTCCAATAGGATACAATTTTTCTTAAGTTCAGGAAGGTCGCTCTTTTTTTTGTTGAAAACACCAGCAGTTTAATAGAATACGTATACAGTTTGCATTATAGTTGCACATTATAAAATACAAAACCACATACAAAACTGCATATTATAATATAAATTGCATACGTATTCTACTAAAGTCGTCGTATTTTTTACAAAAAAATCGGCCTTCCTGAACTCAAGAAGGACTGCATCTTATTGGAAGGAAATCATATATAGAGAGAGGGGGGAAGGGAGCCTACTTTGTGAACATCCATTTTTAGTAATTTTTTTACTTTTTTTTAAAAAATACCACCGTGGATTTTCATAATTATATCCCTCTAATATGCCATTCAAATTTTGTCAGAAACAGAGACTCCTATGGCCTCCATCCAGAACAGGTACTTTTAACGGTCTTATATTTGCTGTAAATTACATGTTCTGGATGGAGGCCGTAGGAGTCTCTGTTTCTAACGAAATTTGAATGACAAATTAGAGGGATATAGTATGAAAGCATTTTTCAAAAAAAATAAAAATAATTGCTAAAAATGGATGTGAAGTAGGTAAGGTTAACTACTTCACAAAGTAGGCTCCATTTCCTCATATATATATATATATATATATATGGGAAAAAAGGAGCCTACCTCGACGGGTGCAGGTAACTCCCTACACCCGACCTAATTTTTCATTATTTTTTAATTTTTTTTGAAATGAAACCTTGGGGGATTTAGATCACCATGTATCACCATGTTGTCATTCTAAATTCAACTTAATTCGAGACTGCTATCATTTCCATCAAGACTACCAAATTTTAACGGGCTCGGAATTGCTGAAATCGACCATGTCTAGATGAACATGTTAGGAATGTTTGTTTTGCATGAAACTTGAAACACACATTCCCCTTAACATATTAAGTAAATCCCCCAAACTTTTATTTCAAAAATAAATAAAAAAATAGTCAAAAAAAGGGTGGGTGCAGGGAGTTTCCTACAACCGAGGGTGCAGGCTCCATGCCCCCTATATATATGCACTTGATTATGATATGATTTATATATGCTTGCATTTGGTTACTTCAAAAACTGTGTTTTTAGAAAGCGTTGGCATAAATTACTTTAATATACTACATTAATATTGATCTATGGCAACGGATCCCTTTAATATACATTACCATAACTTCCGTAGTTAAAATATATGGCAGTGATTCGTTAAATTTATAACAGATAATGTATTCATTGTCATATTGCTGGCATTGAATTATACAATAAATTTTGTATGTTTTTTCCTTGATCATTGCTAATTTAGCAACAATAAATATAATTTTAAAGGAAAAATCAATGAATAATTGTCGTTATGTTAAACTTTGCCAACAAATTTAATGTTCATTGCATATTACAAGAACAGAAAAATAATTTTACGATAAATAATAATCCTTATTATATATTTAAAATCGTAAATATGCTAAGGAAATTCAAATTATTAATTGCCGTAACCCACTTTTATTGGGGTGATAGCAAATAAGTGTGGTAAAAAAATGGCTACATATTACACTTTTTTTCAACAAACTTTTGGTTGACATAAAGTAAGGATGTCTTATAGGGACAGACGATCGGATAAAGATACGGATATATGTGTTATCATATCTTATATATCTTTACATACGAATGTGGTTGTGAATACAAACATTGGCGTATATAAAAATTATATTGCCATATCCTCCAAATATGGATATGGATGTAAAGCAAATACGAAATGAATACAAATAATATTGAAAATACTCTATATATTAGCTTAGATATATGTACATAAGGCTTACACATGATATATATAGGGTAAAATGGGATTGCTCCTGAGGGGAGTAACTTGGTTCCCCCACGTCATTTTTCACATTTTTTTAAAATACTTCCGTGGATTTTATCGCTATATCCCTATATTATGTCAATAAAGTTTTGTATGAAACGGAAACTCCAACAGTCTCCATCCAGATAGTCATTTTTTTAACGATCGGAAAATTGCTGAAATCGTCCATGTCTAGATGGAGGTCGTAGGAGTCTCTGTTTTGCATGAAACTTGAATGATATAATATAGGGATATATCGATGAAAATGCACTGAAATATTTTTCGCTTCTTTTTTTAGTAATACTACTATAGATTTTTTACCTTAGCTACTCCACGAGCATTTTTCTTCTATTTTTTTGAATGTAGAAGCTCATATCGAATATGGTAAAAGAGTTCAAAATTGTGTTATATGTGGTTAAAAATAAATATACAACTATATTTATATATGAAAACGAATATATACAGATATATGTATATATCAAAGTGACGCCACATCTGTATTGCTTTTAAAACGAATACAAATATGGATGCCAAAGTCTGCATAAAATAAGGTTGCAGTGATAGTGTCTATTAACAATTTACATTTCAGTACAACAAAATAAGTCCATAGTAATATGTTTAAGTTCCATCAATATATCGACTATAGTAAGTATATAATGAAGAACAATATAGTTGCAAGATCTATTACTATATATTAAGGAGGGGGAATCCACCGACCTTCATTAGTCTATCTTTTGGAAAATTGCATTTGTATCCCCAGGTAAATTACCGCATCTATATAAACCATGGCTGTGTTATGATGCTGCGTTCGCAGCAGCTTGCAAATATTGACATGGAACAGTAGATATATGTTTTCCCATGCAAGGAGATGATGTGATCACGTGGAAGTGTAAAGCTTATCGTTCCCATGCAAATCCCACACCCACTTTCCATCACTCCCCTCACTTGCATGCAAGGAGATGATGTGATCAACGTTTCATTCTCGACCTCTCCTCTGAGCATCCCATTGTTGATTACAATCATCAAGAATAAGGGTACACTTCCTCCACCTCAAGATGTTTTCTCCTTGCTGACGTCATCATTGACCATGTTGGCCAATTTTTATGACTCCTCGTGGCTATTGTCGAACTTAACTGTACGTTCACAGCTATGATTTGGATCATTCTAGGGAGAACCTTTTGCGTGTAGGAAATGAGATTTCAAACTGCAGTATGGATGATAGCTCTATGTATTTTAGTAAGGATGTACATATGTATATCACTTGTGTTCTTAACTAAAATCAGCATTCATTTACAAGTCTATAGTGGAAATATTGTATCTAATGAAATCCTAGAAGTTCAAAATCTACTATTCGTAGATATACTCTAATATTTAAACAAGAAGAAGCCCCACATGTATTTTATAAAATATTTCATACTGATAAATTTTTTTCTAGAAAAATCTGCAGTAAATCATATGAAGCATTAATTATTGATGCCAGTTATGATACGCTATATTTCATTAAGGGCATTCAAATGGATAACCTATATATTTAACTAACGTTCATTTACAAATCCGCATTTGATGGACAATGTATTGCTTTGACGAACACTTATGTTACAAGCATCAGATTATGTTGAGATATATGTCTACTTAGCATCAACATAATTCGTACTTTACATCAATTCAATCATAAAAGAATTAGTATGCATATTAATCCATCGATAGGAAAAAGACGGTTAAATTGTTAGAGGTTTGTTTAAGCTCCACTTTCTGTTTAATTCTTGAATATGTATGCTTTCGAAATAAGCTCCAATAAGTTTATTACTTTTATTTGTCCAATTTTTAGCCAACATCGGTGAAGAACACTTGAATTGAAAATATATTTTGAGGTCGTGTAATAAAATATGGATGTAAATACACATCAAATACGATCACATATCTGTCACATGAGTAACTATGTGGAAGTTTAATGCATTATACCATCGCAATAAATTGTGTGGCATTACAAAAGCGGTAGTTGTTATATATTCCATTTTTTGCAACTTATTTGTTTTCTAGGAAAAAGCTAAAGCCAAAGTTTTTTAAGATTAGATGTGTGCATATTATTGACGATTTATTATTCTTTTGGTTGTTACATATATACTATCTCTTATGGCGAGATAGAAAAAAAATGTGGGACAATAAACTTTGGGTGAACATCTATTGCTAATTTGGGCATTTATTAGTTGTCGAGTGCAAACAATTTTATGCAATCTTTTATCATAATTGCATTATTCTTTTGAAATGAATACATTTAATATATTGCTTTCATGTATATTGTGAAATACAATTTTATATAAAGTAAATTTCACTATATTTCTCCTAAGGATTTTTTTTCCATATCTATTAGCGCAGACAAACACATACACATGTCTATGCATGTGTGAATTCGAATTTATACTTTTAAAAGTAAAGTAAAAATATGATATTATATTGATATTGGTTTGTAACATTACAAAGATAATAACCAAGCGGTCAATATAGTACTAATTTGGCAACTACCATTACCAAGTCCTTAATATAAAATCCGTGGTTTTCATGAAGTGCTAAAGGAATTCGTCGTGAATGCTAATGATCAATACATCTTATTTCAGATTATAACAAATAATATCAAATAAAGATAGGATCAATTGGCATTAATTTGTGAACAATAATATACTTTCACCGTTAGCATTTTAAATGAAAAAAAAACATATAATACTTATGAATTTCTGCAACCTAACATTTCTAACACCCGTGCTTTTGCACGGGTTCTCCACTAGTGATTTATTATACTTAAGATTAGTGATGACCATTATATTTGTTGATATATCATTGACAACGATCTAAATAGTAATCGTCAATTTTGTGGAAAAATAATGACGGATAAGCATTGCTACATTGAATGTCACTGATGATATAGCATTAAATATGACTTTTGTGATTAAAAGTTTAAATATAAAAAATTATACCGTATAGAGTAGTTTTTATCATTATAATTAACAACAAACGATATAATAACATAACTCTAAAAATACATTATTATAAATTCATTTTGTTTTAGCGCATGACACACAGACTTTGGATTACGTCACATTGGGAAAAACTAATTCTATGATTTTAACGAAAAATACTATCGTGAAAGAAGATATATAACATATAAAGCTTGCCAAATTTTTATCATGTTTTTTAAACTTAAATTTTGGGATCTTTTAATTTAGTAAATGATATGATAAATTGTCTAAACGAGGATTTTAAATGGCAAACAACCACTACTTATTATCCATCATGTCAAACAATTTCTACTGAAATCAAGTAGAAAACAAAAAATACACATATCTAATGAAATGGTTGTTGTTGTTATATGCTCCAATAATACATCATCATCCGACTAGACGGCTACTTCACTTCGTTCAAACTCTATTCTTCTTCTATCTTCTATAATCTCCATAGGTAAAGGAAGACTAGCTAGAAATAGCATTGGCAACTTTCTTCCTTGACTTTGTAACTTGTAAAGTCAAGTGCATATATTCGCGATTGATCAGTCCGCATCAAGAACAGAAAGAGGTTAGTTGGCCACCTTGCTTGCCTGATCGGTGGGGTTAGGAAAGGCTACAAGAAAAAGCGGTCGAAGACCCGTCTTGGAATTTTCTCAGACGGGTTGACTATGAGAAGGACAGTCATCACTCTTTTCTTCCCTCTTGCGGAAAGGCGATTGCGGTTGTGAGTTGTCGGGTGAGAACATGTATACTAACCCCTCGACCCAGGCTTGCGAGACGTCACAAAGCACAACCCATCCATTGCATCAGTTCTCCATCCCTTCGGGCATCTCAGGCAATCGAGCGCCATCCAAGAAGGCCCGCTCATTGAGGAGATGAGCGCTCGTACCTCGCTTCGCGTTCGGGAAAGAAATCGTCGATCGAACCAGCCACCGACCTACAGTTATCCTGAAACTTACGTGCTTGGTGTTGTAGTAGCGAAGCGGGAAGGATCGTCAGGGGGGCTGCTACGTCGGGTCTTAGCATCCGAGCTCTTGGGTCGGTCAGTTTTCATCACTTTTCTTTCTTTCTATCCGGGTCTATCCGGTTCGCACCCGGGCAAAGTAGAGAAGTCTCATATTTCCGTAAAATAGTATATTATTTTATGATTGCCTTTGATAAATTATCACACCTAAAGTGCATTTTGAAATATCGTAACATTTACCACAATTAATCTCTCCTGAATATTTGGATGGGTGAAAGTCGACTATAATTTTGTTCTTCCGTCAATTCATTTCCTTAGGACTTCATTAACAAAGCCTTTCCTTATATAACACTTCCCTTTGATTGAGCTATCAAATCAAAGTCCTTACAAATAAAGGAACAGGATCTTAATAATGACCATTGGAAGGGAACATGCCATCGCAAAATCCGCAACATATCTCACTTAATTTAATATCAATAATATCTTATTGCCATTACGATTACTATTTTCACAGTGCTTACGATAACAATAAATAATAATAATAGCTAACTAATAGTAGGATATGAAAAGAAAGGGTAGGGTTCGTTTAATTTGAATTTTATATTATAGTGGTTGAATGGCACACGTGAGTTGAGAAGTGTGGGAATCGTAATGCTGATCCTATTTATATTGTTCGTTCGTTCATGTTAAATGTGTGAGCGACCAATAACTCCCAAAAGTCTAACTGTTGAAAATCGTGTATAGCATTTTCATTATTTTTTTAAAATTACGTATTCATGCGAATTCCTAACTCTGTATGACATTGACTTTTAATATTTATATATTTGTCGTTGTCAGATGGCCTTCTGTGATCTATGTGATATATTCTCCGGATGTTAAATTTGCAGTTAAATATTCGTTACATTTACAACAATTGTTATTGTTTATTGGAAAATTTTTACTTGAAATTGCTGATGATAGTTGTATTCATTGTCATATTGTTAACAATAAATCATAATAATGATTATTTTTGAAATTATTCGAGAATTTATAATGTAATTGTTGTTAACTTAACAATAATTAATACAGATTTCAATAAGAAGTCAAACGGTAATTTGGCAACGTATACTTTACATCAGAAATGAAATTGCGCAAAAGATTCAAATTATTATAGATCATTTTTGTTGTTATATTCATTCTATTTTATTGCAGCGATCACGACACAAAGCTGGAGGAATAAAAAGACTTGAAACAAACTTAGAATATGCAATGACTGACTATTTTTTAAAGGAGAAAAATCCATTGTTGCAAAAATGTGCAGATAATGATGTATACTTAAAATGCATCATTATATAGTCTAAAATGCACCATTATATAGTCCGTTGTTAATTATATATAATAAAGAATATTATTCATTACAAAATTATTTTTTATACATGAAATTAACCATGGATGACACTTCCATTGTTATATAGAAAAGGTTGTCCTTTGCTTCTGTCATCGTAATTTTGCAACAATTAGTACAATGTTTGATGATATATTAATGGATTTTTATCAGTTGTGCCCCTCCGAGATATTGCAATATCAGTTATACCCCTCCTCTTTTGGGAATATCAGTTGTACCCCTAACTTCTTGCCGTTCTATCACTTGTGTCCTTTGGGTTAGTTGTCGTCCACCCACAGTGCAAAGAGACATTAACTTTGAGGATATAAGCGGAATTAATTTTAAAAAAAGGTTCAGTGGTCTTTTGTCACCCTCTTCCTCATCCTCTTCTTCTTCCTCATCTTCCCCTATCCTCTTCCTCCTCCTCCTCCAACCTCATCCTCCTCCCTCTCCGCCCGGAACTCCTCCCCCACACCCGGTTGGTCGCCCTCCACCCGCAGCTACTCCCCGGACGACCTCCTTGCTCCCCTCATCCTCCTCCCAGGCCGACGACCTCCTCCGACCCCAGCCTGTCCCCTCCTCCGCCACGTCCTTCCTCCGCCCCGGTATGCCCCCTCCTCCGCCTCAGCCTGCCCCCTCCACCGCCCCGTCCTTCCTCCGTCCCAGCCTACCCCCTCCTCCGCCCCGTCCTACCTCTGCCCCAGCCTTCCCCCTCCTCCCCCAGCCCCCCCCTCCTCCGCCCCATCCTTCCTCCGCCCTAACATCCCCACTCCTCCGCCCCGTCATTCCTCCACCCCAGCCTCCCCCCTCCTCCACCCTGTCCTTCCTCTGCCCCAGCCTCCCCCCTCCTCAGCCATGTCCTCTCCTCCACCCCTCATCCTCCTCCCAGGCCGACGACCTCCTTCGCCCCCAGCCGACGACCTCCTCTGCCCCCAACCTCCCTCCTCCCCCCAGGCAGACGACCTTCTCTGCCCCAGCCTGCCCCCTCCTCCACCTCATACGTTCAACATTTGTCTATTTAAGATAAATTTTTGATTAATTGATTCATAAAAGTTCATCAAAAATGCAATAAAAATCACCATTTGATTCGCAATGATTGATATATCCGTGAAAATGTAAAAATTTTAATGATTTTATTGATGCTTGAAGGTGTGATTAAGATATAGAAATTATGAAGAGAAAGGAAGAAGAACAAATGGAGGAGGAAGAAGATGAAGAATAAATCTGGACAATTATACCCCTCTCAACTGCACCATGGTATGAAAAACCATGGTTAAGTCAATTCATTGACGATTAAACTAACGGAGGGGTACAAGTGATAGAATGGCAAGAAGTCGAGGGCACAACTGATATTTTCAAAAAAGGGAAGGGCATAAATGATATTGGAATATCTCGAAGGGGCACAACTGATAAAAACCCTATATTAATCATCTCGAGTGATATGAAATGAATGTCACTCAAGGTTAATCTCAACTGAAAATTACAACGGATAATATTTATTATTATTATTATATATTTAATAACATGTAATTTAGTAAGGGGTTGATGGGGTTGCCCCGCCCCTTTTTTTGGCAAATTTTTTTATTTTTTTGAAAAATATCACCATGTATATTCATCTCTATATCCCTCCTATATGCCATTCGAATTTCGTCAGAAACAGAGACTCCTACGACCTCCATCCAGATAGGGTTGATTTAAAAAATCCTGCGACCGTTAAAAAAATGACGTCTGGATGGAGGCCGTAGGAGTCTCTGTTTCTGAAGAAATTCGAATGACATATAGGAATGATATAGGGATGAATATACATGGTGATATTTTTCCCAAAAAAATAAAAAAAATTGTGAAAAATGAGGTGGGAGCAGCCCCATTTTTCCCATTTAGTAAAGATTCCAAAGTATAATTTTGCAGTCCCGGTTGAAGAAAGAGAGGAAAAGATCCCCTTTTGTGCCATTAAATGCACCCATCCAAAGTCAACAGGAGCTGTATTATAAAAAAATATAGGAACATTGTGGAAGGACGTTCCTAAAATTATAGTTATAGAGCTAATTATTAGTATATTCGTCAATCTACGTATCCATTTTGCTGCATGATCTCCCTTACCACAATCCATCCTTGCGATTGTGGTTAATCAAATTTGGCTGGAAAGGAATCGGCGCTGGTCGAGCGTTAGCCGAAGGTCTCCAGAGAGTATTGTTGCTGAGGTCCATGCTTTATTCAGATACATTAAATTCTAGGACTGTCTATAGAGCTTTTGTTTCTGCACTCTATGGCTCAGCCTAATTCTACAATCATTGTATGTCCATTCTCTTTCAATGGCTACTGGCCATATTTTTTGTAACTAATCTCCTTTCTCTTTTTTGGGAATATATAGCTTACTTTTACAGAGCAAAAAAAAATGATCTCCCTTACGTATACCGTTTTTTTTTCTAGTTAACATCGATAGGGATGTGAGCATTTTCAGATATGAAAATATAATACGTTGTACGAAGTTGATTAATTATTATTCGGTTTGAAATTGGTTGATGCATCCACCTTAACCAGTGACATTCAGCTATCATAAAAGGTAATTTGCTTTAAAAAATATTGTACTATTTAAGACAAATTTAGGTACTCGATCTTTTAGATTTATTTTTAATGGGATTTTTAACCGACAAACTCAATAAACTTTTGAAATTACCTTTTTGACATTTGAAATAATGTAATTCCTCCTAAACCATGTAAATTTGGTTTGTCTTACCTCACATAACCTACCGTTACTTTTACTTTTACTCGAATCAATAGCATGGGTTAATCTAACCGTAGGTGCATTGGATGATGGATCTTACACCTCCTCGTATCATTCTTCCTCTTCATCTTCTTCTATCTCAATTCCTCTTCTTCTCCCTCCTCTATGTTCTCTCTCTTCACCATATCTCCGTCTGTCCACCAAATCTCTTTTTTTTTATTTACACGGATAAATCATGTCTCCCGATCATGGAAATGATTTTTTTAAAAATGAGATGAATTCTTGAATCGATTAGTCAGCTATTTATTTCTGCTAAATAAATACATCGCAAAACGTTTCCCCCAATCTGAAGAGCTGAGGAACAAGGAGAGGAGGAGGAAGCGGTGAAGGGGGTGGCTCTTGTTGCAGGCGGAGGTGGGGGAGGAGGGTGGCGGGGTGGAGGAACAAGGGGAGGATGGGGAGGTGGTGGAGGGGTGGATCCTGCTACTGGCGGAGGCAGGGCAGGAGGGTGGCGGGGGCGGCTCCTGCTACGAGTGGAGGCAGGGGAAGAGAGTGGCAAGGGTGGAGGAACAAGGGATGGAGGGGGAGACGGTGGAGGGGTGGATCCTGTTGCGGGCGAAGGAGGGGGAGGTGGGTGGTGGGGTGGAGAGGAATAAGGGGAGGAGAGGGAGGGGGCAGCTCTTGCTACGACAGAGGCGGGGAAGGAGAGTGGCGAGGGCAAAGGAATACGGGGGGGATGGGGAGACAGTGGAGGGGGTGGCTCTTGCGGGTGGAGGCAGGGCAGGAGGGTGGTGGGGGAGTTGGGTGGCAATCATGGTGGAAAGATCTAGATCTAGTAGCTCGTCCATGCCTCAGGATTTGTCCCAGAGTATCCCCATGTCATCCTGCATGGTTTGAATCCTCTCAAACCTTCTCTGAAGCTTAATTATTCCTCGAGCTCTGTCACAACTGGAGGTCCATCTTGGCTCCACCGAGGCACAAACGACGTCGGCATTACTGTTGACGTGAATAGTGATACCATCCAAGGCAGTAGCACCAGTGCATATCACGACTTCGTCGAGAGAAATGATAACCACACCCATGTCCAAAACCTCAACGAGCTCGCCCCATAGTCAGCATTGAACTTCCTGCAGTCAGTCCTCCGCAACATGCTCAATCCCATTAGGGGTGTCATGAACTTCCGTCCCTTGGCTTCAAGGTTGCCATCCTCGAAGATTGCACTAGCTCCGACGGTTGCGTGCTCACTCGCAAGATGTGGGGCTTGAGCGTTGTTGCAACCATCGATTTCGGAGTTATGGAGGAGGTGAAGGGTTGGCCGAAGGAGGAAGAAGAAGAGATGGGTTGTAACGTCCCGGACTTAGGTCCCCAGTCTGTTATCGAGGAAAACTAGCCCTGACAAGTTGTTGGGTACGGTCCCAAATAAACCTATTGGACACCACCCAAAATGCTTAAGCCCAAGTTGTCAAGTAGTAATCTTCATCACTTATAACCCACTCTCACACTTTGTGAGTTTTAGATGTGGTATTATCTTTAGGGGTATGGGTGTTACAACCTTCCTCATTTATATTCGCAACGTCCTCGTTGCAACATGGCCCATCTCTTATTCCCAGTGACAGTGGCGGTTGCACGCTCCGGGTAGCGATTTCCTCCTATCTCTTTGTAGGGGTGGCTCCAACTCCAGGGTAGCTCTTTCCACTATCAGAGGGAAATTGGCTCGGATACCATTTGTAACGTCCCGGGCTTAGGTTCCCGATCCGTTATCGAGGAAAACTGACCTGACAACTTGTTGGTTACGGACGCAAATGGACCCGTTGGCAACCACCCAAAATGCTTAAGCCCAAGTTATCAAGTAGTAATCCCCACCACTTATAAACCACACCTACACTTTGTGAGTTTTAGATGTGGTACTATCTTTGGGGGTATGGGTGTTAGGGTCAGTTTTCCTCGATAACGGACCGGGGACCTAAGTCTGGGACGTTAGAAATGGTATCAGAGCCAATTTTCCTCTGATAGTGGAAAGGGCTACCCTAGAGTTGGAGCCACCCTACAAAGAGATAGGAGGAAATGGCTACCTGTAGCTGATGAATACCCATTCATCACTCTTTATTCTTATATTTTAGCTACAAAAACCTATGCAAATGCATGTAGATATGTGTAAATAGGAAAAATTAGCAAAAGCATGCATTTTTGTAAAAATAGATAATTAGCATGTTTTTGTGCAAAAATAAAAGAATAAAGATGAAAAAGAAAAAGAGGGAAATATTTAGAATAAATATTGAGCAACCTAACCCAAGGGAGGGCTCAGCATGGGCCTGACCGCATAAAAGCCAAGTAGAGGGAGATAGGGGCTCACATATGTATATATTTGTAAATAAATAAATAATATTTTCCTCATCCAAAAATATGTTGTAAATACTTGTATATATTTTGTACATATTTATAGCCTATTAAAAACAAAATAAAAAGTTAAAAATCAAAATCCTAAAAACAACCTTTCACCATGTACATAAACCCCTATCTTATATTTATTTCCCCTTGTAAATAAATTTCTTTATTTCCAAAACTTTTTGTAAATATTCCTTTTTATGTTTTGTAAATAAAATAAATAAAAAGAATTAAAACAAAAATCAAATAAAGATTACAAAATTAAAAATACAAAAACATCTTGTATATATACCATGTATATATCATGTATATAACTAACTAATTAACCCATGTATATAAATAATAAAAATAAAATAAAAATAGCCTTTTATTCCTCATTTTATCCTATAAATAAATAAAATATAAAATAGGAATAAAAATGTATAAAAATAAATAATTAAAAATCAAAAATAAAAAATCAATATAGTGTATATATACCTATGTATAGCTATAATATGTAAATACCTTATTTTAATTTCCAAAAATTAATTAAAAATCACAAAAAAATAGAAAAAATTAAAACAAAAATATTTTGTGTTTTAAGTTTTTGAAAATTCGGCCATTTAAAGGCCCAAAAAAATAAAATAAAAAGTCCACCCTTGGCGGGCTCTGATTGGTCCACGGGGGATTGTTGACCCCTGGTCAACACCTCCCCCAGGACCACCAGAGCCCGAGTCCGCTCGCCCGACCCGATTTCATTGCTTTTTCCCTGCTCGATCCGCCTGCTAATCACGCAAACCCCGGGTCCTAATCCATCTGCGCACATCCGAGATCCTCGCCCGGAGGTTTGCATGGGGATCCGCGCTCCGATCTTCGTGCCCGACTCCCATTTAGCCGGACCCCTAGCACTATATATCCCGAGCTCAGCCGCCTCCTCATTCCATCTTTGGCTCCCCATTCTCTCTCCAGTGACCTCCATCGCAACCAGCAAGGTGACAGCTTGCATTTGCCGGTGTCGCAGAGAGGAGGAGGTGCTCGGACCATCGATCCGGCTGCCTCGCGCCGCCGTGCTCCGACGTTCAACCGGAGCTCGAGCCTCGGGCGTTGACGACCCTTGAGGCAAGGACCAGGAGCTAGCTAAGCTCCAGCATAGTCTCCAGCTTCACCCAGGTAACCCTCGTTCCTTCTTGTTTAGTCTAATTTTAAGTTACCCCCAAATCGACTCCTTGCTGTGTTCCTCTGATTCCGACCATCACGCACACTATCTCGATCATCGGAGCACACGACCATCTTCGCCGTTCCCCCACGCACGTTCTTCGCCCACTCGTTCAACCCAACTCGCCCCGGAGCTGGGAGTCGAGCTCCACCACCTGTCGCTCGCCGGAGCTCATTCACCCTGCCGCACCGTTCACCCTCACGACGCTTCTTGGGGTCGAGGCACTTTGCCCTCGACCCGCGAAGCTTTTGGTTTGCTTTGCAGGTCCAACGGGAGGCATCTGAGCCCCTCTTACATTCCAGCCAGGAGCTTCGCGCCGCCAGCCTCGCCGGAGCCCCTCCAGGGCTCGGCCGGGCCATCGAAGTCCACCACCAGCTGCGGAGCTTCACCGCGGACCCGTTCCGATCATCAGGAGCAGCTGAGGAGGAGTACAGCTCACGCACGAGGCCGGCGAAGTTCGCCGGCGTCGTGTTCTTCCACCATCCTCCAGAACCGTCCGATGACGCCTCCGCTCCAGTTTTGATCTCAGCCGTCCATCTTCCGAGGAGCAGCAACCGTCGATCACTCCGAGGAGCTCATCTGGACCGTTCGCAGCAGAGGAGAGAGGTACCTGAACCCAGAACCGCCCGATCTCCCACGTGTCCTCGCCTCCACCGTCGATCGAGCCCCCGAGCTGAAGAAGAGACGCGCCCCCCATCCAGAGCCGACCGATCTTCCACGTGGCGCGCATCTGGCCGTCGACGAATAAAGGGTAATTTACTTAGGGCCCCCTCTTAGTTTGTCTTTTTCGTCTTAGTCCTGTAAATATTTTTAGAACTTTATTTTCGTAGGGTAAATTGCATTGTGGACCTCGTGTTTGTTTAGATTTGCATGTATGCCCCTGTTTGTATGAGACCACGTGCGTCGTCACGTGTAGTTTAGGGTTATTTGCATTTCTTTCCCTGTAGTTCTGGGCTATTATGTAATGAATAGAAACTTTTTGGTAATTGCTTTTATACCCCTGTGAGCCTGTTATTCACGCATGTGCGGATTTTAGTGGGATATTTGCAACCATACCCTTGGACTTTCTGGTACCAGTTACCAAAAGGTCCAAGAAGTAGGTTTTTATTACAAATAGGCCCCTGAGTGCCCCAGCCACGCGCCACACGCGTGACTTGCTGGGTATTTTGCACCTGGGCCCCCAGATTCTCGGGTATTTGCACTTACGTCCCTGTGCACAATGCCCCCTTGTTATTTTTGAATAAAATATCAAATCACCTCCAAATCCAATGAGATTTTGACACATGGCTCTTGCCATGATGTAGAAATTTTAGGGATTTTTGAGGACATTTCTGATTTCATTTAGTATTTTTAAAAATTCAAAAACCTATTTTTTAGCTACTGTCTAGATATAAAAATACCAAAAAAATATAAAAACACCCCCAAAAATTATAAAAAAATTAGATACTGTTGTTTGCTTGTTGTTTGATTTTCTAGCCAATTTTGGCTATTTTTCATCACTTAAAAACCCTAAAAATTGCAAAACCCTCAAAAACTCATAAAAATTATAATAATTAATTTAAAAATCCAAAAACAATAATTAAGGTGCCTAAATTTTCCTTATTCTTTCTAGATTACAGGAACATTACCTCCAGGGCTTAGTGAGACTCTTAGATATTTTATTTTTGAGTTTCAAGCCTTGCTGGACAGTACCTCTCCTGTTTAGCACTGTTTGATTTTTAGAAAATAATTTACCCATTAGAAAAATCTCAAAAATTCACCAAAAACACTTAAAAACTTAAAAAACATAAAAACAATTTTTCCTTAATTTTTGCATTATTTTTGGTGTGTTTAATAAATCGTTGAAGTTGCCTAGATTTTACTTTCTTTTATTTTCTTTATAATTTGAAAATCCAAAAAAATATAAAAATTCATAAAAACCTCTAAAAAACGTTTTCTTTTATTTTTATTTCATTTTCACTACTTCGTAGGCCCTAGGCCAATCCGTGCTCCTTGTGTTCGACCCTGGGAGCTATACCAGGTTAATCACATAGCTAGGACCGCTTGCTTGCCTTGTTTGATCTTTGATTGATTTTGCGGTTCGATTTTCTTGATTGAGTGACCCCGAGTGTTAGAGGTCGCAACGACCTATTCAGTACCTTTACCTCATTCGCTCGGGTCGCCCTCATCAGAATGGCGCCGTTGCCGGGGAGCACGGCTTAGTAGTTGTTTTTGAGTTTTTATTTCATTTTTGTTTTCGCGGTTTTTCGCGGCTCTTCGGAGCTCGCGGTTTTTCGCGGTTTTTGTGTCGATTTTCTTTTTATTTTATTTTGTTTTATTTTGATTTTCTTTTGTTTTTATTTTTGTTTTATTTTGTGTGATTATTTTGTTTTCCATTTTTGCACATATACCCTTGCTTTTATTTTCATTTATTATTTGATTGGTCTGACCACTCTTCCTGTTTTCTTGCGAGGGCCCGAGGACCGCGGAGGCGACTTTCGAGGAGCCGGTGCAGCCGCGGCATTCGGAGGCGGCTTTTCTTTCTCTACGAAGCCGCAAGAGAGAGCGAGAGGAGAGAGTTGAGTGGAGTGAGGCAGTAGGATAGAATTTTATTCATTTATTATTAATTGTAATAATACAGGACTCTGAGACTGTTTGGACTGATAGACTTAGACCGTAGCGGGTCTGTTTCGCCGAGCACCAGCGTGCTCGGGGGACCCATTAGGACCCCTCGGCTTTTTCGCGGCTTTTTACGCGGTTTTCTTTTTCTTTTCTTACTGTCATTTTCCGGATTTTTCGCGGTTTTTGCTCGAGCCCTTAGACATAGGATTTTTGTTGGTTGTGACGTAAGATTTCTAAGGCCCAACACTTAATAGAATATCTGTTCCTATAGAACGTAATTGGACCTTACTAAAATTCACTAAAAAAGTTAGTTTAATTGGATTTGAGACCACGTGCCGTTAGGAGTCACATACAGCGCTGGCAGGACCCGTTGTGGCGGGCACCGAGTGACTCCCAAGATCGGACTCCGGACTCGATTCGGTTAACTAACTATTGTTCTTCACGATCAATAGAAGTTGCTTGTCTTAGGACTCGGCTTTTTACCGTTGCATCATATAGCTTAGTTTACTTTTCTGTCTTTATTTTATGCGCGGATCACTTTGCATGTAGAGAGCTGGAGGCAGGTACGCATTTCTGACTCTGCATGCATCATTGATTTTTCGTGCATCGGCTTTTTCATCTTCTCCCCCCGATTTTGGACTTAATAACCAGGAGAAACCGAAAAATTCGTTAGGCGTTTTTGTTTGCATTGAAAAATACCTAAAAAAGTGTAACCATAAAATTGGGACTGCTAAGACTATTGACCTTAAAACACGCTCACCCTAAAAATTCTATCTTGGGGAGAGCAACCCCCTCATTGTTTGGTTTGCTTGAGCGAGAGAGTGACCCGCACACTAGGATAGAGCCACGCCTGAACTTCCGTTAGACTACTAGTCTTAGAGTTAGTCGTTCTCCAGTGAGGATCTCTCCGGTACCCGGTAAAGCGGGCCGTGACATCCTTAACAGAGCAGGTTGATCGGGTAGCCGGTAAACGGTCCGCAACTTGTACTGGCTGGGAAAGATCTAGCTTTAGGATTGGGCCAGTCTCTTGGGAGCATCGGGTTCCCAACAGGTCACGTAATCGCTCTGATATCTTGAGTGTTCACCAAAATAAAATCGACAAGATAATTTGACCGAACTTTCACGGTCTTCAGCTCGCGTTGCGTTGGTGAACCGGGGGTTTGTTTTTCGATCATAGTTTTTCCAGATCTCATCCGCCCTACTCGCCAGATCGAGATGATGGGTAGACGATCTCTTAGGCAGCCTTTGGCTGCACCGCTTTCGGGCGCGTCTACCTCATCATCTAGGTTGGCTCGCAAGAGCTCAGACCCGCTCTCCGAGCCCGAGTACGACTCCACCCTGTTCCCCCTCGATCCCCTTTCTGATCTACCCGAGAGACCTGAGCCCGAGGAGAGACTTATTCATTTGACAGCACCTGAGTTGGGCTCTTTCGATTTTGCAGACGTCGAGATGGCAGGCGCAGGCAGTTCTGACGATCACTCCCGTCCCGAGCACTTTGTACTGGACCAGGGAGCGATCAACTCCACCCTGATCGCACAGTTAGAGACAGTCCAGCAGCAGCTCCGCGATCAGGGAGCTTTTATGATAGAGATGAGGCGTGAGATGGAGAGGCTCAGAGCAGAGAGAGATGCACAGAGCGAGCCCGAGGACCCCGATGAGGCACAGGCACGAGCCGCAGCAGCAGCAGCAGTCGCGGCCGCCGCCGCAGCGGCAGCAGCCGCAGGAGGAGCAGGACCACCTAGACCGATGCGGGAGTTGCACAACCCCGGATCTACCTTGATGCACCATTGGGTTGTGGTTCCAGCCATCGTGGGGGACTTCAAGTTCCCCCCGAACACCTTGCAGATGCTCCCGCGGTTCCATGGACTGGCTACAGAGGAGCCCCATCTCCACCTTCAGGAGTTTCTCATGATTTGCAGTACTGTCCACGACAGACATGTGGACCAGGATACCATACGGATGATTGCCTTCCCCTTCTCACTGGCAGATAGAGCAGCCACCTGGCTGAAACATTTGGGGAGATTCGTGTACACATGGGAGCAGCTCCGCACCGAGTACTTGAACAAGTACTATCCACTCGGGCGGACGAATGCAGCGAGGGCCCTGATCAGCAACTTCTCCATGTTCCCCAACGAGCAGTTCCATGAGGCTTGGGAGAGGTTCAGAGAGCTTTTGGACAGATGCCCACACCACGATATCACGAAGCCGAACCTAGTTCAGAGCTTCTTCAGTGGGCTGTCACCAGAGCTACAGGGCCTGGTGAACGCTTCTTGTGGCGGGTCCTACTTCGCCAAGGACCATGACCAGGTCTGGGCTATTTTTGAGGAGATGGCAGAAAACTACATGGTCATGTCCCAGACCCGGCTCTACACTCAGAAGACCCAGCCACATCAGCCAGGACCCGTGCAGTACCAGAGGATAGCACGGGTAGATGCAGGTCCTTCCAGTTCGTCCGCAGCAGCCACAGCAGCAGCACAGTTAGAGTCGTCAGCTGCGGACATGGGCATCATCAGCGAGAAGCTGGACCGCATGGAGCTGATAGAGAAGAAGCAGTGCCAGAGCATAGCACAGATGGATCAGATGGCACAGGTCTTGAGCGACCTGAAGACACAGCTCATGTGTCTCCAGGAGACACAGACGGCTTCTCAGCCCCGTCTTCAGTCGCGAGGCGACGCCGGCAGCAGCAGCAGCTCGTCCCAGCGCTCCAGCACCCCAGTGCAGCCTAGACAGGTTCACCTTGTACAGGCGGAGCCGTACCAGCAGCCGCAGCCTACCTTGCAGTCACCACCATCTCCCGAGATGCAGATGGTGGTCTACCAGCCGGATCAGCCGTTGGCAGTACTACCCCCAGCCCCCTTTGATGCAGAGCCGTTGATGGATGTCAACGGGATCTGGTACGACCGTCCCCAGCCTGGGATCCGACGTGATCATCCCGGATTCAGGTGGGGGAGCGGTGGTGCCCAGCCCCAGCAGCAGCCGTCAGCACAGGGAGGGCAGTACTCCCAGCCGAGAGACCATCACCAGCAGCCGCAGCAGCAGCACCCAGTCTACCAGCAGCAGTCGTCTTACGGTCCTCGTCCCTATCAGCAGGGACAGTCTTGGAGGCGTGAGCAGCAGGCTCACCCGGGATACCAGCACCAGCAGCAGCCTCCTTCCTACCCCTCTCAACCGCAGCAGTACCAGCAGCCTCACCCACAACGAGGCTACCCGTCGGGCTCCCACGAGAGCCCTGCCTTGGATGATATCGCCCGCCTCCTCACGGATCAGCAGGCGACCTTTCGACGAGAGATGGACGAGTTCCGCCAGGAGATGCGGGACTTGGTGAGAGGGAAGGCCGCCATACCTGCACAGATAGAGCCGAATCCGAACAACCTCAAGCGGAAGTCTGAGCAGGTAGTACATACTGAGTTAGCCACTCCTAGCGATCCATTTGATGATACTTCTTCAGATCTGTTTGATGTTGATTTTGCCACGCTTAGGAGCGGTAGGACCCCAGCAGGCGGCGGCGTCTCAGCTGAGCTTCACCCCGAGGCGCCCCAGGAGGAGGAGGAGAGCGGTACTGAGGCCGCTCCAGTCGATGACGGTGGTACTGAGGCCACCAAGGATGCTGATCCCACCGGCGGTACTGAGGCCGCCACTTCACCAGATTCAGGAGGTGGTACTGATGCCACCCCAGCAGCAGTTGAGCCAGTTAGCGGTACTGATGCCGCGAGACGTCTTCCAGCAGCAGCAGCAGAGTAGCCCACTCGTGGTGGTACTGAGGCCACCGGTGTTTGTAGAGAGAGATCTGATGTTGTTTTTCCTCATGGTCATGTATCCCAGGATTCCGTGGTGAATAAAGGAAAAGGTTTACATTCTTTTGGTCCCACTGTGGTGCATGATGTATGTGTGGATCCGGTCCTTGAACCGCGTAGATCTTTTCCTGGTCCTTCATCTGAGAAGGACCCAGTGATCCCTTTCCCTAGAGCCCTTCAGATGGGGAAGGGGAAGAAAAAAAATGACCCAAAAAAGAGAGAGCTTGAGGAGTTCAGCCAGAGCATGATCGATCGCTTCCACATCCAGCTGACCCTCCAGGAGGCTTTGCAGCACATCCCCCTTCTCCAGAGATCTTTGAGAGAAAGGACTACAGTCAGGAGGAGGAGGAGGAACCACACTTCAGAGATACATGTGCTGACCAAAGCCACGTGCTTCGCGATCCAGAACCGACTGCCAGCCAAGAGGCCAGATTCAGGGGCCCCGTATGTCAGATGCCAGATTAGCGAGCAGTGGTTCGACCGTACTCTTTTAGATAGCGGATCGTCGATCAACCTACTTCCGGCAGCCCTTCTCGACCGCTTCGAGTTGGGCACTCTTCGACAGAGCAGGACAGTCCTTCAGTTCGCTGATCGATCTGTCAAGAGGCCGAAGGGGTTGCTACGCGATGTTATCGTCACTATTCAGGGTCTGCAATTCCCCGTGGACTTCGTAGTGTTGGACATGGAGATCCCTGAATCGGTGGCCGATACCCCCATCATCCTCGGTCGTCCGTTCTTGGCCACAGCCAAGGCGGTGACTGATTATGATAGCGGGAAGGTGTACTTTCGCGTCCAGGGCGAGAGTATACAAATAGAGACGGTCGAGGACTACAGAGCCAGATCTAGATCCCGCTCAGATGCCAGCACCGACTCAGAGCAGCTGACAGACGCAGAGCCAGACATCCACCAGGACTGTGATTTTGTGATCACATATGACGAGGCAGCTTGGGCAGACCTTGAGTCACAGACTACCCTCTCACTTTCAGATACAGCTGATGCAGAGATGACAGCAGAGGAGAGTCTGGAGAGCACAGACCTGGGTTCGGATACAGTTGCGGCAGTAGAGCCGGTTCTCGATCGCAGCACGGTGATTAGTGATGGTGGTGCTGATGCCACCTTGCTTTCCGGTGGTACTGATGCCACCGATTCTGATACAGATCCCTCGGATTCAGAGTCTGATTGGGCCGATTGCTATGATCAGATGCCAGACCTGAGTCCACCCGAGCCTACAGAGGAGGAGGTAGAGGCAGAGCAGAGCAGAGACAGTGCAGTTGAGCTGCCTTCTCCCGACCCAGTTTGCGAGAGTACACTTTCACTTTCCCAGGCAGATTTGGCAGACCTTGCAGCTTTCACACAGTTCCTTCCACAGCCAGATTTGTCGGCACCCAGCATTCCAGAGCTGAAGCCGCTCCCTACTTCGCTGAAGTATCGATTCCTTGCGGGCGATCCTGAGATGTACCCAGTCATCATCTCCGCTGAGTTGACTGGAGAGCAGGAATCCCGTTTGATGGGGGTTCTTGAAAAGAACCGCAAGGCGATCGGATGGAGCGTAGCAGATCTCCATGGGATTGATCCATCAGTGTGCTCCCACCACATCTATCTCGAGGATGGGGCGAAGCCGTCGCGTGAGTTCCAGCGGCGTCTAAACCCCAACTTGAGAGAGGTTGTCATGAAGGAGATATCGAAGTGGTGGGGTGCAGGTTTTATTTATCCCATTTCCGACTCCAAGTGGGTCAGCCCCTTGCATGTGGTGCCCAAGAAGACGGGCATCACGACTGTGATCAGTGAGTCGGGAGAGGAGATTGCTGCACGAGTACCCACCTCTTGGAGGGTTTGTGTTGACTACAGGAGACTCAACCAAGCCACCAAGAAGGACCATTTCCCCCTGCCTTTTATTGACCAGATCATTGAGAGACTGGCAGGGAAGAGCCATTATTGCTTCCTGGATGGGTACTCGGGCTACAACCAAGTGGCCATCGCTCCTGAGGATCAGGAGAAGACCACCTTTACATGTCCCTTCGGCACATACGCTTTTCGACGCATGCCATTCGGGCTATGCAACGCCCCTGCGACTTTTCAGAGGTGCATGCTGTCGATATTTTCGGACATGGTAGGGGATTGCTTAGAGGTCTTCATGGACGATTTCTCGGTCTACGGCGACGGATTCGACTCCTGTCTTGACTGCCTAGACCGGGTACTCCAGCGATGTATTGAGTACAACTTGGTGCTATCTTGGGAGAAGAGTCACTTCATGGTGACTCAAGGGACGGTGCTTGGCCACATCATCTCCAACAGGGGCATGGAGGTGGACCCGGCCAAGGTCGATGTCATTAGAAAACTCACACCGCCGTCCAATTTGAGGCTGCTACGGTCATTCCTGGGGCACGTTGGATTTTACAGGAGATTCATTCAGGATTTCAGCAGGATTGCCCGGCCGTTGACTGACCTCCTGACGAAAGACACCGAGTTCCTTGTCGATGACAAGTGTCTTTCGTCGTTTGCTACTCTCCAGAGATGTGTGATTGAGGCTCCTGTCCTCCAGCCACCTGATTGGTCTCTCCCATTTGAGATCATGACGGACGCCTCCGATTTTGCCGTAGGGACAGTGCTGGGACAGAGGAGGGATGGAGTACCATTTGCGATACACTATGCTAGCCGCACATTGGATTCCGCCCAGCGGAATTATACGGTCACAGAGAAGGAGATGCTAGCAGTAGTGTTTGCCCTGGATAAGTTCAGATCGTATATCATTGGATCCCGAGTGACTTTGTACACAGATCACACCGCCATCAGGTACCTCATGGCAAAGAAGGATGCCAAGGCCAGACTGACTAGATGGATCCTTCTACTCCAGGAGTTCGACATTGAGATCAAGGATAAGCCTGGAGTCAAGAATGTGGTGGTGGATCACCTTTCCCGGTTAGAGCAGCCTGAGGAATCAGAGCAGATTGATCCGATCAGAGATACCTTCCCAGATGAGGCGATCCTTGCCATCGCCTCACTCCCATGGTATGCCGATATTGTGAACTTTCTTGTTGCTGGGAAAGTCCCACAAGATTGGCCCAGGCAGAGGCTTGAGACCTTCCTTGCGAAGGCCAAGTCTTACCATTGGGAGGATCCCATCCTTTATCACGAGGGAGGGGATAGCGTCTGGCGTCGGTGTATTCCTCAGGAGGAACACCCTAGCGTCCTCACTTACTGCCACAAGCTTGAGGCAGGAGGACATCATTCTGGGAGGAGAACGACACAGAAAGTGCTCCAATCCGGCTTGTGGTGGCCTACCCTTTTCAAGGACTCAGATGAGTTCGTGAAGAGGTGTACTGACTGTCAGAGGATGGGCACTTGTGGACAGCGTTATATGATGCCGATGCAGCCCATTCACTTCTGTGAGGTTTTTGACGCATGGGGCATCGATTTCATGGGTCCATTCCCTAAGAGTCAGGGATTCGAGTACATTCTGTTGGCCGTCGATTATGTGAGTCGTTGGGTGGAGGCTATCCCCGCCCGAGCCGCTGATGCAAGGACAGTTTGCAGATTTTTGAGGAAGCATATCATCACGCGGTTCGGGGTTCCACGAGTTCTTATTTCTGATGGGGGATCTCACTTCATCAACGACCAGGTGAAGGCACTTGCTAGCGAGTTCGGCATAGATCATCGTGTTGCTACACCGTATCATCCACAGACGAATGGTCTAGCCGAAGTGTCGAATAGGGAGATCAAGACTATCCTGCAGAAAGTCGTCCGCCCTGACCGAAAGGATTGGTCACAGCTATTGGACTCGGTCTTGTGGGCATATAGGACGTCTTTCAAGACACCTTTGGGCACATCTCCCTTTTGCCTCGTATATGGCAAACCCTGTCACCTACCAGTTGAGCTGAGGCACAAGTCACTTTGGGCAGTCACAGATATCTTGATGGATCCAGATGGTATAGGAGACCAGAGGAGGGCAGAGCTAGCTGCCCTGGAGGAGCTTAGAGATTCAGCTTTCTCAAGTAGCCTACATTATAAGGAGAGAGTCAAGGAGTGGCATGATTCTCATATCAGCCACAAGCATTTTGAGATTGGACAGAGAGTATGGCTGTTTGATGCGAGGCTTAGATTATTTCCAGGGAAGCTACAGAGCAAATGGAAAGGACCTTATCTGGTTCGGAAGGTACACGACAACGGTAGCATCGACATATCTGAGTTGTCTTCTGAGAGTACCTTCCGAGTAAACGGCCAGCGGCTCAAACCATTTCTAGATCATGAGCCGCGGGTCGTTGATATTGCCCCTATTCATTTTGCGTGAGATGTGGTCTTTGACTCACATCTAATGCATCTCACGCCTGAGCTTTAATGATCCTCCGCTGTACATAGATCCAGATGTCCATATCAGCACATTCCTTAGTCCCACATCCCTTTCTTCATCTCATGATTATGCTATACTTAGGGTGCACTTTACCCTAAGTATAGGGGGGATGTGAGACCTTTTGGGTATTCCTTTTGTTTCTATCTACCCCTGTTTTGCTACCTATACTTAGGGATATCTTACCCTAAGTATAGGGGGGGTAGACCCTGTACATTCTCCACTCGGTTTTCCCTTCGTGTACAGCCTGCTATACTTAGGATTACTTGATCCTAAGTATAGGGGGAAGACCCGAGTCCCTCTTGACTTTTCATTCTCCTTTTGTATAGCCTTCCTTTTCACTTCCCTATACAAAGCACGAGTTATGTCTTCTTCATCGCTCTTGACTCTGAGGACATCGTTCGAGCTAAGTATAGGGGGGTGTGTATATATTTCATATATACTTTAGCCATAACTCGTACTTTGTGTGAGTGTGTTAATAAATAAAAATGGCTTTTCATATATACTTTAGCCATAACTCGTACTTTGTGTGAGTGTGTTAATAAATAAAAATGGCTAAAAACCACAAAAATTAAAAATTTTCATGTACATAATCTTCTTTTATTTTGCACATACATAGCTAGTGTACAAATTATTTTTGTAAAAATGATTTCCAAAAATCTTTTGTGTAAAGCGTGTGTAAATATTTTCTGTATCAAAATTATGTATATAGTACAAAATTTTTCCAAAATGTTTTGAAAATCAAAAGTTTGCAAAAATCTTGTGTAAATGTGTGTAAATACCTTTTTGCAAAACTTGCACTTCATGCATCATCATTCATGATTTCAAAACATTTTTCAAAAATTTTGCATGATTGTAAAATTTGTGTAAATATGCTTCTTTTTGTACATATGTATATAGTTTTCCTTGGATGATAGTTGACATTTAAACTAAGCCTGGAATCAAATTGAGAAATGGAGCTTGATTAAGATCTTAATCCACCTAATTTCTAAGAGGAACCTTATAGGGCTTAGGTTTAAGGCTTTTCAGGTCCATGGTGACTTAATTCTTTGAGTCCACTAGGCTATGATCACATGTCATCTCAATGAGCCTAAGTAGAGCACTTAACAACAACACATGACTCATATAGATTATGGCTTTACTTGGACAACCGCACTATGCACCGAGCTCTCTACGGATGAGGTGGTGAGGAGGAAGTCTTCCTTGGCTTGGGGTAGCATATGAGGGTAGTACTTCTAGGCGGAACCTCTCTTCTTCATTTAGTGAAGGAAGTGCGTCTCAACTTGGTCTGGTTGCCATGAGGTCTAACGACGGGAGTTGTGGGTTGCGATAAAGCTTCAAAAGAGGGATAGTCTACTGGCTCAAGAGGAAAAACTCCTTGTATATATATGCTGCACATGTACATGTTGTATAGATACACTCGAAAAAAAAATGTGAAAAAGAAAAGAACTCCAAAAAAGTGGTGGGTCTGAGAGAAAATGATAATCCCACCGGAGTATGTATATAAGTGCAATAAGCAAAGCTTGGTTTCATGATCCACCTGTTGTAGCTTGCAGCAGGGAGACTTGGCTACACTGGTCAAGCTCCCAAGGGTACTTGGCTACACTGGCCTTGGCCCATTCTCTTCTTCCCCCTCTTCTTGAGCCGGTTGTACTTGAACTTAGAAGGGAATACCCCGCTCCTCGAGGAAAGAGTGGCCAGATTGAGGTCATAGAGTTACCTTGTTGGGGAGGGTTGTCAAGTTGCCATTTCTGAGGTGGAGAGCTTAGACCTCACTTTCACAGGACAAGAAAAGATTCATGGTCTTCAGGGTTTGTGATTGATGACTTGTTCTGATCTGGAGCATTGAGGAGTCTTGGTTATAGAATAGTGGAACTTGGAGGCTGTTAGGTTTTAAGCTTAAGTCTAAATAAGGTTCCGACACATCAATAATCCAAAGATCTGATTAAGCTCCATACCTCAATTTAATGAAGGCAAGTTTAATAATCAACCTTGATCCATGCACATTCTCTTTTTCTTTTTCTTTTTCTTTCTTTTGCACTTCTTTTTCAAAATAAGTGTTTGCTAAGGGACTAGCAAAGTATAGTATAGGGGGGTGATGAATACCCATTCATCACTCTTTATTCTTATATTTTAGCTACAAAAACCTATGCAAATGCATGTAGATATGTGTAAATAGGAAAAATTAGCAAAAGCATGCATTTTTGTAAAAATAGATAATTAGCATGTTTTTGTGCAAAAATAAAAGAATAAAGATGAAAAAGAAAACGAGGGAAATATTTAGAATAAATATTGAGCAACCTAACCCAAGGGAGGGCTCAGCATGGGCCTGACCGCATAAAAGCCAAGTAGAGGGAGATAGGGGCTCACATATGTATATATTTGTAAATAAATAAATAATATTTTCCTCATCCAAAAATATGTTGTAAATACTTGTATATATTTTGTACATATTTATAGCCTATTAAAAACAAAATAAAAAGTTAAAAATCAAAATCCTAAAAACAACCTTTCACCATGTACATAAACCCATATCTTATATTTATTTCCCCTTGTAAATAAATTTCTTTATTTCCAAAACTTTTTGTAAATATTCCTTTTTATGTTTTGTAAATAAAATAAATAAAAAGAATTAAAACAAAAATCAAATAAAGATTACAAAATTAAAAATACAAAAACATCTTGTATATATACCATGTATATATCATGTATATAACTAACTAATTAACCCATGTATATAAATAATAAAAATAAAATAAAAATAGCCTTTTATTCCTCATTTTATCCTATAAATAAATAAAATATAAAATAGGAATAAAAATGTATAAAAATAAATAATTAAAAATCAAAAATCAAAAATCAATATAGTGTATATATACCTATGTATAGCTATAATATGTAAATACCTTATTTTAATTTCCAAAAATTAATTAAAAATCACAAAAAAATAGAAAAAATTAAAACAAAAATATTTTGTGTTTTAAGTTTTTGAAAATTCGGCCATTTAAAGGCCCAAAAAAATAAAATAAAAAGTCCACCCTTGGCGGGCTCTGATTGGTCCACGGGGGATTGTTGACCCCCGGTCAACACCTCCCCCAGGACCACCAGAGCCCGAGTCCGCTCGCCCGACCCGATTTCATTGCTTTTTCCCTGCTCGATCCGCCTGCTAATCACGCAAACCCCGGGTCCTAATCCATCTGCGCACATCCGAGATCCTCGCCCGGAGGTTTGCATGGGGATCCGCGCTCTGATCTTCGTGCCCGACTCCCATTTAGCCGGACCCCTAGCACTATATATCCCGAGCTCAGCCGCCTCCTCATTCCATCTTTGGCTCCCCATTCTCTCTCCAGTGACCTCCATCGCAACCAGCAAGGTGACAGCTTGCATTTGCCGGTGTCGCAGAGAGGAGGAGGTGCTCGGACCATCGATCCGGCTGCCTCGCGCCGCCGTACTCCGACGTTCAACCGGAGCTCGAGCCTCGGGCGTTGACGACCCTTGAGGCAAGGACCAGGAGCTAGCTAAGCTCCAGCATAGTCTCCAGCTTCACCCAGGTAACCCTCGTTCCTTCTTGTTTAGTCTAATTTTAAGTTACCCCCAAATCGACTCCTTGCTGTGTTCCTCTGATTCCGACCATCACGCACACTATCTCGATCATCGGAGCACACGACCATCTTCGTCGTTCCCCCACGCACGTTCTTCGCCCACTCGTTCAACCCAACTCGCCCCGGAGCTGGGAGTCGAGCTCCACCACCTGTCGCTTGCCGGAGCTCATTCACCCCGCCGCACCGTTCACCCTCACGACGCTTCTTGGGGTCGAGGCACTTTGCCCTCGACCCGCGAAGCTTTTGGTTTGCTTTGCAGGTCCAACGGGAGGCATCTGAGCCCCTCTTACATTCCAGCCAGGAGCTTCGCGCCGCCAGCCTCGCCGGAGCCCCTCCAGGGCTCGGCCGGGCCATCGAAGTCCACCACCAGCTGCGGAGCTTCACCGCGGACCCGTTCCGATCATCAAGAGCAGCTGAGGAGGAGTACAGCTCACGCACGAGGCCGGCGAAGTTCGCCGGCGTCGTGTTCTTCCACCATCCTCCAGAACCGTCCGATGACGCCTCCGCTCCAGTTTTGATCTCAGCCGTCCATCTTCCGAGGAGCAGCAACCGTCGATCACTCCGAGGAGCTCATCTGGACCGTTCGCAGCAGAGGAGAGAGGTACCTGAACCCAGAACCGCCCGATCTCCCACGTGTCCTCGCCTCCACCGTCGATCGAGCCCCCGAGCTGAAGAAGAGACGCGCCCCCCATCCAGAGCCGACCGATCTTCCACGTGGCGCGCATCTGGTCGTCGACGAATAAAGGGGTAATTTACTTAGGGCCCCCTCTTAGTTTGTCTTTTTCGTCTTAGTCCTGTAAATATTTTTAGAACTTTATTTTCGTAGGGTAAATTGCATTGTGGACCTCGTGTTTGTTTAGATTTGCATGTATGCCCCTGTTTGTATGAGACCGCGTGCGTCGTCACGTGTAGTTTAGGGTTATTTGCATTTCTTTCCCTGTAGTTCTGGGCTGTTATGTAATGAATAGAAACTTTTTGGTAATTGCTTTTATACCCCTGTGAGCCTGTTATTCACGCATGTGCGGATTTTAGTGGGATATTTGCAACCATACCCTTGGACTTTCTGGTACCAGTTACCAAAAGGTCCAAGAAGTAGGTTTTTATTACAAATAGGCCCCTGAGTGCCCCAGCCACGCGCCACACGCGTGACTTGCTGGGTATTTTGCACCTGGGTCCCCCAGATTCTCGGGTATTTGCACTTACGTCCCTGTGCACAGTGCCCCCTTGTTATTTTTGAATAAAATATCAAATCACCTCCAAATCCAATGAGATTTTGACACATGGCTCCTGCCATGATGTAGAAATTTTAGGGATTTTTGAGGACATTTCTGATTTCATTTAGTATTTTTAAAAATTCAAAAACCTATTTTTTAGCTATTGTCTAGATATAAAAATACCAAAAAAATATAAAAACACCCCCAAAAATTATAAAAAAATTAGATACTGTTGTTTGCTTGTCGTTTGATTTTCTAGCCAATTTTGGCTATTTTTCATCACTTAAAAACCCTAAAAATTGCAAAACCCTCAAAAACTCATAAAAATTATAATAATTAATTTAAAAATCCAAAAACAATAATTAAGGTGCCTAAATTTTCCTTATTCTTTCTAGATTACAAAAAAATTACCTCCAGGGCTTAGTGAGACTCTTAGATATTTTATTTTTGAGTTTCAAGCCTTTCTGGACAGTACCTCTCCTGTTTAGCACTGTTTGATTTTTAGAAAATAATTTACCCATTAGAAAAATCTCAAAAATTCACCAAAAACACTTAAAAACTTAAAAAACATAAAAACAATTTTTCCTTAATTTTTGCATTATTTTTGGTGTGTTTAATAAATCGTTGAAGTTACCTAGATTTTACTTTCTTTTATTTTCTTTATAATTTGAAAATCCAAAAAAATATAAAAATTCATAAAAACCTCTAAAAAACGTTTTCTTTTATTTTTATTTCATTTTCACTACTTCGTAGGCCCTAGGCCAATCCGTGCTCCTTGTGTTCGACCCTGGGAGCTATACCAGGTTAATCACATAGCTAGGACCGCTTGCTTGCCTTGTTTGATCTTTGATTGATTTTGCGGTTCGATTTTCTTGATTGAGTGACCCCGAGTGTTAGAGGTCGCAACGACCTATTCAGTACCTTTACCTCGTTCGCTCGGGTCGCCCTCATCAGTAGCGTGCAACGCCACTGTCACTGGGAATAAGTGATGGACCATGTTGCAACGAGGACGTTACAAATGTAAGTGGAGAAGGTTGTAACACCCATACCCTCAAAGATAGTACCACATCTAAAACTCATGAAGTGTGGGTGTGGTTTATAAGTGTTGGGGATTACTACTTGATAACTTGAGCTTAAGCATTTTGGTTGGTTGTCAACGAGTCCATTTGAGCTCGTACCCAACCATGGTTATTAAGGCGGCAAGGCGACAAGGCGTTAAACCTGGGCGCCTAGGCGCGCCTAGGCGTTTTCCTGAGAAACCCTTTTTTATCATTATTTAATTATCAGTCTAACATATAAGTTTTTTGCAATTCAGTTATGATCATTGGAACATGTTAGTTTAAAGAAATGTTTTGGACTTGTGAAATGTAAAGCTTACATATAATTATAATAAATGCAAACTTGTTCAAAGAAAAGTATACCATATGCTCTACTCATGTCAATGTGCAGCCTTCTTTGAAAATACTACTGTTTGGAGAAGCATAAGCCAGACCAAATATCGACAAAGACATCATATATAAGATCCGGAAATGGCATGGTTATACAGTCAAGTATAAAATCTTAATAATTTATTTGCCTCGCCATAAAGCTACATACTGGAAACTTAATTAAAAACCTATCAAATAGAAACATTATTTGGTGGATTTTTTAGAACATTATTTGGTGGTGTTAGATATAGAAACTCTCTTATCAAATAACAAAAATCTCCAGACATTAGCATGTAAACACATAACACTTATCAAATAACAAAAATCTCCATACATTAGCATGTAAACACATAACACTATCAGTGCAGGTAACATTTTCATATCCTCTTGGTTTTAGCTGATCGAGGGGTTACTGATCTCAAGTATTTCTCATTTTATCTTTCAACAGAAAATGCATAACATTCCTCCAAAAAAAGAAAATGCATCACCGTGTTTTCATGATGAATGACCATCTTTAAAGCTTCCGATTAGATATATGTTCTTACCTTAAAAAGTTCCACAGGTGTGAACCATGAAATGTCGTGTTGCTTGTATAGACTTTCTACATGTCGCATATAACCTTTTCTTCCTAGGAATGCGAAAGAAATGTGGTCAATTGATAACACATTAACCCATGTATATTCTCTGGAAGTTCCTGACTGCCCCCCCCCACATCAGCATGAGCTTTATACCTGGGCGCCTAGGTGGCCCAAGGCGTTGCCTTTTTTAATAAAAGCAAGGCGCATGTTCAAGGCGCACGTGCTGGGGTGCCTAGGCGGCCGCCTAGGCGTGCCTAGGCGTGCGCCTTAACATCTATGTATCCAACAAATTGTCAGGGTCAGTTTTCCTCGTTAACAGACTGGAGACCTAAGCCGGGGACATTACATGTGTGGAGATGGTTCTAGATGGGAAAAGGGAGGTGAGGAGGAGGGTGAAGGGGGAGAAAGGGCAGTCATTGTAATTTTTTCAAAATAAAAATTTAATATATATAAAAAATTAACAGAGTCTAGTACCCGTATGATTCATGGGCAAGAGTTAGCAAGTTTGCGGGGTCAAGGAAGGAATTACGTTGTTTCAAAGATCGAGAAGGTAATTGACAAAATTTATAGCATTCCTGGGGTACAAATCTCTTTTTTTTAATATCAACCTTATGAATTGGTTCCTTACTAAATTGATTATTCTTGCTTGAAAATAGTATAATATTAAATATAAAATGGATAATCTTGTTTTTTCATCTCGAGTAAATGATAGAGAGAACTACCAATACACACACATGGTTAAATGAGTATGCATCATGAGATTTTTTTCATTTTTTTAAGTAAAACCTTGGAGATTTACTTAGAATAATAAGTGAAATATGTGTTTCAAATTTCTTGTAAACCACACATTCCTAATATCTTCATCCAGAATGGATCAAGTTCATCAATTCTGAGACAACTAAAATGCAATGATGAGTACAATTATATTAAATCATGTATATTTGATCAAAAGAGGGATTACATTGAAATAGGAGACAAGCGGGCAACAAGCTGCACTGCTAGTCCTTTTTGAATTGCAACAAGCTAAAATTTGATTGTCGTTATCAATGGGTTAGAAGTCTCGAATTAAGTTGAATTTGGAATGACAACATGATAATCTAAATTTCTCTAGATTTCATTTTATATTCTCGGTATCTTCAGTCAAAAGGGATTCATCAGTTTGCTGCTTTTCCAAGGCGTAGAAGGAAGGGCCCCATATCGCCACCTTTTTTTATATATGTTCAATTCAGTGCAATACAAACAACAACTACACCAAGAAGGGCCATTCCCCCCTAGAATCCCGAAGGGGAAGGTCCCTGGGGAGAGATCTGAAGGAGAGAAGCGACTCGTCCCCTGAGAACTAATAACCCCTCCGCTTTTGCTCAATCCAAAAGATCGAGTTGGCACAGGAGGCCCAGCATTCTCGGCTGGAAGTTGTTGTACCTCATAAGTCACATCAATTTGCTGACCGAGAACGACCCTTAACTACCAAAGCCTTAGAAATCTTAAGCATCTTCCCAGGCTCAAGTAATGAGCCTTGGATCTATAGCCCCTAGGTTTGTTTTTCTTCTGATGTGGAAACTGCGGAAAAACTATTAGATTATAAAAAGAGGAAGAAAAAAGCTGATAGTTTTTCTTATCCTTATAATAAAGATCTTTGAAATAATCAAAGATTATATTAAAATTTTCATATTGAATTGATTGATTGATTTTGGATTAGTTATATCCATATATACATATATTGACTTGGATATCATGTATCTATATGCATCAAAGTAAAATTAAGAAAAGGGGTGGGAGCATGCAAGTTGTATGCTCCCAAGAAGCGTGCAACTTTTACCCATGTGTATGTGTGTCCGTGGATATGTACATGTTTGTCTTAGGAAAAATGAAGTATGTTGTTGAGTTGCATGTAACTTATGTGTTCATCACCATCTCAGCCATAGATTTGTCTTAGGATGAGTGGCACATATACATACACGCACAATGAGATTTTCCAATGAGCCTTAAGCCCATTAAGATTGTGGTGAGTACCCTCATTTTACTAATGTTTTGTATCTTTTAAGCATAATACTTACCGGTATACAGATGTTATATCATATTCTTACTACCGGTAATCATTTTTACGAAAGAAATTCTTAAATTAATATGAAATGATTTTATATTTATTTGTAATATTGACGTCTTTATTATTCTTACTAATAATCATTTCGTATTAGTTTAAGATATGCTTTTGTGAAAATGATAATCAATAGTAAGAATATGATATAATTGTTGTAAACCAATAATTGTTATCTTAAAATTATAGAAAATATTAATAAAAATAATTGTGCTCGTTACAATCCTAATGAGCTCGGGGCTCATTGGAATATTTCCCTATTTGTGTGCGCACACATGCATGCGTCTCTCTCTCTCACACACACATAGAGAGAGAGAGTATGTGTGTATGTGTTGTGTTGTGTGTACAGTATCTATTTGTGTATGTGTGTGTTTGTACAATATGTATGTATGTATGTGTGTGTGTGTGTTTCTATGTACAGTATGTATACGCGTACATGTGTATGTGAAACTTCAAATAAGGTGTAGTTTCTTTGAGGTAGTGAAAAATCTCCTTCTCATCCTTTTATTTTTAGTCATGTGTCTGAGACTAAAGACATGTTATCTTTATTATTTTAGTGATTTAAAATATATTATGCTCATTCTAATATATTCCAAATTTAAAATGTAATACATGTTATAAATCCATCATTCTTTCAGGTCTATTTTCAAATTCAAATTTCAAATTCGAAAAGTGGTATCTGGAGGAGAACAACTGGAAGAACATGGTATCAGAGAATACCATGTTACCAACATGTGGAGGAAGAGAGCGACACGTGGGCGTAGGCAGAGAACATATCGGCACATGCATGAAGATGTGGAGGATGGTGTGTGGAGGTGGAGATAGAGGGTCGCAATGTTGGAGGCAGAGATGTGTGCACACACATCCATTCATACATACACACACATGTATGTACGTACGTATGTATGTATGCATTCCTGCATGCATGTACTTACATACATACATATGTATGTATGTATGTAGAAGTGTTTTTTACACGTGTGTCCTTCTTAATTTTTACATTTACACTTTTACCCCCTACATTATTTGCAGTAAAAATTATGGCCCTAAAAACTATTAAATAACATGTATGCCCTCCAATTAGTTGGCGTCCATTACCCTCGCAAACAACTAAGGTAGGGGCATAAATGTTATTCGCCCCTTCTTTATCTTCTTTGTCTTCATCCTTCTATACCACTTATGCTCGTAGTCCCAACCCTACGAGCAACATCCATGCCCCCTAGATGGTCCCCAACCCGTCCACCTCGATCCCTCATTGGCTCCTCGACCCATTGGGCCGCCTTTGCCCCCAATCCCTCGGCCCCTCCATCCTTAACCCTAAATTGTCCCTCATAAAATGGGTAAAATGAGGTGGAGGGATAAGTTAGCTCCCCCATTGGGCGGCCCCATTTCTTATTGACCAAAATTGAATATGGACATAGTGAATAAAATCGTAGCCATCATGGTTGAACATATTTGTGAGCGCACACACAACATATTTCTTGAGCTCAAACCTCTCCCTAAGGACCTCAAGTATATTTTTCTAGGAGCTTACCCGACCCTTCCTATGGTAATGAACGCATACTTGGATGATATACGTAAAGACTTATGGAGTCCCTAAAAAAGTTCCAGGTCAGATGGATGGATTATATCTAATTTCGAAGGAATAAGCCAATACGTAGAACACACACAACATATTTCTTGAAGTGGATGGGAAAACTTCTAGGTAGACTCAAAGGCAATTAAATCTCAATCGAAGAGAAGTTATAAAGGAGAAAATTTTGCAAATGGACAAGCTCCAAAATTATCTTGCCCATATCTGATAGCAAGTTGATCAGCCTTCTACATGTGCTTCCCATGGCTTCACTATGGTGATCCATCAAAGGGGGGTGCATGTTGATGTTTAGGCAATGATAGCATCGGCGTGTCTATGGAAGGAGGTGAAACTGAAAAAGAGGGTGAGGACATGGATAGGAGGAGGGTAGTCGCTGACGTTGGCGATTGAAAGGAAGGGGTGGAACAGGATGATTTGGTCGACGACAAGGAGTGGGGTGAGAGGGGCATATTAGCGGGAAAGAAGGGAGGGGTTAAGTGAGGTGATTGAGGAGGACTAGATATAGAGAAAGTTGGAAGGGGAGGAGGAGAGGGACGACGGGTTCATTTGTCGAGAGAGAAGAGGGAGATGCAACAGAGGGAGAATGGGGAGGGAGGATGTGGTGAAGAAGTTGGCGGACCTCAATGCATACAAGGGGTGGAGTAGAGGAGGAACACATGCATACTATTGTTTGAATAAAGCATGCTTTGGCTTATCTAAGTAACCTAAAGGAAACGTACCACTGTTAATGATATGAAAATGTACGAACACAATTTTTATTGCGAAAAAATACGGGCATAGGTGTAACTACGAAAACTCGGAAGGATACAAGTGTAAAAATCCTTCCTTAACGAATGATACATCTATGAGATTAGATATTGAAATTCAAATTAAAATTTGAACTTAAATCAAATTAATTGTCTGACATTTACCTGGAAAAAAGAAATTTACCAAATACATAGGAAAGTATAAATTTACTACAAGGCTGGAAACACAATTCACATAAGCATGTTCGCACGATCAGTGTGTTCTTATGACTAAAAAATGGGTTTGTAGTGACATTTTTTAAAAATCCATCACTAAATCATTTGATGTTTAATATGCGATATTATTTGTTGCAGAATTATTTTTTATACTTGAAATTAGTTAACAATGTTAATAATATTTAATTATATCATTAGTGATGGTGCTTGTAACAACGTTTATCCGTTGCTATTTTTTTAAAAAAAGCTAAACATCGCTAATTTTCTAGTTCAAAATTTAGTGATGAACAGATAAAATTTTGAAAAATAACAATAAATAAGTGTTATTATATGGATAGTTACTAATAATATAGCAATGAGTATGACATCTGTCGCTGAGTTCAAGTATAAAAAACAATTTTACGACATATAATATCATAGTTATATATTTGGCAACGAACAATATAGTGACGAATTTTTAAAAAATATCACTATAAAATTATTTTGTCGTAGTGTATTAAGATATCATGATTCGCACTGTAACGTCATGGGCTTAGGTCCTCGGTCCGTTATCGAGGAAAACTGACCCTGACAACTTATTGGGTTCGGACCCAAATGGACCCGTTGACAACCACCCAAAATGCTTCAACTTAAGTTATCAAGTAGTGGTCCCCACCACTTATAAACCACACCCACATTTTGTGAGTTCTAGATGTGGCACTATGTTTGGGGGTACGGGTATTACAACCTCCACCACTTGTATTCGCAACTTCCTCGTTGCGATATAGCCCATCACTTATTCTCAATGACAGTGGTGGTTGTACGCTCCGGATTGTTATTTCCTCCTATCTTTTTGTCGGGGTGGCTCCACCTCTCGGGTAACCCTTTCCACTATCAGAGGGAACCCGCTCTGATACCATTTGTAACGTTCCGAGCTTAGGTCCTCGTTCCGTTATCGAGAAAAACTGGTCATGAGAACTTGTTGGGTTCGAACCCAAATGAATCCGTTGACAACCACCCAAAATGCTTAAGTCCAAGTTGTCAAGTAGTAATCTCAATCACTTATAACCTATTTTCACACTTTGTGAGTTTTAGATGTGGGACTATCTTTAAGAGTATGTGTGTTACACTTACTCTGAATGTCATAATTTAGTTGTATACATATGGTTAAGACGGGGGCATGTGAAGCACAGTTATCGTAAAAATACTGCTTAGTCTTAAAAATAATAGAGTGTTGTTATCATAAACCTTATTTAATTAGTAAAAGTATCATGTGAATCGTAAAACAATGGGAGATGAAGCAGTAAATAAAGAAAAGGACTGCGGAGATCCCAATTTCCTTCGAAAGTAATAAAGAAATGCAAAGTCAAACCACTATATAATCAGTGATCTCACCATCGATTACACGCAAATCTCACTTTCACAAGTAGCAGACTATTCTTCTGCTATTATTATTATTTTTTTAATGTAGTTTGTGGTGAAAGGGAGTTGAGCCTTTGTTTGGTTCTCTGATTAATATCGATGACAAGTCCTAGGACCTGTTTGGTTATTGGGTTGGGCTTGATTGGGGTATCCTCCAGTGAATAGTTAGCTGTTTGGAGGGTTAGGATGGTTGTAATGATAATTGTGATGTGATGTGACATTGATTATGTATTATATTAACTTTTTTTATTATAGTATATTTTTTATGTTAATAAGTGTATTTGAACAAGGTTAAAAACCATTATACCAAAGAAATTGTAGGATCAATACAAGTAGTCCCAACCCTGTAATGCAGGGTTGGAGCTAGGGGTATGCCAGGGTATCCTGGCAACCAAACAGGCCCCTAGAGTTGTTGTTGGTGCATTTTATGTTAGAAATTTTAATTACTGAGTACATACATACATATATATATAGTAAAGAAAACTATGGTCGATCTCCCATTTTTTTGATAATAATAAGTCCTTGTTAGATGTTGAACTGTTGGCCAAACATTTGAACACACTAACATAAATATTATACAACAAAATTGACCTAAAGTAATGGATAATTTGAACTTACGTTGCCATATCTTCCGATCTTAAATATATATCAACGATTATTATTTCTTGTAGAATTAATATTTCTTTTTAGAGTTAGCAACAAAGGCCATATTCGTTGCTAAAGTTCATATAGCAATGATTTGTTAATTAAGTTATTCATTGACATTCATATTAATCGCTATTAAATTTGATAACGATTACTTGAAAAGTCAAAGGATAATTGTTTTTAGGAATATAGTAACGAATAAAATATGCGTTGCAAATTAAAGAATGAAGTAATTTATAATATTCTTTTTTTATATATTTAACTATAGATGATATGAAAACGAATAAAAAAGTATCTATTGCCTTATGTCAAATTTATTGTACCAAGATAAACTACGACTACGATTGATTTGAATACTTAGTCGTATTATCCGATGGTAAATATATAATTAGAATACCCACTTTTGTTCTTGTAATTCAAATGAATGTCATGCCCCTTGCAAACTTCATGTAATGCAAGGATTCATTGCCTTTTCCTTACAAATGTGTACTTACAATCAGCAACATTTAGAAAATAGTCAACAAATAACCACTATTATATAATTCGTTGCTGCTATTATATCAATGTATACGATATTCATTATGAATTTAATGAATTTAATATATAAAATTTTCCTAACAGACAGAAAACTTCACAAAAAATAGAGAGAACAGCCCTATTAAACTATATACATTGGTATGGATATTTGCAGATATTAAAATTATTTAAATATTTATATCTATCCTAAAATGAATACCGAGAAGGGTAGCAAAATATATATAATGGATCCGAGACATCATCAATTTATAAATTTTATATCCCTAAATACAACGCGTAACTTTCACACCTCTCCAGAAGGCACTCCAAACCCGGGAGGACTGCGTCAGCGACGCGCCACGTGTCGCACATCCCAATGTTCCCCGACGGGATCCGACGACTTCAGGCTGTCGCGTTCACGCTAATTAAAATCCCATCGTGTTCATACAGTGTTTGACTTTCTCACCCCACGTTTCGCCAAAGTCAATCACACCATTTTCGTTTCCACTTTCTCTCCCTCTGTTTTTATTTATATATATTGTCGTTACTATTACGGAATACACTACGTCCATTAAAATACGAGCTGTTTTTCTCAAATTTATTCGCTCGAAATTGGGGACAGCACCACATCACATACACACAGAACCCTCGATGGCTATCTAGTATCTACTCTTAACGGTCAACGCCCTCCACTAATTTCACCCACTCCCCTCCAAAGTCAACCCCACTTCTTCTCTCTTTCTCTCTCTCTCTCTTTTACCCCCTTTCCTCTCTCCGCCTCTTCTTCTTCTCCACACAACACAGCACCCAACGTCTCTCTCTCTCTCTCTCTCTCTCTCTCTCTCTCTCGTCATGGGCAACGGCTTCGGTAAGCTCACCGAGTGCCTCTCGGGGAGCACCAGATCCGAGGGCCGGCGACGATGGCGTCGGCGCCGGCGAGACTCGGCGGCTGTGGTGTCCGACCCCTACGGCTGCTGCGACGAGGGCCTCGGGCACTCCTTCTGCTACGTCCGACCCGACCTATCTCGTCTCTCCTCCTCCAAAGTCCACAGCCACGAAGATATCCCCACCACCACCACTTTCCGCACCATCTCCGGCGCCTCCGTCAGCGCCAACACCTCCACCGTACCCTTCTCCTCCTCCTCCCTCATTCCCACCTCCGAGACCTCCGCCGCCGCTGCCTTCGATTGCTCCCACTCCTTCTTCTCTGTCCCCCTCCAGCCCGTGCCTCGCCTCCTTTCCGGTCCCATCCCCGTCGATCGGGGCTTCCTCTCTGGCCCGATCGAGCGTGGTTTCATGTCTGGTCCCATTGACCCACATGTTGAAATCTTCTCCGGACCCCTCGCGGGCGAGCACCGGAGCTTCTCGCAGGGTCTTGGGAAGGCGTGGCTGATCAAGGGCCTCAGGAAGGCGATCAGCCGCACGATCTCGCGTGGGCATAAGGTTGTGTCTTTCTCTTCCAAGGAGCTCCTGGAATCGACTGAGAATTGCCCAAGTACGAGCACCAGCAGCAGCAGCACAAAACTCGCTGGCGGTGACCAGAGCTTCGATGCGTCGGAGGAGCAAAGCCTTCACTGGGCGCAAGGGAAGGCCGGGGAGGATCGTGTGCATGTGGTTATATCGGAAGAACACGGCTGGGTGTTTGTTGGTATCTACGACGGCTTCAACGGACCCGACGCCACGGATTACTTGCAATCGAATCTGTACCCTGCAGTACACGAGGAGCTGAAAGGTATGAACTTTGGAGAGAGCTCCAATGAGGAAGTGCTCGAGGCCATGCGAAAGGCGCTCTTGAAGACGGAGGAGGGTTTCTTGGGGATCGCCGACAACATAGTAGT
The DNA here is from genome assembly GCA_037367405.1 of Ottelia alismoides. Classification (NCBI taxonomy): domain Eukaryota; kingdom Viridiplantae; phylum Streptophyta; class Magnoliopsida; order Alismatales; family Hydrocharitaceae; genus Ottelia; species Ottelia alismoides. The sequence continues at coordinate 277,176 of JAZKJV010009051.1, read as the reverse complement.
GGAGAATCCGGAGTTGGCTTTAATGGGTTCTTGTGTTCTTGCGATGGTGATGAAGGGGGAGGACGTGTTCCTCCTGAACGTGGGTGATAGTCGAGCGATCTTGGCGAGGAAGGCAGGAGAGCCCAAGGACTCGGAGAGGATCGTGGAGGATGTGGAGGCTCTGCAACTCACGGTGGATCACAGCACCGGTGATGAGGAGGTCAGTTTTAGGTGATTCTGATCACTACCCATAAATCAAAATCCGATTTTGATTACTTCCTATACCTGTTTCTTCATCTCTTTCAAAAAAAATCCTGAGATTTGGTTTGGGTGGAATTTGGTGGCACAGGAGAATTGCAGAATTAGAAAGGAACATCTGGATGATCCGGACGCGATTGTGAATGATCGAGTCAAAGGCTCTCTGAAGGTCACGAGGGCTTTTGGCGCTGGATTCCTCAAGAAGGTTAGTTCCCAATTTCATCTTCAGCTGTTCTATCTTCAGCTGTTCTTTATCAATCCAGTTCTGTTCTGTTCCAAAAAAAACATGGCAATTTCTCTTTTGGTGACATAGCAATAGCACAGTCTGTTAAATTCGTTGTTGCTGATTTGGGAATCCATTTGCTGTTGCAGCCAAAGTGGAACAATGCTCTGCTAGAGATGTTCAGAATTGACTACGTCGGAACCTCCCCTTACATCACCTGCAATCCATCGCTCATCCACCATAGGCTCGGCCAGAGAGATCGGTTCTTGATCCTGTCCTCCGACGGGCTTTATCAGTACTTCACCAACGAAGAAGCTGTGGCCGAAGTGGACTCATTCCTTGCCGTCTCTCCGGAGGGGGATCCCGCTCAACACCTCATTGAGGAGGTCCTATTCCGAGCCGCAAAGAAAGCTGGTAAATTCTTCATCTTTATACACATCCAGTTTGAGTTGTGAGTTCCTGTTCGAGAAGTGATCCTCAGGTGTCCATATATTCTCATGTGCAGGTTTAGATTTCCATGAGTTGCTCGAAATCCCCCAAGGAGATAGAAGGCGCTATCACGATGATATATCCGTCATAGTCATCTCTTTGGAAGGAAGGATTTGGAGATCGTCTGTGTAAATATTATCAAATATAAGGAGTTGAGTTTATAATTATACAGAAATTCGAAAACCAGAATTTTCAGTTCTGCTTTAAGCACCCCCTCATTTCATCTCTGTACAATTCCATCGTCAAGCAATGGGAGAAGAGTTGGTACCAGTTTTTCATCTGGAGGTTATGGAACTGCAATGGTTCCAAGGAACAGCTCTGACTCGCAATGGTAGGAAGGAGCAGCAGATCAACGAAACGGCGATTAAGAAAAAACACTGGTTCTTGCTTGCTTCTCTTATGTTTTGTAATACATACAACTTATAGTGTAATTATAATCCCTTCATTTTTTTAATGCCCTTCTGAGTTATTTCTGCACTCTTAGCTCGCGGCTCTTGATCATGTTTTTCCCTGGTTTTTTGAGTAACTAAACGCATGCACCCGAATATCAAGTGCGATAAAGTTGTTGAACTTCTCTAAATTTGCTTATTTTGTCTCCATTTTCTTACTACTCCTTCAATTGGGTTGTGCAAAAACCTGCATAAATTCTAGAAAATAAGAAAAACGGGTTCCAATTTCCTGTCAACCTTTGAATGAGTAAGAAAGAGAAATATTCAAGGATGGCAAAGTCCTTGTTTGAAGACAGACGAGACCAAATTGACATGCAAATTTCGTGTGTGGACAGAGTCTAAAATTGGTGTTTGTGTGTCTAATTCTAGAGATGAGGTCTAAATCTAAACATCCATGGAGTAATTTGACCGTCTTGTCAAGCTTTGCGTGCACTCTCATCATCTGACCTTGATAAGGAGATGTGCATCAAATGGCATATGGATCATTTATTTGAGATGTGGTAAAGTCAACAACTCAGCCTCCCTTTTATTCATTAGTTTTGAAATATTGCAGAAGAAGAATAGTCTAGAGATTGAAGTTGACTTTGCCAATGGCCATTATGGCAATGCAAGCTGCAAATGCTCGGTTATTTTTTGTTTGACTTCTCTTAAGATGTGTATATATCGTTTTGTTTCTGCAAGGATATCCTCTGACCTTTCATTTATGAGAGGTTTGGAAGGAGTAATAAAGAAATGAAAGCAGACTATAAATAATGGTTTCATCGGACTTGGCTCATAGTCTGGATATGATCTACAATAGATACCAATGAAAGCAATAAATTCATGTTGCATGTGCCAGTTTGATGGGCAACTGATGTGGAGCATACAATAAACATTTTTGTGGTGAAAACTGTGCATTGGGAAAAAATTTAAACTGTGCCAAGTTCACAACTGTTTCCTACCTGTTGATTTTTATATATGCAAATCATTAAATGTGATTCTGTATCCTGCTGGCTATTCTTGCATATATGGTAAGTCCCCAGCTCTTTCCTCTTCATTTTTTTCATAGCAACAAATGCAAGAAGTCACTTTTCAAAATCTAGCAACCTGTATATGCCTATGTATCTCACTGGCTCCCATTCCATATATGCTGAAAATGCCAAAAGAAGGTGCTATCTTTGGTGGGTTGAGATTCCTGAGCCGTCCAGTTGTCATACATCAAAAGTCAACGCTCATCCCCCCTACTGATATCCTCATCTTGATGTTGACCGCTGTCTTGCATTATGATGCTTCTTTCACTTGGTTGGGATTCCCTCCCTTTTAAAAGGAACCATTCCAATGCACGAATGCATGTTGATATTTCCATTTGACTTGCAGCTGCATCTTCCAAGTAAACGCTTCCCTTTTTGCCTTATTTTTCTTCCTTGTTTGTATTTATAAATGTCGCAGTGATTTGACTTGTGCCCGTAGATTACTAGTTGACAGCTAATCTCAACCAACTGTAGCCCATATCTTCTTTCCTGATGCTGACAATCACACAAGTGCATGATACTTCCTCATGACAAATTTTAGTATAATTCAGCAGTCTCTGTTTCCGTTTTGTTTCCTTCGAAATGAGATTTTTTAAGTGCTGAACCGACAAGAATCCACCTACCACTTAAATTATGTGTGGACTATTACATCTTGGTAGAACCCAGGTATTACAATTTGGAGACGATTAGCATGCATCAGCTAATGCAAAATCTTATTTTGGTCAACATGCAGATTAATCAGTACGTTCTTATGGGTCGTTTCTCATTTTTTGTGTTTGCTGCTCTGTCATCAGAAAGAATCCAATATTCAAAACAATTGGCTGTGAAATATAGAGATTATTGTGCTCAGTCCTTCTAAAATCACCTCTTATTGAGTATTTATTATACTAATAACTGCATTACTCACAAAACTATCTGTATATCTTTCCTGAGAAGTTTAGTTGGTATCTACTTGGCTCCTCTTCAGTGCTAGACTGAGAATGATAGGTGCAACTTTGTTGTTAGTTCCAGAAAAGTTCATGTATAGCATAATAAAACCGAGCGTGAACTTGAGAATCATGTTCAAGAGGTGATTGTAATATATGTGAACGAAGATATTAAAGTTCGATCAGCGAGTTTTTGTGGGAGTACAGGACTAGGACAAAGATGCCCGGATTTGATATTTAAAGTTCCAGAATAAGGATTTGGTTTAACAAGATGAAGATGGTGTTTATATTCAGTTTGGCTCGATCTACGTTCACGAATGCTCTTTTCAGTTCGTCAAAGGTACTATTTAGAATAAACTTTCGAATTTTTTTCGTACTCATTTTTTGATTAAAACTCATTCAAACATTTCTTTAACAACGACTAAGCCCAACCATATATGCCCAAGATTTATATAGATTCATCATATTTAAGTGTGACAAGTACTAGGATTTGATAAATTACATCGTAATATTGTAGAGTTGGATTCCATGTGATTTTCGCAGGAAATTTGATTAGATTGAATCTCATTAGGATCTTGATTAAGTTGAAATTGATAGAGATCTCGATTGATTGTACCAATCAACTTAAGATTGTATTTAGGTCTATATAAGAGAGGGCCAGTGGTGGTTATGGTGGAGCATTGAGCTCGACCCGACCCAACTCGAGAAAGTCAGGCCCGGGCCCGTCAATATTCCATGGGCCTTGGGTCGGGTCAAGGCCTGCTTTTTTTAGCAAATCGAGGGCCTGGGCCCATCCCAAGGTCCGGGGGATCGGGCTCGGGTTCGAATCGAGTTCAGCCTGCACCCATTTTGACTCCATGAAGTTGCACTTTGATTCCAATTTATTGTTTTTTATATAATTCAATCATAACACATGAATATTGGATGTATTGTTATGATATAATATTATTGTTCATGGATGAAAGAAATATTGGATGTATTGTGACTATAAATCCATGTCCCCTAATTTGGTTCTAATATGATATTTTGTGATATGAGGGCCCGGACCCAGCCCATTTGTACTTCGGGTTCGGGCCTAGCCCAGCCCGAGCGTCCGGGTCCGGCCCATTTGTACATCGGATTTGGGCCGAGCCCGGACTTTTGCGGGTGGGGTCAGGGTTGAGTCCGGGCCGGCCCGACCCAATGCTCCACTCTAGTGGTGGCATACCATCAAAATCACGAGCAAAGTAACAATGTAATCAAGGGAGAAACGGAGAAGAGAGTACGAGAGCGGTGGAACGAAGATAGTTGTACTTGCTCTTCTTTAAATGATATTTCTTCGATGGTCAGTAGAAGTGATTGATCATCGTTATATTGATATTTCTTTTGTTTCATGTGCTTTCCTTGGTGGTGATTGCTTGTGCATCCGTTAGTTCATATCCCATCATGTTGTATCAAGGCAAAGGTGCTACCGGTTTTTATCCCAACAATTGATATCTAATCAGAGGCAATATCACTTTTGTTCTAACAATTGGTATCAAAGCTAGGTTCGACATCAATATCAAAGTCAAGTCAACGTCGTCGAGAGGGCACAATGCAATGATTCAAAGTAAGGTTCAACATCATCAAGTGGATATGACTAATGGATCAGAGCGAGATTTGATGTTGTCGAAGAGCACATCAACATTGTAGGTGCATATCCCTTAAAAGTCATGCAAGTGATGAATTCTTGAAAAAAAACTAATGAGATTTATTGAAGATTTCTATTAGCGGTGGCTGGTTGAAGATCACGAACACACATGGTGATGTATGGAAGGAGGATGCCAAATATGGTGTATTAGAGTATGTAATAGTTGGGTATTTGGATCTTGGAACTAATTACGCGTGCTCATGTTCAGTCCCGCGTCTACTATTTAGTGATTCAATCTATCTGTGGGGTTGTATAAGGAGCCACACACTCATAGAGAAACTTCATTAGAAAATCCAACCATTTGACGCCTTCTGTCTTGATTTTATCTTGCTCCCTTTGGAATAGGGTTCCACATAAAATAAGATGTTTATGTTTCTTCTGTTCTGGTTATCTTTTTGCTTCTGTATATCTTTATTCTCAACATGGTATCAGAGCAATTCAATCTTGCGGTGTGATTCTTTTTTCAAATTTGATTATTATTAGTTATTGTTCAAGTTCTACAGATCAATTCAAGAATTTATAGGGTTCTCTGTAACCATAACTCTAGGTGACGTTGGAACCCTACTATCTCCAAGCAGGAAGATACCACTAATAAATCCATGATTTACCATCGTATTATCTATTTATTATCCCTCTTACTTGAATTATTTAATAAGATTCAACCCAATTCATTAAAATTAACATCTAACCACATGTATATAACTAAACATGATTAATGTGTATAAATAATCCTATGTCCTTATTTATGTGTTTTCAAAAATATTAAAATCAAATAAAATTAGATTAATGTTGTACATATTTGTTGTGACATTAGTTACAAATTAAAAATACAAAAAATAACAAAAAATATTAAAACAAGTATTTTTTTTAATTACTAAAAAATACTTACAAAAATATTACTTTGTACAAATGATGTAATTTGACTTTGTATTCTACATGAATCTTGTTGATCTCAAAAAGATCTATAACTTCCATGTTCAACACTTTTTCATCTGACACGTGTACATATTTCTTTTTATTTTCTTTGTTTTATTTCTTTTTTATTTTTTCCTATTAGGCCATGTGGCGCCTCCACAGCTGCCCACATGGTCCACCCCTTCTCTGCCACCAGCTTCATCTCCCCACCATTGGATCCATCCCGATGGATTGGGTATTGGCCCTCCATCCATGCCTATCTCACAAACCTCAAATCTGATCCCATTAGGTCAAATTGCACTCTCCGACCGTGCCCCTCTTTCGATCGTTGGATCGCTACCTCCGAACCCCCCTTTCACACACATCACACACAGTCAACTTCCCTTCTTCTCTACATTGTCCTAACCACCCTAATCACCTGCTCTGTCAATCAATCGTTCCACGCCCTTGACCAAACCTCCCTCTTCCACGTGGTCACTCTAGTGCCAGTCTCTACCCTCCTTGTCCCCCCTCCATCGAGCATCTTCTTCTCCAGGTAATCACTTTCTTTCTTTTCTATGTATTTCTCCATTTTATATCAACGCATAGATGTACCCTCATTTCTATTTGAGTACACTCACACATTCACCGTTCTCCGACTATTCACGTGAACCATTCATCTTCCTCTAATTACTTCCCCACAACCACCCCCACCTCGGTCATTCGAAACCTTTGAAAAGGGTTGTGAACCCATTAGGCTTAGAACCTCTGCCATTCACCTCAGCCTTCATCTCGCCTCCCCTCCAACCCACAAGATTATGGTCGTGTTTTGTGTGGTTGTTAATAAGTGCATGGAGGTCTATCACTTCGATTGACCAGAAATTCCACGAAGCTCTGGTCTCGTGCTTCTTCTCTGACGAACCCTCATCACAAGGAGCTCCAAACCTCTTTAGCCATTGACCTTCCATCCAGCTTCTTCATGCGACTCGCAGGTGGTCACTCAGACCTTCAGATACCATGCAGGAGCGAGGATGAGCTCTCATCACCTTGCTGAATATATGATTGATCATCACTATACTCCTTATATATCCTCGGAGCATAAGCGCCTTAATCCAAATCTTCATTAATTCCACATTATTAATAATAAACCATCTTCATATAAATAATCTTAATTATTTTACAAGAATTAACTCTTTTATTTTCCTTATTTATTCCCTATTAAAAACACCCTAAAAATTAGAGTAATTATTGTATATATTTGTTTTGAGATTTAAAAGTAACTAAAAAGACAAAAAATAACAAAACATTAAAAACAGTGTTTTTATTCAATAAAAATATTTCCAAGATTTGTGTGTCATTTATTTGTTTTCTTTTGAGTGTTTGCCAACATGAAACTTGTAGATCTTCTCGAGATTTACAACTTGTATGTTTTGACTTTTTCCTAATTCTACATCTTATTTCTTTTCTAATTTCTCATCTTTCTCTCTTTTCTATTTAATCCGATTGGGCCACGTGGTGCCCTCTGGGCTGCACACGTGGCCGCTCCTTCTCGCACCACCCAACCTATCTTCTGGTCGTCTATGATTCTAATCACCCCCTCCCTGCCTCCATCTGCACCGTTCATCTTTGCCCCTCCTTCAGCCCTTAGATCTCTTCTTCCCACCTCATCTAGACTGCCCCCTTCCGCCTCCATCCCAGCCATTGGATAACTTAGCATCCAATGATTCCGCACCTTCCACGTCGCCCCTTCTTTCATCAACGTTGGATGACGGCCAGGATCCCATCACGGTCGTCCCTTTGCGCGTATCCCTCTACCTTTGGATCAAATTGGAAGATCTGATCCTAGCCACCCATTCACACCCAAACCTCAGTCGTTGGATCGCAAGATCCAACAGCCCCGCACATGTCTTCCTCCTCCAGCTTCCTTCCTTCTCGCACGTTCCCCACATCAGCCATCAATCCCCTTCTTTTTTTAGCATCCACCTCAGCCACCCTCTCCGCTCCCTAATGGCACCCTTACATAGCCCTAACTCCTTCGCCTCTCATGTAACCATCACTGCACTTATCCCTTTCTCAAACACCTCCCTCCAGTCGTTACAAAATCTCCTCTCCACCACCTAAAATGCCCGGAGCTCCTCCTATTTAAAGATACCTATGTCCATTGCCAACCTTGTCCACCATTTCACGGAGAAGCTTCTAGCTATCTTCCCATCTATGTGAATGAGAGTCGAGGAATTGAAGGCGACAATGGTACCTTCCTCCATGTGTTGGCCCATGGCCTTCATGGCCATGCTACAGCTGCCCTCAGCGACTTTAAGCTCGTTGGCAGCTCGAACGACGATCGGAGACTCGATTCGAGTCTCAGCCCAAGCTACTCCTCCGCTATGTTATCTCCTCTGTTCAAGTACACCTTCTCCCTTCTTTTGTTTTTAATTTTATCTTATTTTCTCCATCGCACACAACTCATCCCACCTTTACTTCATACCCTTCATCTTCGCACCATCCTCCAATCACTTTCTCCTTCCCACGCAATCTCCGATGACTCTAGGCCATCTCCTCTGCCGGAGGCGAAGGAGATCTCGCTACGGGCTCCATCTGCTCCGCTCCCAAGCATGTCGTCCATTTCCAACATGCTTCGGCTATCTTCTCTACCCCCTACATGTCAACAACTCAATGATCGGATGCCTCAGAGGAGCTCCGTTCTAAAGCTCCTCCTCCGACGAGCATCCATCATTCCGTCTCATCGATCCTGACAACTTGTTAGATTCGAGCTCAAATGGATTCATTGACAGCCACCCAAAATACTTAAGCCCAAGTTGTCAAGTAGTAATCCCCACCACTTATAACCCATATTCACAATTCGTGAGTTTTAGACGTGAGAGTATACTTGGAGTTAAGGTGTTACAACCTCCCTTATTTATATTCGCAATGTCCTTGTTGCGACATGACACATTACTTATTCCTAGTGATAGTGGTGGTTGCACACTCCCGGCTCAGGTCCGTTCGGGTAGTCCTTTCCACTATCAAAGGGAACCCGCTTTGATACCATTTCTAACCTCCATGGCTTAGGTCCCCAGTCCGTTATATAGGAAAACTGGTCCTGACAACTTATTGGATTCGGACCTAAATGGATCTGTTGACAATCACCTAAAATGCTTAAGCCCAAATTGTCAAGTAGTAATTTCCATCACTTATAACCCACTCTCACACTTGTAACACCCATACCCCCAAACATAATCGCACATCTAAAACTCGTAAAATGTGAGAGTGGGTTATAAGTGGTGGGGATTACTACTTGACAACTTGTGCTTAAGCATTTTAGGTGGTTATCAACGGATTTATTTGGGCCCGAACCCAACAAGTTGTCGGGGACAACTTTCCTCGATAGCAAACCATAGTCCTAAGCCCGAGATATTACAAATGGTATCAGAGCGGGTTCCCTCTAATAGCAGAAAGGGCTACTCGATGGGACCTAAATCGGGAGTGTGCATCCGCCACTGTCACTGTAAATAAGTGATGTGCCATGTCACAACAAGGACGTTGCGAATATAAGTAGAGAATGTTGTAAACCTCAACCCTCAAATATAGTCCCACATATAACACTCACAAATCGTGAGTGTGGGTTATAAGTGGTGGGGATTACTACTTGACAACTTGGGCTTAAGCATTTTAGGTGGTTATCAACGAATCCATTTGAGCTCGAATCCAACAAGTTGTCAGAGTCAGTTTTTCTTGATAACGGATCGGGTCCTAAGCCCGAGATTTTACAAATGGTATCAGAACGAGTTCCCTCTGATTGTGGAAAGGGCTACTCGAAGGGACCTAAGCCAGGAGCTGTCACTAAGAATAAGTGATGGGCCATGTCGCAACGAGGACGTTTCAAATATAAGCGAGGGAGGTTGTAACATCCATAACCCCCAAACATAGTCCCACATCTAAAACTCACAAAGTGTGAGAGTGGGTTATAAGTGGTGATGATTACTACTTGACAATTTGGTCTTAAGCATCTTGGATAGTTGTCAACGGATCCATTTGGACTCGAACCCAACAAGTTGTCATGGTCAGTCTTCCTCAATAACAGACTGGGGACCTAAGCCCAGGATGTTACATCAACACTTTGATAAAGTTAACATTTTGACTTTTGATTAACATATAACCTTTTTTACCAACACGTTTGGTTAATGTTTTAACTTTTTGATCATCATATTTACTTTTGTTCAACACTTTGATTTTTGGTCAACACCTTGACATGACTTATTTGATACCTCCAAATTTCCATTCCTATTTCAAGGACCCGTATCAAGAGGCCTATTGGAAATCAATCTTTAGATAAAGATTTTCATCTCTTTCTTATACTAGAGATCATTCTTGAATATCACTTGATGATGTTGGTCATATCCACGACTTAACTCTTTAGATCTACAAGTGGACATCAACATATGTGATCTAACTCTTTAAACCAATAGCTATATGATATCAAAATGGTCATGATACATTACTCTAACTTACCAAGGGACCTTTATAAGTGCAAACAAAAAGTGTGCAAACATAAATTATCTTTTAGTTCAAAAAAACAAAATAAAATACAATAACTTTTATGGTATTCATGAGTCATCAAGGGCTTACATATCCAGCAGAAAACTAACCATGGCCCTTGCATCACATCCATCAACTGCATCTCTCCTCCACCCTCATCATTACTCCTTGGAAGGTAGTCCATCCTGTCTTCACCATCAACTCCATGACCTCGAGCTCGAGATCCAATCGAGCCATCACCGCTCATTGTTAAAATGTCCGCCGCCATCCGTCGTTGCTCTTGCACCCTACGCGATTCTCCAACCACCCCCAAATCCTATTAGGGATGTGCAAAAATTTTATTTTTAAATTTTCTGGCCTATAATAAATTGTATAAAACTTCAATTTATGCACTTTTACCGTATATATTATTTTCTTCATAGCAAATTTACATTTTTATCCCATGGTTTGTATATTTAATATTAGCCCCCAAGGGAAATAGGGTAATTTCAAGAACTTTCAGTCTTTACGCAATTTGACTATATTAATAAAAACTAAAAATGGTAATTGTGCATGAGAATCCATGCAATTTCCATTATTTGCAATCAAATCTTTAGTTAGAGTTTCATCTCATTCGAGCCCCAAGATTTTCTTGAAAAATACACAATTAATAACCCTTGGAACTTAAAACATAATCAAAACAGCAGAAAATTCATGAAATTCCTCAAAAAAATCTATGCTATCGGATAATGTTTAAACCATCATGGCATAAGTTTCACTTCGTTTTGAGGTCCTAGACACAAAAATAAGAATATAATTGTAATCGAGTCCAAAACATTTAAAAATGCTTCTATATATAATTGCAATAAATTTCGCACACGTATACAGAGTTCCAGTATTCAACCATATATTTGCTAGCTAAAATATTTTCTATCATTCATCTTGTAGTTGAATGCATTTTATACGAAATTTCCTGGTTCTCTCGTGTGTATATTGGTATGAAAAAATATTTAGCATAGCAAAATCGTTATTTAAATAAACACATTCCATAAAAAAATAACTTTGTAACTTTATCGTACATGTTTTAGTTTCCTTTTCTTGTTATTAGATACTTACTCACTCTTATCTTATGTTTTTTTGAAACACCTAATAGGCATCATGAGTCATCACACTCATCTAAGGTACTCGGTAGTTATTTTGATTCTTTCTTTTTCAACTTAATGTACAAGGGAATGAATATGGTGGGACATTTTGCTACGTAAACATTTAGCTTTATAATTGGAAATGCGTTTGATGCTATCCTTGTAATACTTTACATCAAAGTCTATTTCTGAACGCTAGCTATTATTGAAGGTTATTGATAAATAATCACATCCGATAAATTGGAGGACATGAAAATTTGAAATTCTAATCATAACAGTGTCGGCTACGGTTAAACCAAATATAAATAAGTCAATGTGGAAGTGATCATTGTATTTTAATGGGTTTAGACTTTAACCACGGGCATTTTCAATAAATGAACAGGAGTTTTAAACTATTTATGTAACGTCCCGGGTTTAGGTATCCAGTCCGTTGTCGATGAAAACTGGCCCGTTGACAATTGCTTTGACAACCACCCAAAATACTTAAGTTCAAGTTGTCAAGTAGTAATTCCCGCCACTTATAGGCCCATCACTTATTCTCAGTGACGGTTGCACGCTCCGGGTAGTCATTTCCTCATATCTCTTTGTAGGGGTGGCTCCATCTCTGGGGTAGCCTTTTCCACTATCAGAGAGAAATTGGCTTTGATACCATTTGTAACGTCCGGGGATTAGGTCTCCGGTCTGTTATCTAGGAAAACTGACCCTGACAACTTGTTGGATTTGAACCCAAATGGACCCGTTGACAACCACCCAAAATGCTTAAGCCCAAGTTGTCAAGTAGTAATACCCACCACTTATAAACCGCACCCACACTTCGTGAGTTTTAGATGTGGCATTATGTTTGGGGGTATGGGTGTTACATTATAAATTTCGAGGATGAAATTTCTTTAAGGAGGGTAGATTGTAACGGATGATTTTTTAAGATAATAGAATAATTAAAATAAAAAAATCTAAATCACATTACCCTTAAAGATAATACAGGATAAGATAAAAAGAGATAAAATAGCCAACAACTCAAGTTGGTTGTTTTTTTATCTCTTAATTAAGTTCAATTTATTATTATCAATTATCTCATTGATTGTGCCTATAAATACCATGAGATACATTGACTTCCCTGCACATTGCCCTCTTTGAGAGAAAGTAGATAGAAAGAGAGAGAAAGAAGTCGGTGACGACATTCTTTCGTCGTGTCATTTCCGAATCCAACATCGACAACCCTCTCCGTCAACGTTGGAGTTTGATCCGACGAAATTGAAGGAACAAGGACGTGGTCGACAACGTCCGGATTTGTGCTCGATGAATTTCTTACGTCAGCGAGGTATGTGTCGAACACATAGGATCGTTAAATGACATTTTGTGTTGACCCTTAGTTTAGAACTATAATTTATAGATGTATGTGTCTAACGCATAGGATCGTTAAGTGACGTTTTGTGTTATCCTTAGTTTAAAATTATGACTTATAGATGTATGTGTCGATCCTTTTGGAATGCGATACCGTGAGACGATGAGTGTATTCCATCTTGATTCGCTCGTTGTTACCCCCTCCTCAAGATTCGTAATTATATTTGACTAAATATTGCTAACACCGGGGAACTAAGCCCGGAACGTCACAAATATTACCACATCTAAAACTCACGAAGTGTGGGTGTGGTTTATAAGTGATGGGGATTACTACTTGACAACTTGAGCTTAAGCATTTTGGGTGGTTGTTAACGGGTCAATTTGGGCTCAAACCCAACAAGTTATCATGGCCAGTTTTTCTCGATAACGGACCGTGGACGTAAGTTCGGGACGTTACAAATGGTATCAGAGTCAATTTCTCTCTGATAGTGGAAAGGGTTGCCCGAGAGGTGGAGCCACCCCTACAAAGAGATAGGAGGAAATGGCTACCTGTAGCGTGCAACTGCCACTGTCACTGAGAATAAGTGATGGGGCTATAAGTGGTGAGGATTACTACTTAACAACTTGAACTTAAGCATTTTGGGTGGTTGTCAATGGATCCATTTGGATCCGAACCCAACAAGTTGTCAGAGCCAGTTTTCCTTGATAACGGACCGGAGACCTAAGCTCGGGACGTTACAGTTTAATTGACTCTTTATTTGTTACTTGAAAGGGTGCATTGGCTTGCTAGATGATTGCATCTTTTCTTCGTGTTCTTAATTTATTGGGAGTTTATATAAAAATATAACCAAGTAAATAAGGATACCCTTGTTGCAAGTTGGTTTTGCCATAAAAGTTCAACCATGTAGTCTTAAAATTCAGCCATTATAACGCCAGGTAATATATCTTTTTAATTTTACTAAGGTTACCAGAGATTCAAATATCATGTTCACAATTATTGTTTTCAATATCACACAAATATTTATATGATTTAGATTATTCATTTGAATCGATTTGAGGCACTTTATTTTTTTAGTGCCTTGACTCAATTGTAATGATCGACATGATTGGCAATCACTTTATATATTGCTATCTATAACTAATAAAATACTAAGGCTGGGTTATGACCAGCTCTTACCCTCCTTGCTACACGTGGTGTGTCTTGGGTGAAGCCCGGTTCTTTCCCTCCCTCATCGGTACTTCCGAGCTCCCCCCCTCCTTGTTGCACGTGGCACGACTCTGCTCTCTCCCCGTTCTCCTTTCCATACCTGAGCGCTCTCTTTCTCCCTCTCTCTCTCTCTCCTATACACGAGTAATTATTCGTCGAATCTCGCCCTTGGCCTTCATCTCACGATGATTTGATCCATTTATTCAATCATCCTTCCCAAACATTTCACCTCGGATTGGTTCTAAATCTGAAAGGTTGATCCCCCATCCTTTATTCGCAGAGGATTCCCCGTTCACTCCATCTTCTAGAACTACCAGTCAAGGTCCACGCCTTTGAGCTTCTTTTTGTATAACTTGCAGGATATCATCACCATCTGTAGGTACGTCAACCAACTTGGAGAACATTTGGGAACGAAGGAGAACATTTGGAGACGAGAATCGAGTACCTATAGGACGATCAAATCCCTCTGATACGAAGAGCATCATTGTCATCATCTATCACTTGGAATGAGAGTCTTCACTGAAGATCATAAACCGCTTCAAGATAAGATCCAAGATTCAACATCCATTGGAGATTGAACAACAACCATCGTTTGGAGGTTGACAACTTGATGATTCTCGCAGCCAGAATCATTAACTGGAACGGAGAACTTTTGAGATCATTCAATCAAACAGCTTCCAGAAAATGAAGAATTGCTGATGATTTGGGGATGAACAAGGCATACATCCAGATTTACTCATAGCTTCTCGATCTTCATTAAGAGAAGCATCTAGAGCAATTGGATCCCATTATATGAAAGACGTTCGATCAAAACCTTAGATTATATCGATTGCTTATCAACAAGCCACGTGGACGAAACAGAGACCATCATATCAGAATTGACCACTTACAAGTGATTCATCGCTTAAGCCAACGTCATGTGATACACACGCGTGTTGGGACCATATACATGCCGAACCCTCGAACAGTTTTAATTTGCAAATAAATCCACTATTGAGAAAATCACATGGACGATTACGTGATTTGCAAGAATGTTTGCGTGCAATACCCCATGATTTTCTATTATTTCATTTCGCTCATTAATTCTTCATATAATTACAATTTTATCCTTTCATCACCATTTAAATAAATGTACTTTTATTAATTATTTATAAAATGTATATATATACACATACACTCATACACACGTGTATGGATGTATTTATGTGTATATACACACACTGCTATACATTTTGTTCTTAATTATGTATTATCACACACATACAAAGTGGTGAAAATTGATCTAAAGTTGTATAGAGTCATTATACCGATCATTTCAATTATGCGTGAATGTAGTGGTTTTATACCCCATTGTTGATGTGAATTGCAAGTTACATCCGTTGGAAAAATGACATGTAATTTAATAAAATTAATCGAATGATTTATCTTGTTGTCAATACCGTATGATAACTGTTCCACAATAATATACATGTTATATTCTCCATTGTATACTTTGTAATTTAAGTACATATTTCCTTATAGTGTTCTATATCTTCTATCACTAAGTAATGCATATGATCGTTGCAAATTAAGTACATATTTCTTTCTAAACCTTTTATCTTTTATCATTAAATGGTATGTATAATCTGTGTTTGTATATTATTTGTTTTTGAGTCAACCTTTGCAATGATAAAACTTTTTTTTAAATTAATTGTTTTATTTTGTCAATTTGTTGGCTATCCAAGGGGATGACACTGTCCAAGGAAAAAGGGATAACACATGAGGATCAAACACGTACATATAGAATAAGGATGAAAATGAATATTTCGGTAAGAATAATTTGAAGGATGCAAGGACATGTTGCATATTTCCGAAATTTGCATTTTTTTTAAAATAGAAGTTATTTATGATTGTACGAAATAATTTCCAAAAATACGTGTAATTTACTGTATGTGGTCAGTAAGTTTTGCACTACAATTCTAACCTATAACCTATTTTGAACATGTCCTTCCCATTCAGCAGCGAAGCGCGAGTCAGATTTCTAGTATTTTTCTTTCTATTTGAAAGTTTGTAAGCTAGAGAATTTGAGATAGCCAAAGAGGTTTTATATTGTATTCTTTAGAGCTA
Organism: Ottelia alismoides; assembly: GCA_037367405.1. Lineage (NCBI taxonomy): Eukaryota > Viridiplantae > Streptophyta > Magnoliopsida > Alismatales > Hydrocharitaceae > Ottelia > Ottelia alismoides. The sequence goes on along the minus strand of JAZKJV010009051.1, from coordinate 260,968 downwards.
AAATGAGGCTAAGGTATCCACACCTATAGTTACAATTGCAATTGCATGGAATCAATTAGAAGCACCAATAGATACTTTCATAAAAACATATTTTGAAGTTTTTGATTGGAAGTAAATTTACTTCTGACCCTTGACATAACCACATCTATCCATAGTGGTCCATCATGTTTATATGTCGCACAATATATAGATTTTTAGAGAAGCGAGGTTTAGTTTCCCAAGTTTGATATTTGCCAACCCTTTAACACTTTAGTTTTTTGTTTGCTAGTGAGAATTTTTTATTCCCATTATTTTTGCTAAGGTGATTTTTCTGTAAAAGAGAGAGAGTCAAATAGTGGATGATACTCGACCCTATTGTTGTGATCAAGCACCGTACATTTAGAGTTCCTTTCAATCCATGAGATTTGAGCAACTTGTTATAGCTATAAGAGGATACTTGGCCCTATTATTGCGATCAAGCACCATACATTTAGAGTCACATCGACTCATAATATTTCAACAACTTATATTTACATTTACATATCCCTCTTTTTTCTTCTGCAATTTATAATGTTTTTTTTGTTATTTCCATTGGGTGTACAAGAGAGCTTAGGTTCATAGATGATGAGGTAAAGGCATCCCTAGATTTGAATCTGACCATGGTTCCACCGTGTTCGGTTTTCTTTGGCGACAACAGGGGAGGAGCAGTTAGATTTTTGCAAGTGGAGAATAGACACATCTGATGAGGGGTGACGAGGTGAGTTCTCACTGTAATGTCCCGGGCTTAGGTCCCCGGTACGTTATTGAGGAAAACTGGCCTTGACAAATTGTTGGGTACGAGCCCAAATGGATCCGTTGACAACCACCCAAAATGCTTAAGCCCAAGTTGTCAAGTAGTAATTCCCACCACTTATATACCACACCCACACTTTGTGAATTTAAGGTGTGGCACTATGTTTGGGGTTGGGGTGTTACAACCTCCCCCACTTATATTCGCAACGTACTCGTTGCGACATGGCCCATCACTTATTCCCAGTGATAGTGGCGGTTGCACGCTCCGGGTAGCCATTTCCTCCAACCTCTTTGTAGGGGCGGCTCCACCTCTCGGGTAGCCCTTTCCACTATCAGAGAGAATTTGGTTCTGATACCATTTGTAACGTCCCGGGCTTAGGTCCCCAGTCCGTTGTCAAGGAAAACTGGCCCTGACAACTTGTTGGGTTCGGGCCCAAATAGATCTGTTGACAACCACCCAAAATGCTTAAGCCCAAGTTGTCAAGTAGTAATCCCCACCACTTATAAACCACACCCACACTTCGTGAGTTTTAGGTATGGCACTATGTTTGGGGTTGGGGTGTTACAACCTCCCCCACTTATATTCGCAACGTCCTCGTTGCGACATAGTCCATCACTTCTTCCCAGTGATAGTGGCGGCTGCACGCTCCGGGTAATCATTTCCTCCAACCTCTTTGTAGGGGCGGCTCCACCTCTCGGGTAGTCCTTTCCACTATCACAGAGAATTTAGCTCTGATACCATTTGTAACGTCCCTGGCTTAGGTCCCCGGTCCGTTATTGAGGAAAACTAGCCCTGACAACTTGTTGGGTACGAGCCCAAATGGATCCGTTGACAACCACCTAAAATGCTTAAGCCCAAGTTGTCAAGTAGTAATCCCCACCACTTATATACCACACCCACACTTTGTGAGTTTAAGGTATAACACCCCAACCCCAAACATAGTGCCATACTTTAAACTCACAAAGTGTGGGTGTGGTATATAAGTGGTGAGGATTACTACTTGACAACTTGGACTTAAGCATTTTGGGTGGTTGTCAACGGATCCATTTGGGCTCGTACCCAACAAGTTGTCAGGGCCAGTTTTCCTCAATGACGGACCGGGGACCTAAGCCCGGGACGTTACAAATGGTATCAGACCCAAATTCTCTCTGATAGTGGAAAGGGCTACCCGAGAGGTGGAACCGCCCCTACAAAGAGGTTGGAGGAAATGGCTACCCGGAGCGTGCAGCCGCCACTATCACTGGGAAGAAGTGATGAACCATATCGCACCGAAGACGTTGCGAATATAAGTGGGGAGGTTGTAACACCCCAACCCCAAACATAGTGTCATACCTAAAACTCACGAAGTGTGGGTGTCGTTTATAAGTGGTGGAGATTACTACTTGACAATGGGCTTAAGCATTTTGGGTGGTTGTCAACAGATTCATTTGGGCCCGAACCCAACAAGTTGTCATGGCCAGTTTTCCTCGACAACGGACTGAGGATCTAAGCCCGGGACGTTACACTCACCGATCTATATCCTTCTCTTTTTACTAATTCCCCACTCTCTCTGTTATTTGAGCTTTGGTTTCCATCTTCCTCTCATTCTTCTCCTTGTTTCTATAGGATCAACACTTGTTTTTCAAGGTAATGTCTTTTAAGAGTTTTGATTTCCAGTCGATCTTAGCTATAATTTGGTTTTTGTTTATGCATTTACAAGTTTCGTTTGGTTGAGTACAACATATGCTTATTCGATTATGGCCTACACATCACGTAAAATTTTTTTGTTACAATGGTAAACCATTTATAATTAGTCATTTGTTTTTTACAACTTGACAATCATCCAGTTGCATACTGCATGCTTTACATATAAGCTGGATTAATTTCTTGCGCACCTTACATTTCTTTTGGATTTACAAAACACTGCACTTCGAAATCCCAAACGTTGTCCAAATCCAAATCCCACTATAGGCATTGATATACTCCTTTAGTGTTCATAAATGTGATCCATGCATCCATATATGCGGTCGCATATGCGTATGCAGATAGGGTTACGAACCACATATGTCATATGCAGCAATACGCACCTGTACACGTAATCGAGTCACATAAATCACATATGTACTGTGCCCACTTATTTGGTGGATATGTGATTTTTGTCCGGTTACTGGAGTAGTCCTAAATCGAATGCTCTAAGTTTGACACCCCTCTCAACTCCCCATTCTCTCATCCAAAACCCCTCTTCCTAATACATTGTTATGTTCGATGGAAAGCCATCTTCTCGACTCTTCACGCAGGTGATTACTTGTCACGACCCCAATTCTGGATCATCGGATTCTCCCATATCCGGAACTATTTACTCAACAATAATTTATTCAATAATCACAACTAACATTCAGAAATAGATTACAAATTAAAAATATTAAGAAGAAAGTATTTCAACACTTTTCCATTTACAATAAAGTTTACATGGTACATTGTCCCACTATAGTTATTTACAAGCATCAACTGGAATGGAAATATATAAAAAGATTACCAACTGCCTTATAAAGTAATGCTACCATAGCTGGTTGGATGGCTACTGTCCCTGTGATGATTCTCCGATGCTCGTTGGGTTTTCAGAAAATATATGAGAGGGATGAACCAATGCTCAATAACGAAGAAAAGAAGTATAGATCATGCATGATATTTAAAAAGATTCAACAATTAAATTATACAATTGCTCCTTTATTCCCATTTTTGTTTTAGTGCATATCCATTCTCATGGATTGGCCATCTCCCCTCCACAGATCCCGAAGCTGTGGATACTCCGGGATTGGAGATTGCGTTGATCTGGCGAGCTTATATCGCTGCACGTCACCTCAACAAATACTATACCGATAATTTTCTTTTTGCTTCATTAATCAGGTTTCCAAACCCTCATCCTGACAAACAAGGAAGCATAAGCATACCATCCTCGAGGACTTGGTAGCTTAAAATCACATGCTAATCTTTAATCACATATACTAGCAGCTTTAAATATATGCTATTGTGACCCAGCTGCTATCTAACCACCCGTGCCTCCGCGTAACATGACCACATCTTCAGTAAGTCAATCTGCCTAATGGCATCCGAGTACAACACGTTGTAAATAATTTATTTCAAGCGCTCAATATATTCGGACAACCGTGTACCACCTAGGTTTGGCCTGCCAATACGGATGTTCTTCTGAGAAACCTATAGGTTGCATGCCCAAACTATAATATCTACTCCAAGTAATCTTTACCGTAAAAGATAGTAGGAAAATCGTAATTGGATCCCATTTATGTCATGCTAATTTTCTCCTAATATGAGTGTAATATTACATATAAATCACACCAACTACAAGGATGATTCGTTACACCAACTCTATTTTAGCCTTTATTTTAAAGTGAATTATGAAGCAAGTATGTAAATGTTCTTCATAGAAAGAAAATAATCAACAGTAATTTTATCCAGTTCAACTTTAAAATAAAATAACAAGAGGCATGATTTCGTTCCTAATCGACCTCTCTCTTATATATGCAACGCTTTATCCTGATTCGTCTTCAGAAAGGATGATTTACAACTCCTGAAACGATCAAATTTCACTTTCATATCAAGAACACGAACATGCCAAGAGTATGAAGAATGCAGAGAATATATTTTCTCTCATAATTTCGATAGAGCTTCTCCTAACATAGGGTGATATTTCTAGAAACTTTTTAGCATAGTTTACCCTTATATCGGGACATATTTTCAAAGAAAAATGGAAAGAGTTTCCTCTGTAAAATCATCGAGAGGAAAATAACAATGAAATAGAAATAATATAATAGAACTACGATCGATGGAGAACCGATAGGCACCATGTATCTTAAGTGACTGAAGCATGTGATGAATCACATGGTTCACTAACGGCCCAGTCGCCCGCACCTAAGTAGAGTGTTATACATATTCCCTCAATCAAACAACCATGAAATTGATAATAACTGGTAAGTCTCTTGTCAAGGGTGAGTGAATCATACGAAGAACTTGTATGCTCACTAATGGCCTAACTGCTCGCACCCAACATGGCTAAAAATGAATTGAAAAGGAAGACGAATCAAAACCCTAGCTTAAGTTAGTGCTACTTACCTCCTACACGAAACCAACTAGGAGAGGATCACTCGGTCCTCTTCCTCCTTATTTCCGACAGCGCTTTGCTAGCGCTCCTGCCTCCTTCTCTTCCTTCCGTCCTCTCGACCCTAGCCCTCGGGGAAGTGATGTTAGTGAAAGTTGTAGGGAATGAATGGGTAGAGAGGGAGGTTATTTATAGGGTTCAGAAATTCGCTTATCCATGATTTAAGTGTAGTTAGCAGCCTATGGTTTTCGGTCTTTTGGCCCATGATTTTGATTAAAGATTATCTGAAACTTAGGGCTTAAGTTACAGCCTTCCCTAAACTTAAAACTTAAGTTAGCTCTTTTCAGAAACTTATATCTTAAGTTAGATAATTCCTGAAACTTAGAGCTTAAGCTAGCTCCTTCCAGAAACTTAGGGCTTAAGTTAGCTCATTCCAGAAGCTTGGAGCTTAAGTTATCTCCTTCCGGAAACTTAGGACTTAAGTTAGCCCCTTCCGCTTAGAGCTTAAGCTAACTCCTTCCAGAAGCCAAAGCTTAGCGATTAAGTTAGATCCTTCAAGAAGTCAAAGTTTAGGACTTAGCTTTGCTTAATTAGTACTGACCAGGATTAACTACTATCGTTATTATAATGATATCCATCCTTTTGCTGCTAGTTCCTAGAAACAAATTCTGTTGGTTTGACCAGCTAGATCTTATGACATAGATTCCGAGAGATGACCAAGTTAAAGTCTTTACATCACTCCACTAGACCGCCTCTGTACAGCCTCCACGTGTGTCACTACTCCTTCATGCCATCTTTGCCTTGTGGCTAGCCGACTGCCCCCTCCTCCCGGATTGCATGAACATTGTCAACAAACTCAGTATCTCCAAGTTTGCAAAACCGACGCCCTTCATTTTTCGGTTAACATTATAATCTATCTACCCTTAAAGTGGTTGAAATTTTTAAAAGAAATGGAGAGGAGCAATGACATCAGATGTGATTGGATTTTAACATGATATGTGTTATTTTAACTTCAAGTCATCACAATTATGGTTATTCGATGCAATTCAGATCCTATTTGTGGGGTAAATTAGAATTTACCATGATAGAAAGAGTAACCGTAGTCTAGATCTTTTATTTATCATGTAATTTCTTTTTTTTTTCTGTCCTTAAGTCTAGGGTTTTGAGAGGTGTTCTCCAATAGTATAAAAGAGGGTTGTGGGGAAAGACAACAACTTTTCAAAAACAAAAACACCTTTGTCGGCCCCTCTTAATCATTTCCTTCTCTTCTCCTTCCTCTCTTATCAGGGAAAAAAATGTCGATACAACAAATGGAAAATAACATTTGCCGTATACCTCAACGTAACTTTTTTTACTTATGTATTGTAGATAATTGATTGTAGAACAGTTAGGAAAATATTCCAACAAAAAGGAATAAGATAAAGCCACCTATTAAGGACAATGACTTAATTTTAGACGAAAGCTGATCAAAGACGTCTCGTGAAGGGGCAGCTTTCACCTAAAATCAAAGCCGCCTCTACAAAAGGTGGCTTACATAAGTAAAAAAAGTTTGGTGAAGTTATTTTATTTTTGGATCCCTTTCCCCGTCACTTTCCATTCTTCCCCAACTTCCCTTCATCTTTCTCTCTCCCTTCCGCCTTAGAACCGACCTTCTGTCTACTCTCCTCGCTACCCTGTGCAATCAGGCTGCCATCATCTCGACACCACCACCCCCTACCAGCCTCCATCAACCTCCAACGCCCCACCACATCGTCATCCTAAATCTTATCCCCATCACAGTCGCCCATACGAAGCCAACCTCCACCAATTGCCTGCAGTCTCACAGCCCTCGAGTCCTTAGGTCTGGGTTCTTTTTCTCATTTTGGCCATTAAGTCTATGTTTGGGTATTTCTCTAGGATTGGGTCATTTTGTGGGAGTCCCAGTACTATGCAGTCCAAGTCTGCTGCAATTTTTAGATAAGTTCTCTATTCTTCACTAGTTATTTATTTATATTGAAACAGTCTCAGTCGTGGTATTCTAATTCCTTATTTTCAGATTTTGTCATTTGTTTCCCTCAATCCGGAATATCTTTCATGTCATACTAGAATGGATACCAATCGAACCAAACATGTTCGTATTTGATAATAGTTCAAAAAATGTTTGTTTCTTATTTAAGGAACTGAATACAGATTCTAAGTTTGATTCGATAGCTTAACGAACCGAACATGAATACATCATAAGTTATAGGGATAATAATTTAATTGAAGCATTCAAATTCGATTATGATTCGTTTAATAATAATGTGAAAATAATTCGATTCGAAGTGAAGTGAATCGAATGGATCCCAACCATGGATTCAATTCTCAAACAAATTGAATCTAAATTAACTTGATTTCGTTAAATAAACATTTGATTTGATTTGATATGTATATTATATGTTCACATACTACTATTATTTACCGACAATTTTGCATTATCTATACACATAAATATATTAAGAGTGAATATTGCAATATCCACATTCTGATACTTGCAATAAATAAATTGAAGTTATATTTAAATAAAGCTAATGGTGAGTCACGACCTCAATTCCCAAAACCCTCTCGGCTCTTCCCTCCATAGCATCCTTGAACCCTAAATCCCAAAGATGCCATCGTCCAATGCCTCCCAGACACCATGCCTCCCCTCTAGCTCCTCCTCTCTAGCGCTGTCGCGCCTCCCTCTCAAGCGCTACTGCACCTCACTTGAAACACTGTCACTACTGCTCGACAATCATGCTTCCGTTGGCCATGCCTCATCGTCAGCAACCGCTTCCCTACCATTCATGTAGGAAAATTCATCATGACACTGCCGCAACCTTTAATCAAGTCCACCCACTGGTTGCTGTAACAAGTGTTGTCCATCTTTTTTCTCCCTTTTATCTTTTGGATGTGCCTTGTTATCCACTCTTGGTTTCATGGGTGTCCATGGGGCGGGTACCCGCTCCATTTGATTGTGACCCGTCTTGGCCTCTTGTTATTGGGATACGGGTCTACGCACATCATTCCAACGATTACCCAATTGTAACAGATACCCGATTAATGCTGATAGATGTTGGGTATCTGCGGGTACCCATGGGGATACCGGCTTTACTAAAAGATAATTGCTCATCTAATAGATAAGTATCACTAGAAGGATAAAATAAATATTTATATTTTTTTCATAAACTTTATATACCAACTTTGAAACTCACGAATTTCTTGTCATCGCTTTTTCGTGATTTGATTTGTTCAGATATTAGATTGATCAATTATTTTTACGTAATTTCATTACTTAATATTCAAATGAAATATTATCTGTACAAATTCTACGGTAAAAAGATTTATATTCGTGGACTTACGGACTCGAGTGAAGATTTATATTCGATTTAATCCGGCTCATGTTGGATTCCTGAAGTTCTAAGTTTGACTCATACTTTTCGATCTTCATGTTCGATTTGATTCAATTCGATTCAATCTGGCTCGTGGTGGATCCTATCTACAAACCTCAGTCTTCGTGTTTGATTCAGTTCAAAAACACAAAATTGGTGTTGAGATTCAACTTCATTCAATTTGATTCAACAATTTGATTCAATCCGACTTGACCTGGATTTGTGAAGTTCTAAAGTTTGGCTTAAATATACTAAATAATCATTCAATATTGCAATGTCTATGATTACTTTTACGTTAATATACCAACTTAAGAGAATAATCATTCAAGACTGGTGTAATGCTATTATTTTAAGTCAATCAAGATTCGATCGAGGTTATTGTTCAGTTGATTTAACCTTAAGAATCAATACAAATAAATAATTAAACAAATAAGAATTTTTATATTTAATAGCGAATAAATATGAGTATTTTTTTTATAATTTTCATTCGTAAATGCATGCATGCCTTTTTGAACTTCCAATCGGGTATCTGTGGGTAGCTGTCGGGTTTTATGTTTGGAGCACGGGTCATGGCATAGCGGGTACCTGATCCGTCATTTTTAAATGGGTGCCCAAGAATTTAGGATCAAAATGAACAGGTCAAGCTAGGTACCCGTTGACCCGGATATTTTTTATCACGCCTACTTATTTTGGTAAAAAGAGATTTTATGTTGCATGTAGCCATAGAAAATTGACTCTCAAAGTATACAGTTTGAACCATCCGATGGGGAATGTGACAATTGCACCTCTATGCTCATATCTAACATTTGATTTGTTTCAACCATGAGTAAAAATTTGGCATTATGATTCTAGAAACGTCTTGGCTTATTTAATTAGTTGTATCCTAGTCATTTTTGTTTTCTATCAACCTTTCTGATTCCATAAACTTTAATTATTATTTTATTTAGGGATTCCGACTCATTTTCTCAGGTTAGAAAATTATTTTGAAATCAATTGTCACTATCTTTTTCTGCATCTACACGTAGTTTGCATCAATCGAGAGAGTTGATGCAACATATCTAGACATTATTGGCATATTTCGAGGTATTGTAGCTTAATTTTTATTGGTTGGATTGTGTGGTTTACTTTGTTTTTTATTTGTTTTAGTTTATATCATTCTATTAAGGTGTCGGATGGCCCATCATGAAAGAATGCGAGTTTATTTATAATTATGCATCCTGCTTGTAACAACTGGTTTGATGCTAGAGTGATTTCCTGCAATCTGTAAGATATCGGGATTAACTTCTCTATTAGTTTGAATTATCGTGGATGCTACAAATGCTTTATATTTTACTCTGTGGTTGTTTCTTTCTCATGGTTGGTAAATCATTTATTACTGAAAAATTTCATTTATTAGCCATCTTATGCACTTTAGTAGTAGTTTGACTAGTGAAATATTGATGGTGACTACCTTTTCTATATTTACACCACGCATCTTAAGCCAATTGATTGTTTGTGTTGCAAGATATGAAGCAAACATATTTGCGTATATACATGGAAAATACTTTTTTATTCCTGTTTGAACTATACCCGCTGCTTCTATGAGTTTTGGGATTTATTGGCTTTTTTAAAAAAATATTGTTTTCTCAGATATCACGGAGATAGATCATAATGAGAGAAGATGCGGATGATTCTTCAGAGAAACAATGTGGATCACAATTCTATAGCTATGCTTTTGGACATGTACATTTAAATCTTCTTTTTTCTTAATTCTTATAGTGGCATATCATATTTTTTGTAATCTGTAGTATTTTCAAGTGGGGGTAGGACTTTTGACTATATTATGCCAACTTATTTTTATTTTTTTTAATATATTATGCATAAAGTATTTTTATCATACTAAACCAGTTGATGGAGTATTTTTATTCAAATAACATGATTTATTTGTGTATTTTCCTACAAGATATTGGTCTTTTCGTGCAACAAGCAAGCATAAGTAATCCTAATGTATACAATGTGCACATTTTTTCATCAATAAGATCCAAATCTCCTTACACAAGTCTACTCTAATGATTACTTCTTTATAGTTTTAAGTCATTACAAGTAAAAAGAGAAAATTGAGAATGCAACAAACTTACAAGAATCACAAAAACTAGGCTATTTTATCCGTGTTATACTATCGGTTGAACGTTTCCCTTTAACTTAATTTTTTTACTTATTTTAGCTGTTTTATATTAACATAAAACAATAATACTACTAACGAAAATTTTAAATATTATTTGTCCTAAAATTATTAATATATACTTCAATTTTTTTACTAACATTTCAAATTCAAAAATAAAATAAATCGAATTTAAATATCCAAAACTCATAATAAAGTGAACATGAATTTAAAATCAGCAAATTCATTTAAAATCGCACTTACCGACGATGCAAATTATAGAACTTCCGAATCTTGAGCACCCTTCGTGGAACTTCGACCTTACACCACCTAGGATGGCAGGTCCCGCACATAGAGTGCTTATATACCTATGTTGTCCAAAGTCTCTTTTTATCAATCATCAATACCCATTTGTTTTAATTCGAAGATGGTGTGCGAAAAATATCCTACGAGGAGAGACTTTTTGGGATAAGGTAAAGACACACTATTTATATTTCTAATACAACTAAATTTCCATCTTTATCACCTCATAAATTTTAATTTAACATCATATTTCTCAATTCCTAATACCCTTTTCTATTCTTAATCACAATAGTTCTCAATTCCTAATACATTTTTGTTAATCACAAATCCCACTTCCTTCACAAATCCCTTTTCCCCTCTCCAGAGTCCAGAACGCCAACGCCGCCCAAACTCCCCCTTTCCCCCGAGTCACCGCACAACACCCGCCTCTCCTCCGCCGCTTTGTGGTTCCCAACGGCCAACGCCATCAACGCCGTCGCCCGCTTAACCCTCTCCCATCGCCACACCACCGCTAGTATCCCACTCACGTCCTCAACCCATTTCTTGGCCATTCTAACGTTTTTGAGTGGGTAGGACTATATACCAACAGTTTTTTAAAACTTCAGTGCCAATTTCTCGGGGATGTCAGCATTGTAAACTTGGACTTGCGGTATGCTGCAGGTATCATAGTGTCTTCATCGTCACATTCATGTTGCTCTTAGTATCGGGTCCATTTTTTTCTTTTTTCCTACAGTGAATTGGGAAGGTTCTATTTTTGATATGACTTACAGGTCATGAAGATTACAGTTGACCGAGGCTACTTAATTACAGGGGTGCTGATGTTTTTGCATCTCCTTGATCAGCAGGGCAAGTGACGACAACCTTCTGAAGAAGGTGTTTTTTATATCATTTTCATATTTCTGTATTCGTTTTACTACGTATTAGCTAACTCTAAACTTTCTTAACTGAAGAAAAATGCATGCTATCGGTAAAACCATTCTTTTGCGTTAGGCAATTCCTTGCATATCAGTTCTTGGATCCTTCCACTTTGGACCCAAATGGACAAAGTTAATCTGTACACAAGTTGGCACCAATCAATGTGGGATTGGAAAAATCCCCTTATAGGGTCAGACGATAAGTATGGCTTTGTTGTGAAACATGCTCACACGCGTACACATGTTTCCCGTGCAGCATTTATCTTCGCTCGTGGGTTGTGGCAACCCAAGGAGATGAGATTTACAGGGTGAATTGGTGTATGTTGATTTTTTATGCCTTTGTGTAGACAAGGTTTGTTCATTATTTATCGAAGCTAACCATTCAAAATCTATGATACATGTGATTTGCTATGCACCATCAATACCACCTAACCATGTCCATGTCCCTTGTGGTTCGTATCCATTGCTTAGAACAGTGTCTGCTTCCGTCTAAATAAATATAAAATGCACACTCATGCTGTTTTGTGCTATAATAATTGGGTTCATTGTTTTCAGCAAAATTAGTACTTGGTGTGGATGCCCCTTCGCCGACAAGCTTGTTTCAATGTAAAATATAAGCTAACCTATAATTGTCACTGATCACTTGACGCCCGAACTATGTCATTTAGCCCCATCTGTTCCCGTTGTCTTAGTGGGTGCAAATATAGTTGAAGTAACCAGTCCAGTTCATCCCAAAACGTTCAAAATTATATACTTGACATGTTGAAAAATTCAGATTTTTGTTTATTTTGATTCTTCAATATGCAGATCTTCTTGAAGAAAGGGAATACATGTTAGATCACCGTGGAGCTATGGCAATTACTTCAGCTCAACTAAGTTTTATCTTGGCAGTATAAATTGTAGAATGTTATGGTATTCGATATTACTGAAATTTTAAAACAACATATATATCATAACATATTCAATTTAAGACTATCGGACTATCAAGCTTTTTTATCAAACATGAATTTTGAGCTCATTAATCTTTAGATTTTTGGCTTAAATAAGAACTTTTTCTGACACCATGCTTAAATAAGAATTGTTAACGAACTATTATTGAATGGAGCTCGAACGTTCATTATGCAAATAAACTCGAACTCGAACATAAACTAATGACCCTATATCGAACCAAACTCAACTCTTGAACTTTTTTATCGAATCGAACTCGAATATATATGTTCGTTACAGTTCGGCTCGATTAGCAACCCTACCTACTAGTTCATTTACTCCGCATTTCATTGGATTACTGTGGTTCATAAAGTATAACTTGGCTCGTCAATTTTCTATTCACAGTGTGATTTCTTTCTTATGTTCCCGTGAAACAGCAGCGGTCACTTTAGAGATCTGATTGCTAATTGCTTGGACGGTTACGGGGTGGAATCCTCAACAATTGCATCTTGTGCGCTTATCCACACAATTAGTTAGCAGTCCTAGGGATTTAGTCTGTGCTGTTTTGCATCATTATTGACATGAAACCTGTTATCATGTAAGATTGCCAATTGTTGATGAAACATTCTAATCATTACTCTGAACATATACTGTAATCTTACAACATGTCATTTGACTTGATTTTATGCTCTCCTCTTTTTTTGTAGTTCTAATTATCTATATATCTCAGTTAAAGAATAGGACAGCTTTCTGTAATTCCTCCTCCAGTTGATAATACTATACCAGGATTTCTCAATCATCCCACAAAATCCTCATGGCATTCGTGTAATTCCACCAAAAAAGACAGAGCTCAAACTGCCAATAACCGTAATTAAATACATTTCGTTAATATTTTTTTGTTAAAATATTACAAACTTCATGAATTGCATATGCCCCCGTATACTCCGCATATCCACCTACTCATTTTTGACAAACTGACCGAACGAGTACCGCATACCGTATTTCTGAACCTTGTCTGGGACTACCAAGAGTAAGCCTTTTCCCTATTTCTGCAGTTTGAGTTCGTAAAAGGATAAGCAGCTGTACATAAACTGATTGGAGTATTGGAAGATGGGAAGAAAAACCGTGGCCTTGATTGTGGCTATATGGGTACTTCCCACCTCAATTTTAGTAAACCATACTGTCCCCGATGCTTATATGGTAGGCAAGCCAGCTCTCTCCTTTTCTCTGCTTCTGTTGTGATCCTATGGTTTTTGACCATTTATAATGGCAGGATGAAATATTTCACATTCCTCAAGCTCAGAAGTACTGCAGAGGGAACTTTGGAAGTTGGGATCCCATGATTACAACACCTCCCGGATTGTAAGTCGTAACTCTGCATTGAAGTTCTTTTTTAATGGTGTGATTTATTATGGTAAGAACATCAACTTCTGTCCTTCAGCTGTTTGATTGCTCCATTTGATTTATTGTGATAAAGTTAAAAATTTGCAGTTGCATGCCATTTTAATGTTTTTATAACTGTATATGTAGGATGAAGTTAAAGGATTTTATTTTTTAAAAGATACTGTAGAGGATATCTGCAAAAGAAAATGCATGTATCTTGATCCCACGCTTATTTTCTCCATAATAGCTACAACGGCTGAACTTTTCCTTGTAGTATTATCCACTTGTAATAACGTGACTGGTGGACAAATTGCTTGTGATATATGATTTATTGGTATTTCTAGACTACAAAATAGCGAAGAAAGAAGCAAAGAAGGTTGTAAGCGAAACTAAGTCAAAAGCTTATGAAGTTTTTTTTATAAAAATCTTGACTCTAAGGAGGGGCAGAAGGACATATTCAGGTTGGCCAAAGGACGAGAAAGAAAGACCAAAGACCTTTCTCAAGTGAGATGCATTAAGGATGAGGAAGATCACGTGCTTGTTACTCAGAAGGACATAGAGACTAGATGGGATCATGTGAGCAATACTTCCATAAACTTTTCATTGGAGAAGGAAATAGAGAGATCACTTTAGGTGATCTAGCTAGTAGTGAAAGTTACTTGAATCGTGCAAGCTATAGATGAATACAAAGAAAGGAAGAAAGGAAGTAGACGAGGCTTTGAAGATTATGAGACCTGGGAAAGGTGTAGGACCGGCTGACATCCCTGTAGAAGCATGGAGAGTTTTCGATGAGCGTGGTTTGACTTGGCTTACGAATCTATTCAATGTTATTTGACGAAGCAAGAAGATGCCTCAAGATTGGAGGATGAGTATAGTGGTGCCTCTTTATAAGAATAAAGAAGACATTCAAAATTGTTCAAATTACAGAGGTATCAAACCTATGAGTCACACTATGAAAATTTGGGAATGTGTGATCAAAAGAAGGCTGAGGAAAGTTTCCAACGTAAAAGAAAACCAATTCGGATTCATGCCAGGTCGCTTAACTATTGAAGCCATCCATTTGCTGAGGAGAACAATGGAGACTAATAGAGCTAAAAGGAAGAACCTTCATATGATCTTTATTGATTTGGAGAAGGCTTATGATTCTGTCCCACCAGAGATATTGTGGAGAGTTTTGGAGAAGAGACAAGTACATGTCCTATACATTAACCTCATAAAGGACATGTATGATAGGGCTTTATCTTGTGTAAGGACCCCGTCTGGGAAAACTGACTATTTTGATATCAACATTGGTTTACATCAAGGTTCAACTTTGAGTCCATTTCTTTTTACTTTGATCATGGACGAGTTGACAAGTCACATTCAGGATGAGTTACCTTGATGTATGTTATTTGCTGATGATATTGTGTTGATTGATGAGACTAGAGATGTAGTAAATGAGAAGCTTGGGGTCTGGAGACATGCATTGGAGACTAAAAGATTTCTTATAAGTAGAGCTAAGATGGAATATGGAGTGCACCTTTGGTGGAAGCAATGGTGAAGGAATTGAAGTGAAGATTGGTGATAATAACATTCAGAAGAGAGATTCTTTTAGATATCTGGGATCTATTTTGCAATAGGATGGGGAAATTGATGGAGATGTTACTAATAGAATAAATACATGCTGGCTAAAGTGGAGAGGAGCCTTTGTCATTATTTGTGATTAGAAAATTCATTTAAAAATCAAAGGAAAGTTTTACAAAGCAGCCATGAGACCTGCTATGCTCTATGGATCTGAATTTTGGCCTGTGAACCATAGATATGTGCAGAGAATGGTTGTAGCAGAAATGAAAATGCTAAGGTGGATGTGCGGACACACACACACACACACATAAAGATCGGATTCGGAATGATGCAATCAGAAAGAAAGTTGGTGTAGCTCCGATCGAGGATAAGATGCGAGAAAACCGCTTAAGATGGTTTGGCCATTTGCAGAGAAGATCAACGGATGCACCAGTTAGGAGATGCGAGTGTTGGGATGTTGAGCCGGCTAAGAGAGGACGAGGACGGTCCAAGAAGTGTTGGAAAGAGACTATACGAATGGATCTTAGTTTTTTAGATATACGCCCGAGATTGACCCTAGATAGATCTGAATGGAGGCGAATAATCCATGTAGCCGACCCTACTTAATTGTGGGAAAAGGCTTTGTTGTTGTTGTTGTTGTTCTAGACTACTATTCCTAGTATCTTATGGTATGTATTAACTGTGAAATCATGTTAAATAAATGACATTTCTCGATGTGATTTTTTTCTCGTGGCCTGGAAAGTATGCATATGAATTGAGTTGGAGTTGGTCTCTCATAAGAGTAGAGCAGGATGTTCCAGTTCAGTATAAAATAGACAAAAGTAAACTTCATCTTGGATCCTATGTTAAGAAAACAACCAATTTCACTTAACTCTCTGAATTCGGAATCCAATTTGATATGGTCTCCATGTTTAAATGTCCCGACCCTACGTGGTTCCTCAAGTTTTTACAGTTATCAGGTGCTCCATTAAGTTTCTTTTTGTGCAGAATTTAAACTTTGTTTGTTAAGTGAAATATTGTATTACTCTTTTGCTAATAATTCCCCCAACACCCCTCAGTTTCTTCCCTTTCTGGTGGTGTATCTCCACTATGGTGAGCTGTCCAACAGGTAACATGTGAAAAGTATGTATCTTTTATGAGAAGAAAAATTAAACCAAAGGATTCGCAGCAGCTGCAGTGATTTTTTTGTTCGTCCTAAACAAGGACATACATATGCAGCTTTTCAAATAAGCACACGACTCGTGGTTTAGAATTTCCACCTCACATATTTTTTTGTCTGAATGGGCTGTGGCAGGAAAATAGAAGTGGATAGGCTACGGAGTATCGGAGGAGGGTACCTGGTTGAGGTGAAGCTGAAAGAAATGTGAGAAAGAGTAGAAGGGGTTGATGCATCACACATATGTAATGGGAAGAGAGGAGAAAGAGAGTTGATGGTGGCGGTACTGTATGAGTGATGAGGTAGGAGGGAAGGTTAAGAAAACCAATCGATGAAAAATATTTCATAGTCCACTCAGATAGAAAATTTAACAAAGGTTTTTGTAACGGAACTGGTCGGGACGACCGGCGGAAGCATGCAATTATAAATCGCACGACCGAACCGTTACAGAACACTTGCATGGTATTCAATGAGCAGATAAAATAACCATTCTCAAAAAAGATCCATTACTCTATAGAGTTCCATTATTACATTCCAACAAGGAAAATGCAAAATGAACTACGAAATAAAATAACATAACAATGTTCCAGTGGGCATAAAGACATCCTTCCGTAAATAATCTATCATAGTCCGTACCGGTTCAACTTCACAAAGATGGGTAGTTGCCTTGAACTAGACGTTAGATCACAGCTCGTGCTCTCCTGAAAAAAACAACAACACATGTCGTGAGCTAACGCTCAGTATGTACCGAGTTGGGGTCAAGCCGGCTAGCGTAGCAAACAAGTCTCCCTATTCTACTTTAAACTATTATAACATAATCTCTTCTATCCAATCAATTATCAACACCACTATACGATTTGCATAAGTGTCTGATTGCATATGAAACTAACTTGTTCTCATGTTCCATCATCATGCGACTCATAATTTCACATAAACATGCATACAGAAGGTATTCCTTGTGAAGACTTTCATTAAAGCCATAATTACATATATACCCATAAAGTTTGCCATATTTGCATATACGCCTTAACATTTTCATAATTTTCACTTATACCCTCGGAATTTTTCGGTAGTTGCATATATGCCCCAGAACAATCATAACATTTGCATAATGCCGTTACTTGGTCATAGTTGCACACATGTGCCTTAGTAATTTCAGAAACTGTACACATACCATTGGTTTGTTTAGTGGTTAAAGTTGTCTTGATTGTTACTTCTTAATGGCTTTGGTGGCTTTGCTGGCTTTGGTGGCTTTTCCGCTGGCACAAGCGGTTCATGACATACATGACAGTGTAGCTACAACTGTAGAGGACTTATCTTTCGCCTCAATCGGTTCTTTAAATCATATGCCTCCTTAAGGCGTTGGCCCCTTTGGCCTACGATAATTGGACTCTAGAGGTGGCTCCCACCATTAGGTGTGGCACTTAGCTCTTCTTATCGTTATCGTGCCATCATTCATATTACAGAAATTTCCAATCTTTTTCCTTTTCCATGATGTTGAGAATAACTCTTTCTAATTTACGTTGGTGCTAATACTGAATTGTTATTTTTAATGACTTAATACCTCCAATGACCCTTGAACAACACTTGAACCATCCAACAGTACTCAAAAATTTTATCAGAAAATGATTAATTAAATTCTAAGACGTGACAAAGTGTATAACATTGTCTGATACAAGAGATAATGCAATGTATTTGAGGTTACAAGGATATCATTCGTATATCTGCAGTAACAAGTTAATATGGACATATCCATTAAATATTACGTTATAGACAGAGACTAATTGGTGACCTTGAATGATATGCATGTGAGATATTCCTTTTAGTGTGCAACGGATATGGTCAAGTCCAACACAACTTTATTAATTTATTGACATGTTTTATTGATAACAACATCCGTTTATTCTCCTCTAAAGAGGTTTGTAAAAAAACACACATGATTTTATACCTCACATATTCTCAACGTACTACAAAAAGATAGCCTATTATTGCAGATAAGCTGACTTGCTGGTTTACAGAGAAATGCTTCAATAGACCAAGAAATTCAATATGCCAACTTAGTTTTTTTTGCTAACTAATTAATACTAGTGATTATACGTATCCGTGATATTCTTAAATAGATCAAATCCCAATGAAAAATACAATCCGTGGTCAGGCATGTATGAATCGACCTATATACAGAATAATTAGGTGTAGGTTCGGAAATAACAAAAAATCGATATATTTAGAAAGGCATGAAACGAAATATAAGAACTTGAAGGTACACATTTTTGATGTTTGTTATCTGCAATATAATAACATTATATTTCATGAATCAACAGGTTAATGTTTTTGAAAACCAAAATCCATTATTACTTTAAGTACGTTAGCAACACCAAGCAAGAAATACAACAAAATAATGTGTATAACAATATTTGTCTTACTTACGATATAATATTCCTATATGTTCGACACATACATTCAAAAATCGTAATCCTAAACCGATACTTACATTTTGAGATTGTATATTGTGCAAACTAAATAAATCTTTATCACAATTATTGACGGATAGCCTGTACCGATTCATCACATCGTAATCCTAAGGGATCGACACATTCCTCAAGTTGACGGATTCGTATCTACCGGATTGTTATGCCTTCTTCTTGCTCCCGAACCCACGTTCTCCTCCACCAAGACGACGCCGACGTTCTCTGCGACGAGAATACTTCTCGGTGAGATCTCTCTCTCTCTCTTTAGCCCTTACTCTCTCCTTCTCTCTCTTTGAAAAACAAGTGACGGCTAGGGGGAATCCCTTGGGATTTTATGCCTCCAACAAGGCCAATTAATGGGATACTAATGCCATTAATTTTTAAAAATAAATCACATCTCTCCATTAGAGAAATACAAGGCAACTATGGCTAGAAAACAAATGGGAAAAAAAAGGAAATATGGGCTGGGGAAAGAAAAACCAGCCGTTTCAATCTACCCTCCTTAAAAGAATTTCGTCCTCGAAATTTCTTAGAAAAAGGGACATACCGAAAAGCTGCGGATGCTTCTTCCGCATTTCGCTCTCCAGCTCCCAGGTGGCTTCCTCCTTCTGGTGATGATGCCAGAGGACCTTGACCATCGGAACTATACGTCGACGAAGATGATGGTCTCTACGATCGACTATGCGAACAGGTTTCTCCTCAAAGGTGAGATTAGGCTGAATATCCAGAACCTCATATTCGATAACGTACGAAGGATCAGGAGTGTACTTCCTTAGCATAGACACATGGAAAACATCATGTAGCTTTGAATATTGAGGTGGTAATGCAATACGATACGCCACCTCTCCGATTCGTTGTAGAATCTCAAAAGGTCCTATGTATCGAGGAGTAAGTTTCCCCTTGCCGAATCGTAATACACCCTTGGTTGGGGAAATCTTTAAAAACACGTGATCTCCGACTGCAAAACTCAACTCCCTTCGATGACGATCTGCATAAGACTTTTGCCTACTTTGAGCTGCCAACAATCTCTTCTTGATTAGCTCAACACCTTGCTTGCTGATCTGGATTAGTTCCGGTCCCAAAATGTGCTTCTAACCAACATCACTCCGACAGGAGGGTGATCTGCAAGGTCTCCCATACAATGCCTCATAGGGAGCCATCTTGATGCTCAAATGATAACTGTTATTATAAGCAAACTCTACTAATGGAAGATGTCTATCCCAGCTGCCTGCAAAATCTAGAGCACAAGCTCTCAACATATCTTCCAACGTCTGGAGGGTCCTTTCTGATTGACCATCAGTCTGCGGGTGGAATGAAGTACTGAACTTCAGTTGAGTTCCCATAGCATCTTGAAAACTTTTCCACAACCAGGACGTGAATCTGGTATCCCGATCTGACACAATTGATATAGGAACACCATGTAATCTGACGATTTCATTCACGTACAATTCAGCTAAACTGTCTATCGATTGATCCAAGCGGATAGGTAAGAAGTGAGCCGACTTGGTCAATCGATCAACAATCACCCATATTGTGTCATAACGATGTTTCTTGGTCTTGGATAGACCTGTAAAAAAGTCCATCGTTATGTGCTCCCACTTCCATTCAGGTATCTCTAAGGGTTGAACAGGACCTGCCGGTCTCTGGTGTTCAATCTTGACCTGCTGGCACACCAAGCATTTAGAAACAAAGACTGCGATGTCATTCTTCATCTTTGGCCACCAGAAATTTCGTTGCAGATCATTGTACATTTTTGTCGTACCTGGGTGGATGGTGTACATCGACCTGTGGGCTTCATCGAGAATCTCCTGCCTCAATTCGACATCATTGGGAACCCATAATCTGTTTCGGTACCTTATAACTTCATCGATTCCCATTGTGAAATCAGAACCTTCTTTCTTAGATGACTCTATCATTTTAGGAAGATCAACATCAATTTTCTGTGCTGTTGTGATCTTCCCAATTACCTCGGGTTGGATTCTAAGGCTTGCAAAAGATATCTTCCTTTCTTCACTTAATAAAGGTTTCCGGTCTTCAAAATCTTTCATCATCTTCCACTGCAGTTTCAAGCTAGATAGCATGCCTTCCCACTTTCGACTTAATGCATCAGCAACGACGTTTGCTTTTCCAGGATGATAGTTAATGGAAAAGTCGTAGTCGTTTAGGAACTCCAGCCAGCGTCGCTGCCTCAAATTAAGTTCCTTCTGAGAGAAAATATATTTGAGGCTCTTTGATCACTGAGCACCTCAAACTGTTCACCGTAAAGGTAATGCCGCCAAATTTTAAGAGTAAAGACTACTGATGCTAACTCCAAATCATGAGTATGGTAGTTTCTCTCTTGCGGTTTTAATTGCCGTGAGGCATAGGCAATGACTTTCTCATTCTGCATAAGGACACACCCGAGTCCCGTGCCTGATGCATCTGTATACACCACAAAGCCTCCACTGCCTGATGGTAAAGCCAAGACTGGAGCCGTAGTCAATTTCTTCTTCAATTCTTGAAAACTCCGTTCACACTCCTCCGACCATACAAACTTCACGTTCTTTCGAGTGAGCTTCGTTAATGGTAGTGAGATCTTTGAAAAATTCTGAATGAATCGCCGATAGTATCCGACCAAGCCAAGGAAGCTACGGATCTCAGAAATATTTTTAGGCTGACTCCAATTCATCACCGCTTCTACCTTAGCTGGATCCACCTCAATGCCATCCTTGGATACCACATGACCAAGGAATGCAACTTTATTCAGCCAAAAGTCACATTTAGAAAATTTTGCGTAAACCTGGTGTTGACGAAGGGTTTCAAACACAATCTGCAGGTGCACTCGGTGCTGCTCCGGATCTGATAAGTATATCAAAATGTCATCTACAAATACGATGACGAACTTGTCAAGGTATTCTCGGAATATCCTATTCATTAGTTCCATAAAGGCTGCAGGTGCGTTAGTAAGACCAAACGACATGACCAAGAATTCATAATGGCCGTACCTCGTTCTGAAAGCGGTCTTTGATATATCCTCCTCTTTTATACGGAGTTGATGGTAACCCGTACGTAAATCGATTTTTGAGAAGACTGTTGATCCTTGCAACTGATCAAATAAATCGTCGATGCGAGGTAGCGGGTACTTGTTCTTCACTGTTACTTTGTTCAGACCTCGATAATCAATGCAGAGTCTGAGAGATCCATCTTTCTTTTTCACAAAGAGAACAGGTGCTCCCCATGGGGAAACACTGGGACGTAAAAATCCCTTATCCAGTTGCTCTTGTAGCTGCTTCTTTAGCTCCTCAAGTTCTGCAGGGGCCATTCTGTATGGAGCTTTAGATATCGGTGCCGTCCCCGGAATAATATCAATTGAGAAATCCACCTCTCTGTGAGGAGGTAGTCCAGGAAGATCGTTTGGAAATACATCGGCAAAATCTCGGACCACATCTCGAGACGTGCCTGCGACGATTCAGTGCTAATTATACTAGCTAGGTACGCGGTGCAACCTTCGGCTAGTAGTTGGCTTGCTTGCAGAGAAGAGATAACCAATCGTCCGCTCTTACTAGTGCCTCAGACGACTATCTCCTTATGATTTGGTCTGCTCAGGACCACCTTCTCTCTCTACAATAAACTGCAGCATAATTCTCCCATAACCAATCCATGCCCAAGATGACATCATAGGTTGTGATGGGCAGTAGGATCAAATTAGCATTGAGGGAGTCTTCTCCTATTATGACTGGTATGTCCTTTAAGTACATACCCGTTGCTCTTATATCACCCATTGGTGAAGAAACAGTAAGTGTATATGGAAGCTCAACAGCTTCAAAGTTCAGTTTTCTTGCAAAACTACTTGAAATAAATGAGTGTGTGGCTCAAGAATCAAAAAGAACATGGCATAAATGACTTGCAATGAGAAGGGTACCTTCCACAGTTGTGTAAGCATCCTCTGCATCCTCGTGCGTAAGGGCGAACACCCTTCCTGGTATCTTCTTCTTTTGCTCGAATGGTTTCCTCTGATCCTTGAGCTCTTTCTTGCTGTCTTTAATGAAATGACCCTTTTCTCTACACCTCAAGCAAGCTCCTGTCAATTTGTAGCACTCGCCTGGATGTCTTCTGTCACAATGCGGACATACACCCAATACATATTTCTGGTTGGTTGGAGCATCATCAGTCCTTGTCTTCTTGACATTTATGCATTGTGACGTCTCTTGTCATTGTAGCTTGGCTTGTGAGGGCGCTTTCGAGGGTTCACTTGTTGCGTCCTTCGATATGCTGCATCAATTTCTACACTTGCTGCAACGGCATCAGATAGGGTCGTGGGACCCCTAGTGAGTACTCTAAGGCTCAAACCGCTATTTAAACCTTCCACAAACTTCCTCGCTCGCTGCTTTTCATTTGCACAGATTCCCTTACCATATTTTTCCAGTTCCCGAAACCTTGCAGCATACTCGTGTACCGTCATGCTACCCTGACGAAGATCTATGAACTCCTGGCGTTTAGCATCCCTAGCATGCTCAGGGATGTAACGCTCAGAAAAACGCTCCACAAAGTCATCCCAGCCGATGACCGAAGTCTCAGAAAAGTGAATTCCCTTGCTGGAAGTCCACCACTCCTTAGCACTATCTCGTAGACGAAAAGTACCAAAAATAACTTTCTTTTCTTCCGGGCACTCAGTCGCTTCAAAAGCCATCTCCATCTCCCGTAGCCAGTGTTCGGCTTTCTCTGGCTCATGCTCACCTTTGAAGGTCGGTGGATCATGTTGGAGGAATGTTTTTAAAGTAAATCCTCCAGAGCATGATGGGCGGGTCTGCTGCTGCTGAGCCATCAATGCCATCAGCTCTAGCATTTGCCTCTGCATGTCCACAATGGTCTCCTGACTCGTCGACGACTCGCGTCTCTGTTGGCTTCGATTGCACGACGAGGGGCCATCTGAATCAAATCCAACAGCGTCAATGAGTTACCGTGTGAGGCTAATTCACTCTAAACGCCTAGATCTATATCCTTATAAAATGTGGATATCTTATGCCCAGAGGAACTCTAGCTATGATACCATTTGTAACGTCCCGGGCTTAGGTCCCCGGTCCGTTATCGAGGAAAACTGGACCCTGACAACTTATTGGGTTCGGACCCAATTGGATCCGTTGGCAACCACCCAAAATGCTTAAGCCCAAGTTGTCAAGTAGTAATCCCCATCACTTATAAACCACACCCACACTTTATGAGTTTTAGGTATGGCACTATGTTTGGGGTTGGGGCGTTACAGTTTTTCTTTAAAATTTCAATGGATGGACCAACTTGATACCATGCAAAAGTCGAAGGAGCACATTTGGATGTTTCAAGGTAGGGAATACCTTGATTTTTGTGTTTGCCAGAGCATGATCGTCTTTGATAAGGGCCTTAGACCTTCATTTGCGTCTCCAATCCCTTTGGAAAAGCTAGTTTTGACTTCCTTTGTGAAGAGATAACTTCTTGTAGACAGTGACAATTGAGGCATTGTCCTGATCATATTCTCAATAGTCTCGAGTTCCCATGGTATGCTTAAACTTGGCAAGCAAAGTGAGTTAGCTGGTGAGATCCTCACAGTTTGCAGGGAGAGGCATATGCTTGTGCTCAATACTCACCACCCGGGCCTCTAGAGGACTGTCAATCTGTGACAAAAAGTTGAATTTTTTTACGGCAATATCCATCATTACTGAGAACACCTCTCCCATTTGATGGAACTTGTCCTCTATTCAGCAAGAACTTGAATTTAGAACAATCCCCCATGCTCCTAGCGAATGCAGGAATCAGGAAGGTCGAGTTGAAGCATACTAGACTGGGGATCAAGAATGACCATCTGGTTGATTTGTTTGGCCCTTGAGCTTATTAAGGACAATCCCAAATATACCATAGTCAACTTGTACATGGAGTGTACAACAACAAAAAGCAACTGAATGTATCGTCCACATGATAAGGAATGGAACACGACTTCTGGCAATTTACATTTCATGTAGATGAACCACCGAAGGCCTGGTAACAAGGGCCTTATTTCAGCCACCCTCAATGAACAAGATGATTTTATCCATGCATCATAGCGGCGGAAAAAAAATGTCGAGCCTCCTAGTGGCAGTGTATGTCGAGGCATCCATTGTATAGCATTAGAGATATGCATAAACATGGAGGATGCTAAATGACAACCTTCTTGAACTCCCCATTGCAGCGTGGTCCAATCACCCAATGGACACATGATTGTCCAATACTGAGAAAGCATATGAAATAACACATTTCTTCATCGATGTCACCCACATGTTAAGGCATCCATGCTCCTTTAGTGTCAACCAAAGAACGTACCACCTAAGCATGTTGTAGGCCTTACTGTAACTAACCTTCCGGAGAAACTCCTGTGCTTTCTCTCTTTCATGATGCGCTTAGAAAAGTAGATTTTACATCTAATAAAGTTTATTGTAACATAAACGAGCTTTGTCGATTCTTTAAAATTATATAAACTCTTAATGATTGCAAGGCTTAGTATAATGATGCAAGTCATCTGACTCATTTCGCAACGACTCAAATGGGTCTATATCGAACTCAAATATGGTACTACTTTTTTTCCTATTGTTTTTGAAATTCTGTATGTTTCTCTAGAATTGTAATTTTTCGGGGGTATATATATTCCACATTTTTAATAAGTAGAAAATGTAGATATAAAATGTGATTCCCAAAATACGCATTTAATAGGATTTTGGGATTTTTACTCCACGAACCGTAGAATCTTTCTAAATTACCTTCTCGACTCTGTAAACATCGTTATTATCCCATCGACCCCGTAAAGTTGCTCCGTCTTACACCAGAGGATAACAACCATGTAAACATCGTTATTATTTATACCCCGTATATAACCCTTCCGATAATTGTACTTTTACTTCTGTCAGTACCTTGAGTTAATATTTTTCTTTTGAAAAAAGGGAGGGTGGCATCCCAAGATGGGTCCCGCCAAAACATATATTAAAATTAAACAAGAAAAGAAAAAGATATCGCATTAGGTCACACATTCCATGATGTACAAAGCGCCCTACAATGCTCAATTACATTTTCTGAGTAGAATGTCTGCCCACTGAAGATGGCTTCATTTCTGTCGCACCAGATTGCCCACATAGGAGCTGTCATCATGTCCATTACCGCACACAAATCAAATACACGTGCAGAAGGTGGAACAATCCTCCTTGGCTAGCCACGGGATGTTGGCCCTGCTCCATACCCGTGTCGAGCAGGGACAAGAAAAAAACAAACGGTCCACGGCTTCCACTGCCATCCCACACTTGTCACAAGTACCATCCTCAATTCATAGCAATTGTCCCCGATGGTTCTTGGTAAGAATCCTACCAAGTTTAAACACCTATAGAATAACCTTGACTCTATTCGACACCCTGCTCCTCCATATCATCCCCATGTCAATTCTCACATCTTCCTGCATCTAAACCCCATCCTCAACAAAGAAATGATAAGCTTTCTTCACTGTGAACCTCCCATCTCCTCATACAAAATGATCTCTGCCACAAGACGACCCCTTGATCTATACCAACTCGGTCTGCAATGCAAGAAGCTCCGCCAGCCTCTGATCAGACAGTCCGGATCGAACACCTGAGACCACATTCTTTATTCCCATACTTGAGGAACCGACCCCTCTCTGTTACAGGCTAGTCTCATGAGGTGTGGGAAGCGAACAACAGAGTTAAAATTAAGTTAATCTAAACAGAAGAGAATTGGATGGTGGATCTTCCACCTCTCCATCTCCTTCCTCCTCCTCTTCCTCCATTCATCTTCTTCTTCCTTTTTATTTTCTCTCTTTACCTCATCTCAATCCGTCCATCAAATCATCAATTTTTGTATTTTCACGGATAAACCATCCCTTTCGATCATGAAAATGATTTTTCTCGAATTATTCGGGACGATTTCAACCGATTTATCAAATATTTGAGGCTGCTAAACAAACCATCCTTTATATGCTGCCATCACTGGAGGACTTGCTGCTGGAGCTTTTGCAGTGCGTCATGAACCCACCCATCGCCGTGTGCCCCAATATCTCCATTCAAGGGGCAAACGATGGCTACACAAGCCCCTTCCCCTGGTCCTCTCTGTGAACCCATCATGCAACACATCATCCATAACAGAATCTATGCCCTTTTCCAGCGAAGCACAAATGACCCATAAAAATCTACGGGCACTTCGCTCCAACCTCATCGCTATCTCCTTCACACCATGGACCCATGTGGCTGGCTAGGCTATGAAGCCAAGAGATGCATGCATGGTTTCCTTTTGCTTTGAGGGAGAGGAAGCGCTTGACAGGTACATCGGAGGTTTGGAACAGTTGATGTATAAGCCATCCTCCAGCGCCTTCACAATGTGAGGCTGCAATGCCATGATCGAGCCGTGGCAGAGGGATGTGTTGTACGCATGGTCCTTGCTGTACGCGAACTCGTCAAGTAGCTTTGAGTAGAAGTCGGGGAAGGCCGGAAGGGTATATAGGTAGGTGTTAGGTAGAAGAAGGAAAGGTTGAAGATGGTAGATCGGAAAATCACGATGGGTAAAACTCATCTTTCATTGCTACCACCTGTAGGGTGAGAACCATGAGTAGGGAGAGAACCACCGGGAATTCAACTTCTTCTTTGTGGTTAGGAAACTATTACTTTGGTTAATTACCGTTATGTTAAGAAAAAGTTCATAATGTCCATAAACATTTATTTTGAAGCCTTTTGAAAGGATATGCATTCATCGAATTTCATGCACTCTTTACACTTTCCAATAGTCACTCTACACTCACACTCATCTTTCTAAGTACTCAAGAAAATATCTCACTTACTTTCTGTTGGAGTATAAGTTGTATGCGCCTATTGTGTTGTAGCAGGGTAAACGGATCCTGGAGAAGATCCATTTACCCCCATCCTGTGTTTAGTCCCATACCGCCCAATGGTGGGACTTGGAGGCTCTGGGAAGGCTATATAAGGAGCCCCAGACCTCCTGTACTCATTGAGAAAAAGCAATGCATAGCATGCCCCGTTGAGGGCTTCTCCCGTGGTTTCATCCCGCTCCTCACGGAGTAGGGTTCCACGTAAAAATCCCAATGTTTCTATTGTTTTATCTTTTCTCTGATATTCTGCTTCCGCTTCCGATTTTCTAACATGGTATCAGAGCGGGTCGATTCTCGAGGATTTCGTTCTCTTTATTTTTTCGAGATTCGAGTTGATGTTGAAGATGTATTTTGAAGATCAACGTTTTGTTCATATTCATATTTTGTTCGAGAGATTTTATTTTAGGGTTCTTCAAAACCCTAGATGATGTTCCAACATTCCGCCGCAGCCCTAACCGCCGCAGTTTGCAATCAAAATAGTTCTGGATTTGAGGGGGAGTACTTGCCCTTCGTCAGCATGATCACGAGCCTCCCCGAGCGAAGCCCTCCGAAGTTCTATGATTCTTGGGAGATTTCATCTCCAGCCATAGCGGTATGCAACAGATCCCAAATATGCACAAGGGTTCACCGCGCATGATCTTTGTGTCCTGCATGAACCCCAGAGTCGTCACCATCGCCCGTTGGGCTCCTTCGGTTCTTTAGATCAGAGCAGCGCAGGCGGCGCACTGCTCCCGGCCGATCCCTTGTCTCGCGCAGGCGGCGCGAGGCAACCCTACAACGACGAGCCTCGCTCCAGGTGGCGAGGCCTTCCCTTCCAGGAGTCGTCGCCAGGGCTCCATAGAGCTGGCGCCGCCATCCACTAGAGCTGCTCTAAGCGGCGCATCTAGCCGACCTTCCAGGCGAAGGCGTCGCAGCTTCCTTCCTTTCCAATCGCGCAAAGATGCGCGATTCCTGCGCGCCATGCGGTGCTCGGTGCAGCCTCCGACCTCTTCGCAGCAGCACCATCTCCAGAGCGTTCCTCCATCTTCGCGCCTTCCAGATCTGCGCGCAGCAGACGCACGATCAATCAAGTGGAGACTCCCCGACCTCAAGCCCCAAATCGGGGGCGGCGGGCATCGAGGGTTCCCATCTCAGACAGGGAACCCTAATAGGAAAGGGCGCACGATTTTTCATGGGGCCGAGCGGGCCGTTTCGTTTTTTTTTTTTTTAAATTATGGTCGTTTCGTATTGAAGAGAGGGGCTTTTTGGCTGTTCGTTTTCTAAAAAAAAAACAAAGAGAAGGGGAACAATTAGGGCCCAAGTGGGCTGGAAAATGTTAAAAAAAAGGAGAGAAGTAAAAGGCGCGTACATCGAAAAAAAAAGCCGTACGCATATTGGTAAAAAAAAAGAAAAAAAAGGAAGAGTCGCATATAAAGAAAAGCCGTTAAAAAAAAGGTTGGCACGGCTTACGAAAAAAAATTAATTAAAAAAAAGTGGTGGCTATTTAAAAAAAATGAAGAAAAGCCGCAAGTTTTTGGATGTTCATGTTTACCCCCTATTTGTCTTGTCTTCTCCCAACTTTGTCGGCATCCATGTTTTCCAACAAGTTTGGGAGAAAGGGGGAGTATATGTAGAGTCACAGGTCTTCCAGCCATATTCAGATCTTCCAGATTCAGATGCCAGTCTCCAGACCAACCGATTTTCAGACTCTCTACGATTTTCAGATGAAGGTTTTTCCATGCGCAATTCCAGACTCGACGTTCAGGTTCCGAGTCCCAGTTTGATGCGCAGTTGTTCAGACTCGACGATTGTCTTCCGAGTCTCCAGTTTCAGACACGCACGAGTGTGCGGTCATTTTCAAATGAGCATATGTTGCCATCATTGTCAATGGTCCCCATCAATCTTCTTGTTGTCAGGCTAGAGTTTTCATGTGAGTCATAGGGACTCCAGAGCAGAGGACCATTCCCTATGTCATTGAGGGCAAGGGTTTTCATGTGGTATCATAGGTACACCAGAGCAGTGCACCATTCTCTGAGCCAGATGGGAGAGACCCAGTTCTCCGACGAGGAAACTTCAGGTGCAGTTTCAGACTTGATGGTCAGATTCCGAGTCTTCAGTTGACTCACACTCCAGCCCGTTCGTCCTCCTCACCTGCATGGCATGAGAAGCAACGTCCTCGACTGCAGCAATGTGCGCATTGGGTTGATATTGTCCTTAGTGTCCTGTAGCGTTGAGTTGAGTATCTTTCTGTTTGTCCAAGCTGAGCATTGCATGCTCCAGCTTGAGGGGGAGTGTTGGAGTATAAGTTGTATGCGCCTATTGTGTTGTAGCAGGGTAAATGGATCCTGGAGAAGATCCATTTACCCCCATCCTGTGTTTAGTCCCATACCGCCCAATGGTGGGACTTGGAGGCTCTGGGAAGGCTATATAAGGAGTCCCAGACCTCCTGTACTCATTGAGAAAAAGCAATGCATAGCATGCCCCGTTGAGGGCTTCTCCCGTGGTTTCATCCCGCTCCTCACGGAGTAGGGTTCCACGTAAAAATCCCAATGTTTCTATTGTTTTATCTTTTCTCTGATATTCTGCTTCCGCTTCCGATTTTCTAACACTTTCAACTCCATTTTTTGTAAGAGAAGGACATGCGTTGCATTTGTGCTTCATTGCATTGACCTTGTGTATTTAATACGTACATTTATTTTTATCTTTATCATACCTCATATTGCATTGCATCTCATTTAAGGTAGTGTGGTATTATTCCTTGTACTTATATTGTACATGGTGCCCAAGTTGTGGGATTCTCTCTTAGTCTCTTGTGGTTTTAAAAAGGCGTTTGATTCTTGAGTTTTTTTTAATAATTGCAAGGTGCAATTTAGATGGAGTTGTCCTTGTTAAAGCAAATTGAACGTGGAAAGAATTGAGGGATTCAGTCGGTTGAAATCCTGAGTCGAAGCATCTCAAGTTCGGTTTTTACCCGCTTAGGTTTCCTTGTGAAATGGCATTTGTCCATTTGTGATTGCTTGATTATTTTTTGCGATTGAGCTATATTACAATTATGGTATTGTTTGTTTTGACCTGTAGGCTTAGATGCTAATTGATCAATGCTGTTTGACATGCTTCCACACTCCACGTAGTTATAAATATTATAATTCACCTTCGTTGTATCAAAGTGAAAGGAGGGAAGAAGAGTTTTTACTTCCAAGTTAGCTCTACAGGGATCTCGTTGCACAAATTAGGTGAAAGGTATGTGACCACACCTTGGACTGTAAATAATTGTATCTAGTTGAATATGATCCAAACATATCGGATCCTCAATTAGATCCGAACAGCCACAGATAAACAAATCTCCACAATTGTTGATCTCAACGTGGACCCTCTCACCCGCCATGACACCGGAGTGTACTCCAGATGTGGTTTGATTGACCAAACAAGGGCATTTTAAAAAATTTCTTCGAGAAAGCTTGAAAATGCATCCATTCGACACACATACCTCGTCAGCTTTTCAAGGCAACCATGGAATTCTGCCTTTATCATCGCACACCTCAAAGGAATATCTTCAATAGTCAGCTCCAATGATTGTGACTTATTATATGGCATTTCGTCCTTATATATTTCTCTATTGTCTCAAATGAGAAAGAATTGCAAAAGAGCCTTCTAAGTAGGGCTTGATCTCAATGTTGAAGCGGGCTTTGTCAACCTTACACGAGATTCACGTTAGGAGAGACAAACATGTCCCATTGATGAAAAGCACATGAACCTCATATGGCTCCCTAGGTTGCAAGCCATGTCGCCTACTTCCCTTATAACACCCAAACCCCAAACATAGTCCCACATCTAAAACTCACAGTGTGAGAGTGGGTTGTAAGTGGCAGGGATCACTACTTGACAACTTGGGCTTAAGCATTTTGGGTGGTTGCCAACTGATCCATCTGGACCCGTATCCAACAAGTTATCCGAGTTAGTTTTTCTCGATAACGAACCGGTGACCTAAGCTCGGGACGCTACAAATGGTATCAGAGCCAATTTTCCTCTGATAGTGGAAAGGACTACCCGAGAGGTGGAACCACCCATACAAAAAGATAGGAGGAAATGGCTACCCGGAACGTGCAACCGTCACTGGGAATAAATGATGGGCCATGTCGCAACGAGAACGTTGCGAATATAAGTGGGGGAGGCTGTAACACCCATACCCCCAAACATAATCCCACATCTAAAACTCACAAAGTGTGAGGGTGTGTTATAAGTGGCAGGGATTACTACTTGACAACTTGAGCTTAAGCATTTTGGATGGTTGCCAACGGGTCCATCTGGGCCCGTACCCAACAAGTTGTCGGGGTCAGTTTTCCTCGATAACGGTCCGAGAACCTAAGCTCGGGACGTTACACCCCTTGACCCTCCAAATCCGTTAGTGATGCGTGAATGGTGGTCGCAACATGGCATCTGAGTGAAACCCCTCACAATTCCTCAGGGCTTGTCCATAATAAAGCACCTTTAAGGAAGCTCGGACTTCGTCAATTGAAGATATGATCTCCGAAACCTTTGAATCACTGCAAAGTATCGTTGCCACCTCCTCATCGGTTAGACGTTGAGCCACCATAGTTCCTTGGCCACCTTGAGAATGGAGTGACCATCCTTCAAAGGGGGCATGGATGTCCGCTAACAAAACGCTCTGAAGTGGTACTCATGTTTTTCGATTCCTTGCTGAGCATGATGTCTCTTAGCTTGTGCTGGTATGATTATCAGCCCTATGATTTCTCTTCCAACCGCTAGACCCTTGCATATAACACTTCTACAACATGTTCATCCACACCAAAAATATGAACCTCGCTAACTGTTCTTCCTTTCTGCATCGGTAGCAAAACTTGCCAACTCCATATTTGCTCTTACCGATAAAGAATGGGGAGAAAGATGAATTGCATTAACGAGGGGCCCTAGGGTTCATCTATATAGAGAGGAGAAACCATGTTGGGTAAATTACATAATAGATACAAAAAGAATGAAAAATACATAAAACAAGATAATATAGAATAATTCTCAACACCCCCACTCAAAATGAATCATAGATGTCGATCATGCTCAGCTTGGAACATCTTTGAAATGACCCTTTAGCTAGAGCCTTAGTGAATACATTTGCTGTCTGAACCCTTGAGCTGATGTGGAAAGTAGAGATAAACACCTTCCGAATTATGTCAATGTATAGTGACAATCTACCTTAATGTGCTTGGTCATCTCATGGAAGTCATTGTTGTTGACAATAAAAAGAGTTGTTTGGTTGTCGCATTGTAGATGCATGGGAAGGTGTACACCAATAACGAGATCACTCAGAATGGATCCGACCCACATCATCTTAGTACTCCCCTGTGCCATGGCTTTGTACTATGAGTCTGCACTTGATCTGGCAACTGCAGTCTGCTTCTTGTTCTTTCATGACACCAAATTTCTCCCTATGAATACTGCAAAATCGGAGGTAGATATCCTGTCCTTCGGGCTTCGTGCATAGTCTGCATCTGCACATGCCGTGATGCCAAGAAATGTCACTCCGCTAAAAAGTAATCCGGTGCTCGAGGAGGACTTCAGGTACTTCAAAATCATGTGAATTGCATCCCTATGTGCCTGTCTCGGCTGCTCCATAAATTGACAAACTCTACTCATAGTAAAAGAAATGTCTAGCCTGGTGATGGTTACATAGAGGAGCTTCCCAACTATCTCCTTGTTTTGCCTCTTGTGACCTCTACATCATCATCATCATAAAGCTTCATACTGGGGTCCATGGGAGTAGTGGCAGGTCTGTAATCTGCCATGACTGTCTCTGAGAGGAGATCAATAACATACTTCCTCTTGGTCATTACAAGACCCTGATGGTTCCTGGTAGGGATGAGCATTGGACCGGCCCGGCTCAAGCTAGCTCGAATAGCCTGGCCCGGCCCAAGTCCAAATTAAAAACGGGTCGGGCTTGGGCCATTTTTTATGCCCAATTTTTTTGGGTCAGGCTCGGGCTTGGCTTGACCCATCCCCCTAGCCTGCGAGCCCGATCCGATGGAAGACCCGACTAATGACCCAAAAGCCTTGCTCGAAAGAGGCCCGCATCCTTGCCCAAAAGCCCGGCTTGGCGAGGTTGGATTTCGGATGGATAATATTGTGGTAGTTACTTTTTTTAGGGGGGGTCCTATTATAAGTTTCCCTTGAGAGATTTGTAGGGGGTTATTTGTAATGCGGAGCCTTGGTTATAGTTTGTGAATTCGAGGAATCTAGATGGGTCGATTGTGTTGTATACTGATCAGATAAGTGCATCTTGTACTTCCTGATGGATATGTTTGGAATCTGGACCGTCTTTCTTGATTAGATTCCGATTTATGCTTAAGTCGTTATAGAGTGAGCAATAGTGACGGGCACTATGTGTTAGTGTTCACGGAAGGTGCGTCGCTATCTATCGCCTCCAGAATCGAGATGATATGCATACACAGATTTTCGTGAATTCTAATATATAATTTGAATATGAATCACTTGAATGGAGAATCTAGAAACTTGTTTGTGTACTATGTTATTGCTTTAGATTTGGTGCCAAGTCCAGGTTGTATCTACATTTGGATTCCATTTAGTGCGGTTCTTTATAAAAATGGTAAGTTGTTCTTTTCTATTGAACTGCAGTGACATACAAATACTCTTTAGTGACATCCAAATGCAGTGACATACCATACTCTAATGGATGCATGGATATATTAAATGAAATGGGGAAAATACTCTTTAGAAACTGTGGTGAGGGATTTATATGGGCTAGCCCGGCCCAAGAAAATTGGTTAGGCTTGGGTTTGGGCTGCTAAAAAAAATTTGCAGGCCTTAGGCTTGGCTTTAAGCCCGAAATTTTAAATGGACTTGGGCTTGGGCCCTTCAGGCCCGGCCTAGCTTGGCCCATGCTCATTCTTACATCCTATTGAACTCGAGCTCTAAGAAGTATCGTAACTCATCAAGGTCCTTGATGACAAACTGCTGTCCAAGGAACTCCTTGGCCGCACTAATACCCTATATATTATCTCCTGTAACAATGATACCATCAACATATATCAGTATAACAGTGATCCCTCTTAGACCCTTCTGAACAAACAATGAATATTATACAATTGATCTTGTGAAGTCTTTCTGCTCTATCAAGTCTGAGAGCTTCTGGAACCATGCTTTAGGACTCTGCTTAAGAGCATAGATAGCCTTATGAAACTTGCAAACTGTCTGACACCCCCCTCACTAGCGAACATATATAGGTGGCTGCTATACGCAGACTTCCCCATACAAGTCACCGTATAAAGGGGCATTCTTCACATCAAGCTGTGACAAGGACCAATCCCGTACTACTGCAATAGAGAATAATTCGAAGTGTAGAATGACGTGCCACGTATGAGAAAGTATCATGATAGTCCACCCATAATTTTGGGTGAACCCATGAGCCACAAGCCTAGCCTCGTAGCAATCAACACTGCCATTTGCATGGTGCTTCACTGTAAACACCCACTTGCATCCAACCATAGAAGCCCTTGTAGGACAGTGACCATGCTCCATGTGCCACATGATTGTACCATCTTCTCATCCATAGCTAAACTCCGTTGAATGTCATACATAGCCTTGTAGTATGTTTATAGGATCTCTACGGCTGACAGACCCATGACAAACCTCCAGAAACCTTTTGAAAGACACCCTAAGGAAACATGAGCAATAAGAGGATACATGACATAGGTATGCCTCCGCTTCTGGAGAGCGATGGACACGTCAAAATCATATGTATCCTATGTAACATGCAAAGTAGCCTCCTGTGAAGGCACCTGCCCACACTGTAAAATAGCATGCTGCATAGACAAATCACCAGTGCCATCGGTTGAAACAAAGTGCTCAGATCATATTTGGGATGTGCTGGATGATGGGGAAAGTGTATGGGCAGATTGTACAAAGGGAGTTATGCGAATGCCACAATGCGACAAAAATTGAGCCAACGTATGGGCAGATTGTACAAAGGGAGTCATGTGGACGTAACAATGTGGCAAAAATCGAGCTAACGTACACGATGGTGGGGGCGGATGAGCAACCACAATAGGAGGTGGAGCAGGTGGAGGTGGTAGAGGAGGGAACGTAGGAGAAGGTGGTGGTACAGTAGGAGGGGGTATGTAAATCTCCTCACCAGTCTTAGAAGTAGTTATGT
This sequence comes from Ottelia alismoides, assembly GCA_037367405.1. Lineage (NCBI taxonomy): Eukaryota > Viridiplantae > Streptophyta > Magnoliopsida > Alismatales > Hydrocharitaceae > Ottelia > Ottelia alismoides. Next base: position 224,830 of record JAZKJV010009051.1, on the reverse strand, counting down.
TTCACTTGTAGGAGTAAAGTACTTAACTGGCTCAAAGAAAGTGACATCAACATTAATGTAGTACTTCCGTCTAATCGGATCAAAGCAACGGTACTTTTTCTAGGTTCGAGAGTATCTCACAAAAAACACTAGATAGCTGTAGGAGAGCTTGTCACGACCAGGCATCAGGTGGTGCACAAAAGCTATTTAACTAAAGACATGAGGTATTAGGGAGAAAAGATCCTTATCAGGAGACACAATCGAAAAAGGGACATTCACCTAACATCCGGTGGACCAAATAACAAGTAGTGAGAACAATATCACCCCATAAAGAGTGAGGAGCACGACTATGAATAAGAAGAGTTTTGGTCACTTCAAGAAGATGATGGTGTTTACAATCTGCTGAGACGTGTAAAAGGAAATATGGTTGATGCATAATGCCATGAGACTTAAGAATCGGGATAAGTTAGTAGTACTAAACTCAATGACGTTATCAGAGAAAATATACTTGATCGTAGTGGAAACGGAAGTTTTTTTTATTTCATAAATATAAGATTGAAGGCAGATCCAGACTTGTTTTTCAAAAGAAAAACCCATGGCAATATAGAATAATCATCGACAACTACAAAGTAGAACCCATGCCCCTGATGGTTAGGGGCACGATTACACCCTAAATATCAAAATTCACTAACTCAAATAAAGAATTACTGCTACGACTCTGACGATCAAGATAACTATAATGATAATGTTTCCCAGGCTGGCAAGCCTCACATTGGACGGTAGATCTAGATGGAATCTGAGTGAGGACTTTGCACATCTTCTGTAGAGGAAGATGACCGAACCAAAGATATAACGTATAGGGGGAAATTGACCTAGTGGAAATGGATGAAGCACTAACATATGACGATTGGACCCGTCTGTAAAGATCCCCTTGCATATGGCCACATCCAATCATCTTGCTCGCGAGTATATCCTGAAATACAAGAGAATTGAAATCAAAGATGGACCAACAATTTAAGTCCTTGTTGATTTGAATAACATATAATAAACTCATTGAAAAATCAGGAGCATCAAGCATGAAGAACATTATGCAGTTGCATGGACCGTGTCATGTGAATCTCCCCTGTTTTGTAACGGAGGAATGCATAGCATCTACAAGTTCTGAGATTGTGCGACATCGTACTCAGGATCAAGAGCCGCCAAAAAGACACCAACCATGTTGGCATTCCTGTACGTCTTGTGCTGTTTTGGAGTATCAACAGTAGGCATGAAGTTGTGAAGCTTCTCAAACATGCCTCGGATAGATGTGTACAAGGTGTGAAAAGGACGACCATTCTGCTTAATCGTGAAAATGTCATGCTGGAGCTGTAGTATCCTCATCTCATTCTTCGCCTGAGAGTATGTTGCAGTGATGATGTTCCACATTGCCTTGGCTGCGGGCAAGGGTTTAAATATCGGTTTCGGATATCGTATCGATACCCTGTCGATACGAAATTTCGTCGAAATTTCGATGATATTTCGACGACATTTCGCCCATATCGACCACCATTTGTGAAGAAATGACTGGAAACTGCCCTCATTTCGCCATTTCGCTCGAGATTTCGGTACCTTGTCGAAACCGAAATTTCGCCGAAATTTCGCGAAATCTGAAACCATGGCTGCGGGTTGATGTAAGATGCCATTTGTTATCTCTAAAACCTGGGTATAAGATAGCCAAACACGTACATATGCGTCATCTGCTTCTTAAGAGACATGCATAAGCTCCAATATTGGCAATGGGCGCTGGGCCTTTGAAGGCGCTCGAAGATGGTATGCCAACCTTGTTCTCTGACATAATGCTAGAAAGAGACGAAGACGGGGGTCGTAGACTGAAGCAAACTCGTCTACATTAACATATAGGGAACCGGTTGTGTGTGCATGTCACAACCATTCCCCTCGACCGAAGTCGTGCTCTACGAACGCGAATGTCGAAACATGTATGATTTCACCCGAAACTCCCCAAAATCAGTCTGTTGGGGGAACTTTTGTGTAGTAACGACCCAAAATCAGTGCAGACCATACGCTCTTTCAGTGCGGGAGGTCTACTGAGGTCTAGCAGGCACTCAACTTGGATTGGGTGAACCCTTTGGGCGTTCTGGAACTCAATTTACAGGGGACGTCTTCGGGCGAGGTCTGAGGTTGTTTTGCCACTTGCGGCTGTGTGGGTTTTCTGGTTAGCTCGTAATGAGTCTGTGTTCTCGCCACGTAGATTTCACTCCCTAAGTGTTGTTTTTCATGCTAGATTCCTACTCGAGTCATGGGTTCTGTAAGTATATCTGTACTATTGTTACGCCTTTCTAATCTTTATAATTTGGGGCGAGCACCTTAGCATGTTCCCCCCTTTTTTGACTTAAAAAAACAACCCAAAATCAGGCCATCGGGGATCCGAGACCGCACGGTGCCGCTAGAAGGAAGGCAATCGGCCCATGACAGAGAGTCGACAACACATGATGCTTATTGCTTGTACAGCCGCTAGGTGGCCTGCAGAGTCCATGCATGGTCCTGCCACGTGGCTGGAAGGTACTGTGCAACCGCTAGGGCATCCCCACGATGGGCTGTGGCGGTGCGGGCTGACGGTTGGGCTCATGCGAGAGCCTACTGGGGCGCCGTAGCTGCTGGCGGCGACCTGCAAGAACCACCGGCAGCAGTGGTGCTGTGGGCCGTGGCGTGCACGAGCCGGAAGGAGGGCCGACGGGTGGAGGCAGGGGGTAGGGCTCAGGCTCTGGTATAGGATCCATTGCTTTGATACCATATGGAAAGAGAAAGATCAATGGAATTAACTGGAGGTTCTAGGATTCTCTTATATAAAAAAGGAGAAATCTTGTAAGTCAAATTAGATAATAGAGATAAAAAAGATGAAAAATACATAAAGCATGATAATATATAATAACTCTCAACATGGACTATACAATCCCAGTTTTTTTGAGCTCATCTTCTTCTATGTTGGATGTGAGTCCAATAACCACCGTCACCCCTGTTTTCATCTTCGTTAGAGTTCTCCATCGGTTCTCATGATTTCCCCCTAAATTCTGATAGAATTGGACGATGCCAAAGAACATAGCAGTATGAATTCAAAGTAAAGACTTTCTGTCTTTTACCTTTTGAGATTGGATTTTACTCATGCATACATCATATTTCTTGTACCGAAGAACTCAGGTTATGCCAAGGTGCAGTCACTCTTGTAATGTTCCATTAACAATATTGGACATATGGATTGTAGTTTATTGCAGATAATCTGCGACACTAGCTTGTGTGTGGGGGAGGGAGGCCTTTAGTTTTCTTAAGTGCTCAGAGCACTGGTAACTAATACATCTTCCATGACATGCCTGTCTTAATTTCCTATTTAAAACCTCATAACTTATTGCATAACAACGATGTACTGCTAGATACTGACTTGTCTTCATTTCGTATTAAAAGCTTATACCTTATTGAACTCCGTGATCTTATTTTCGATTATATATAATTCAACATGCAGGAACTTAAGATAAATACTTTTATTTACAAAGGTGCAACTCAAACAGAGTTAAAAATGACAGTAGGTTAAGATTTACCTATTCATGTTATTTTTTATGACAAGAAATTCAAGGGTTACTGGTAACTAAGTGGAAAGAGAAGGAGACCTTTAGGGTGCGTTCTTGTATCGGGTTAAACCACCCCAAGGGTAGTTTAACTCCCCTACCCCATATTTTCTCCCTCCACGTGGGTCCCACTTTTTATATTTTTTAAAAAATCAAATAAATCAATTCTCCATCATCAATTCCATCTAAAAATAATATACTATACCAACATATCATATAAAAATTATAAACTACTCCACTTCTACTCACTTTTTCAAACTCCAATACAATCACATCACAATAACTTCTCACTTTTTCAAACTTCAATACAATCACATCACCCCAAACTCACTTCTAACCCACCCCCAGTTTAACCCTCTATCCAAACACCAAAACCCAAAAATGGGTTACCTGCAACCAGTTTAACCCACCTAAACCCACTATCCAAACACCCCCTTAGTTTTCTTAAGTGCTCAGAGCACTGGTAACTAAGTGGAAAGAGAAAGGAGACCTTTAGTTTTCTTAAGTGCTCAGAGCACTGGTAACTAATACATCTTCCACGACATGCCTGTCTTAATTTCCTATTTAAAGCCTCATAACTTATTGCATAACAACGATGTACAATTAGATACTGACTTATCTTCATTTCCTATCAAAATCTTATAGGAATTTTTACACCCATAATCCTGAGTAATTTCACAAATACATTCATAACCTTGCGTAATCACGAATTACGCCCAGGACCCTGAGTAATGTTAACTCTTACACCTATAGTCATGTGTCAAATTTTCATGTTAAACATGTATCCGTCAAACATTTTGCATTTTATACCCTTTAAATTTCTTTTATTTGTGAATGGTCACTCCCCCCCTCGGCGACCTCCTCCTCCAACCTAGGCACCCCCCCTTCCGTGGAAGCATAACCCCCTCACCACCCACCTCCTCCAGCCCAGGCCGACCCCGGTCGATGCCTCCCTTGGAAGCCTACCCCCCAACCTCTTCCTCCGCCCACCTCTTCCAGCCTAGCCGACCCCCGCCCCAGGCCGGCCCTCCATGGGAAGCCCGACCCCCCACCTCCTCTGCCCAGGCCGACCCTCCGTGGGAAGCCTGACCCCCCACCACCCACCACCTCCGCCCAGGCCGGCCCTCCGTGGGAAGCCCGACCACCCACCTCCTCCACCCAGGCCGGCCCTCCGTGGGAAGCCCGACCACCCCACCCACCTCCTTCGCCCAGGCCGACCCTCCGTGGGAAGCCCGACCCCCCCACCACCCACCTCCTCCAGCCAAGCCCGACCCCCCCCAAACCTCCTCCTCCCCAGGCTGGAAGCCGGACCCCCCCAACCTCTTCCTCTGCCCACCTCCTCCAGCCTAACCGACCCCCGCCCTGGCCAGCCCTCCGTGGAAGCTCGACATCCCATTACCCACCTCCTCCAGCCCAGGTCAGCCTCTATCGATGCCTCCCTTGGAAGCCTGACCCCCCAAACCTCCTCCACCCCATGCTAGAAGCCCAACCCTCCAACCTCTTCCTCCTCCCACGTCCTCCAGCTTAACCGAACCCTGCCCAGGCCGACCCTCGTCGAGGCCCTCTGTGGAAGCCCGACCCTGGAAGTAGCCCATGCGACCCCTCCCCTCCCCCCCACCCCACCCCACCCTCCGTGGAAGCAACCCCTGTGGTCCAACACTTCCCCCCATGGAAGCAGCCCCCGTCGCCCCTCACCTCCACCGCCTTTGCCCGCAAGCCCCTCCTTGCAAGCCTCCGCCCTCAATCCCTCCCTGCAAGCCCCAGCCAGGCAGCCCCTTCCGCCTCCGCCTTGCAAGCAAGAACTCCCTCTCGCTTGCAAGCTCGAAGAGAGGAAGTAGTTGGAGACCGGAGAGAGGGTGGTGGCGAGAGGAGGAGCGGAGGGAGAGATGGAGGAGGTGGTGTTGTTGGAGGGGGAGCTGATAGAGGAGGACGGGGGAAGTTTTTTTTTTCTTTTGGTTAATTCCAGCCGTTTGGTCACGGATTGGTTAGATTAACTCACACATCTGATTGAGTTAATGAACTAAAGTAAAAGAAGGTTATACGTGTAAGATGGCGCACTTATTCAGGATCTTGGGTGTAATTCGCGATTATGCAGGGTTATGATATAATTGCGAAACTACTAAGGGTTATGGGTGTAAAAATCCTAATCTTATAGCTTATCGAACTCCGCAATCTTATTGATTATACATAGTTCAACATGCAAGAACTTAAGATAAATATTTTTATTACAAAAGTTACAACTCAAACAGAGTTAAAAATGACACTAGATTAATATTAGCTATTCATGTTATTTTTTTGTTCCCCTCTGAGATGTTACAATATCAGTTATACCCCTATCTTTTTAGTAATATCACTTGTGCCCCTCCAAAATTTCACCGTTAGCAATTGTGCCCCTCCGTAACATCGCAGTTATTGGGAATGGTCTAACCATGGTTAGACATGACTCAAGTACGACAACCCCTTTGATTCCTGAGGCAAAATTGTAGGCAGGAGAAATTAAGGTACCCACGTGTCCTAACCCCGTGCAAGTGGCGGGAGAAGAGGACTTAGGAAGTACTGTTTCCCTTCTAAAATCCGCATGCCATCGTCGTCTCCCTCCTAGAGAAGCTCAACAATCTCCAACTTTTGTCTCCCTTTTCTTCCGCATCAGGCTGACGAGCTTCGCAAGTTGATCGAATCCTCGTACGTGGGGATTTTCATATTGATGGCTGTACTCGAGTGGGGAGCTTCTCCATTGCCTTCTCTAGGTTAGTTAGGGTTTGGGGATTTTTGTATTGACGACCTTAATCGAGTGGGGGAGCTTCTCCATTGCAATCTTACTAAATCTTATTAGGGTTTAGGGTTTACCCGTATTGATCGATTTTAGGGTTTTTCGATTCGATGGTTTTTGGGTTTTGATCATACTTTTTTAGGTTCGATGGGGAGCAATTCTTCTCGAAATCAAGTTTTACCATCTCTTTTGTTGATCTTGAATGTAGGATGAGTTGGTACAATGAAGAGAATGGTGTGCTGACAGTCAGTGTGAGACACAGCGGGTGGTTTAAGGACACCAAGGGATGTCGGGATGAAAAATATGTGGACTTTGTGGAGGAGGTGATTGGAATCGACCCCGATTTCACTTGCTGGTTTGACCTGATCGACACTATGTCGAAGATTGTTCCTTGGGACAGTTCTTCTGTCCTATCAATGCGATACAAAGACCCAAAGTCGAGAGCAAGCCGTTTCGTTGTTCTGTCAAATGAAGCAGACATGATGTGTATGTTCAATGCCCACATGGATGGAAGTGATGTGGAACTCATTGTTGGGTTCATCGACATCGGTGCTCTCTCGTTTTTTGAAGCCCATGAGTCGGAGAAAGCGACGAAGAGTAAATTATACTTCCAAGGACAGCGACAATCATCCAATGCAGCATCAGAACAGGTGGGGATGTCTGATCTCCCCGATGACTTCTTCGACGCTCTCTGGGGAGGAGGTTATATGGATGGGGCAGGGGGTGATGGGGGGAGAAGGGGGTGAAATTGGGGGAGAAGGGGGTGATATTGGGGGGGGGGGAAGGGGGTGTTGTTGATGAAGGAGATTTGGCACATGAAGAAGTTCGTGCGCCTGGGATGAATACTATGGAAGATTTGGGACATGAAGAAGTTGATGGTGGAACACATGTCGATGCAGAAACACCAAAGACACCTAGAATGCTCCGCAAAGCAGTGGTTACAAGGACACCAAGGTCTGGAAGACAGAAGGCCCAAAGATAAGAAACAACAAAGAAAGATGTTGCACAATATGGTATTGGGAAGTCAGCACAATCTGGTACAAAGAAGCGAAGACAGAGTAGTTCATCCATAGTACACGAAAGAGAGAAGACACCAAGGTCTGGAAGACAGAAGGCCCCTCAAGCTGCTGCACAAGAAAGAAGAAAATCCACTAGAGCAGGTTCTAAAGAGAGAAGGCACTCCTTGGAAGAGGAGTTTGATGCATACCCTGAAATTGAAGATGTATTCAGTGTTGATGAATGGATCGCCAATTCATCCGAAGATACATCTGAAAGTACTGAAGCGAGTTTTGCTAGTGACGACGCCTTCGACTTAGAGATCGAAGACATACAGGACTATGAGGGTCCACATTTCGAAGTTGAGAACCATGACTTCAAAGTGGGCAGTGATTTCGAAGATCATGCGGCCTTTCACTTCCAGCTTGCTGCGTACTGCCTAAAGCACGAATTCAAAGTGAAGTTTGTCAAGTCTGATCCTACAAGAATCACAACAAGATGTGCCAGTGATGGGTGCGTGTGGCGCATCCATGCTTCTAGGCTTGCAGGAGGAGTCACATTCCGCATCAAGACCTTGTCGGGAAGTCATACTTGCAACAGTATAAACATAGTTGATACGGGGATGGCGAAGCAAAGGTGAATTGCCAAATTTTGTGAGAAGTGGTTGAGGGAAAATCCCACATTGTCAGTGAAGGATATTTCAGGTAGATTATGGAGGAATTCAGTGTGAGAATTCCCTATCTTAGAGTTTACAGGGGAAGGAACATTACACTAGACTCGATCTTTGGGAAGGTTGAGCTTACCTACTCTAAGGTGCCGAGTTTGGTATACGAATTAAAATCGAGGAACCCAGGATCTGTGATTGATTATGTCACAGAGAAGGATGATGCATTTCTACGAATCTTCATTTGCTTCAAGGCTTCCATAAGTGGGTTTAAAAATGGTTGTATTCCTTTCCTTGGCTTTGATGGATGTCATTTGAAAGGGAAATACCTTGGGACCTTATTGTCAGCCACGGCTCTTGATGGAACGAATGGACTTTTTCCCGTTGCTTTCTGCATATGTGAGGATGATTCCATTGACCTTATTGGTGCTGTTAAATAGGTCCATGTCTTCCAACGGTCAAGAGCATTCATTTCCTATTTATTTATACCCACCAACTGCCCAACAAAATCTATTAATATACTATATACAATGGTCTCCTGCTCTGTTGCTGTTCGTGGCCAAATGTCACATCTCACTGTCATAAACGCCCGTTTGGAGAGATGCAAACGACAACTAACCTCAGGGGCACAATTGATATTTCTCTAAGTTTAGAGGGGCACAAGTGATATTACCAAAAAGATAGGGGTATAACTGATATTACAACATCTCAGAGGGGCACAAGTGATAAAAACCCTTTTTTTTATGACAAGACATTCAAGGGGTATTAATTAGCGAGGATTGTTATTTTTTTTGAAACGCCAAGGCCCCGCAACATGACACCACGTAGAATATGTAGACGAGGCCAATATATTTTTAGCAAACGTCTTATATCACCCCTTGAAAATTGCATCACAAAGTTGTATCTAGATTGCACAAAGAAGCACACAAGATTGTCGTGGAAGTACTGAATGGGAGTTTGTTTTTTTGCTTTATATCATGAGAAGGGACAAGATCCAACCACCATTATTTTTCATCATTAATTTTTCTGAGTCCTTAAGGTTTTTCTTATCAATGTAGGGTGAATGTCCTGGAGGATTTTAAATTCATGTAATTTTATGTCGCCACGCAATTTGCATTCTTCACCATTTTTAGTTTTAAGCTTCTTTTATTAGTCTTCCATTATATTTATTAGTATCTCAACTGTGTTTCAGGTATATTCTTTCACTTGCCTATACCTCAACCCTTTATCCGTTCGTGTGGTTCTTGAGGAATGTCTCATCTTTATCTGAACTATGCTCAACATCAGTTTTGCGATCTACCAATGGTGTACTTGCTGTTATATGTAGCATTCTCATACATGATATTTTTATTCACCTTAAACCAGCTGTCTGTGAAAGGAGGGCAACTTTGTATGCAGTAGCCATATCCTTGTATCCAATCCATTGGTTTTTTACATTTCTGTACTATACAGATGTAGCTTCAGTGGCTTCTGTTTTAGCAATGTATTTGGCTGCTTTGAAGAAGAAATATTGGACTAGCGCACTGGTAGGTGGCTTATAGATTTGTTATTATGTTTTGTGGCTCTTTGGAGTTGCCTTCCTTTTCCTGTCATTGAAGCCTTCCATTTTTTGGCACTTCATGTCATGTCCTACTTGTCTGGTCATGGACTCATGGTATATTCCAAATCTATTGAGGTTGTAAATATATTGTTAGCAGTGTTGAAATTCTAACATCAGCATCTTTTCTACATATTTTTTTTTTGATTTAACGATAGAACCATTATACTTGCTAATTATTTCCCTGTGGGAGAAAACAAATAATAATTTCTTTTTTGTTATTTTCTCTAATTTTCCAGTTCCATAGATGAAAGGAGTTTACTTTTCCTGGTATACTCAAAGTTTTCACATGTTTTCTTCGTCCAGTTTGGAGCACTAGCTGTGTTAATGCGCCAAACAAACATTATCTGGATGCTGTTTGTTGCGGCCACTTTGGTTATTGATTATGCAGAGACATCATTTGGAGAAAACAATGTACTTGGTACTGTGGAAAATTCTGTTATCCGAAATGATGGACAGCTCAACAAAAGTACACTGCTGAATGCAAGTTTGCGAAGACGGAGATTTAAAACTGTCATAGACGATAAGGCTCTAATTTATGGAGAGATTGCTATTCCACCAATGGATAAATTAGGTTTGTTTTTCTTACTTCAAAATGTGCTCCAGTATGCCCACAAGTTTTAGCATGTATTATCCCTTCACATGGAAGGGGAACCTTGACACGATAGTAAAAGTTCTCTGCCGTCAAGAGGTCATGAGTTAAGAGTTGTGGAAATCTCCTGTAAAAAGATGCATGGTTAGTCTGTGTGCAATTGGCACAGAGAGTTCAGACCCTTCCATTAACTCCACATAGCAGGAGCTAATGTGGTTGTTACCTTTTTTTCTTCACATGGCATCCACACTCTTTCGCCTGTTTCTGCCTGTTTGATATGTGAAGATATGCTTAATATTTACTATTTCCATAAGTTCCGCTTAACATGATGGGCATATCCCATGCCTGGAGGACCCTGACTTGGTTTGTTAAAATTTAACACAGCATGTTTAAATACTGAATGCTTCAAATTGTGCGTTTAACAATATCAAAGCAGTTGCTTCATTTCATACAATTTTTGCAGTCTCCAATTTAAGTAAGATCAATCGCATCTTATCTTATTTATGGACTTTCATTTTACAGTTACAGGAAATTCCAAATCTAATAAATAGGCTGGACTAATGGATGTATTGTTCTTTGCAATTTATTTTCATTTGAAAAATCTTATTCTTCATTGGCGCAAATTGAATGTAAGATTAGGAGCTTCTAATAAGGTTAACCTAAATGTTTTGGGTTTATAACAGGTCTTTTTGAGGAAATCCTGGTTATCCTTCCGAAGATTTGGTGCTTGAAGTGGAAAATATTGGCGACCTTTGGGCCTTTTATACTGATAGTTCTGGCATTTGTATGTTTTGTTACATGGAATGGGAGCATAGTACTTGGTGAAGATCCTTCTTTACTCTTTCATCAACTTATCATAAGATTATGCTAGATATAGAGTTATAGATGAACTTGTTTTCTCATGGTATATTTCAGGTGCAAAAGATGCTCATACAGTATCACTTCACTTTGCTCAGCTCATGTATTTTGGGCTGTTATCAGCTTCAGTACTTGCTCCTTCACACTTCGGCAAATCTAATGCTTTATTATTGTATAAATCTTTCTCAAGAAATAAAATCCAAAGCTTGTTTTTATGGCTGGTGGCTTTGATTTTAGGGCTTGCTTCAGTACACTTTTTCAGGTACCCTGGATTCAAATATCTTTTGAAAGTTACGATGCCTGATAATTTTCCTTGATTGCAGTTTACTTTTTATGATATCAGAAGGCATTTTTTCTCTCCTTTTGGGGGTGGGAATGGATGTTGCTATGCTGCTGGTTATAATATTTTTGATGCATACATTGCATTGACTTTGACCTTTATGCTCATGGCTCATCTGCAAAAGCACCTGCATCTCTTCTGTTTTGTGTAGTCATATGTATCAATCATGTGTAAGATCGGTGTTTGTTGACCACTATACATAATTACATAATTTATGTATTCTTGAGGAGATCACAAGGTAAACGTGTATTCATTGGTGTAACTGTTAGTATTATACATTATGTGCTTAAGAACCTGTTCTTTTCAGTGAATCACTTAAAATAATTTATGAAATAGAGTCCTAAGGTAGATAAAGGATTAGCATTCCTTTTTTCTCCGCTTGGAAAAGTCCATGGAATACTACTAATACTCATCCAGTGATAAGATATCTGTGGATGAGCACTAAAATGATATCTATTAGTTTTTTTTCTTCTGTTAGAGTAATTATGTTATTTATTTTTATTGTCCTATTTCTGTAAATTACCCATAGAGCTTTTCTCCTATATAAGAGAGCTCTAGGGTTTGATGGAATTGATCTCGCTTATTCCCTTCAACATGGTATCAGAGCGACGGTCCTAGACCGGAGTTCTCGAAACCCTAACCCTACCCTACCCCACCCGCCGGCCTCTCTCTCTCTCTCTCTCTCTCTCTCTCCGATCGTCGCCGCCCCCTCTTCCGCCGCACGTGCGGCTGCGCCCCTGCTGCTCCTGCGCTAGCGCCCTCCGCGCGCCTCCTGCGCATGAAGCCCTCCTGCGCGTGAAGCCTCGCTCGCACGCCTCCTGCAAGCCTCCCATACGCGCATGCCCCTGCGCGTGAAGCCCTCCTGTGCGTGAAGCCTCGCTCGCGCGCCTCCTGCAAGCCCTCGCCTGCGCGCGCGCCTCCTGCAAGCCCTCGCCTGCGCGCGCACCATCCAGCTGCCCTTTGTGCGCGTGCCCCTGGCTTGCCCTCTGTGCGCGAGAGCCATCCATGCGTTATAGCTCGGGACACGTGGCAATCGAAGATGGGTCGGTTGTGGCTCGATGGACCCGAGTCTATAGGTTCGGCATGGAGGCTCGGTCCACCACGTGTCGTCTTCTGGGTCGCCCGATCAGGATGATCGGACGGCTCCTGTATCGTCATCCTCCGCCGCGGGCCTACCGGAGGAGGCGGGGCTCCGGCGTGCCCTATAGAGCTCCGCCAATGTCCGCACGCTCGCCTGAAAGTCGGAGGAGATGGATAAGCTCCTAGCGAGAAACCTGGAGGTGCTGCGAAGCTCCAAGGCTGGTCGGAGGTGAAGGTTGGTGGAGCTTCGCCAGAGGAGTTAACCTGGAAGTAGCTCCGATGCAATCTCCAGCTAATGAGGGTCCTGCAAGGGTCAGTTGATAGCCGAAGCATACGTGATGTGAAGTGGGGCGAGTGGAGTGAGATGGGAGCCCGACGAAGGTGGAGAAGGTGGTGGCTCTGGTGGGTCCTCCGCCGTGACGGCGAAGGAGTTGGGTCGGGGCGCGAGGGGGTTCTGGAGGAGAGAACGGTGGTCGGCGAAGATGCGGGTGGTCGGGCGGAGCTAATGAGGAGGTCAGATGAGGGTGATGGTGACGATAGGCGGTGGTAACGGATTTTTTATTTTTCCAGTCCAATCCAATCCATTAAACATGCAAATCCAGTCCAATCCAATCCACCGGATTACGGATTGGATCGGATTGATTCGGATTTTTAATGCTCACCTAATCTATGATTAAGTTTGTAGCATAGTCGAACTCGACGTTCGAATCATGGTTATAAAATTGAGATTATTGATAAATGTAAAGAAAAGAATAGTTAATTTTGAAAAGCAATTCGACTTAATTTTTTTGGAAAGCAAAAACATATATGCTTGTTATAAATTTATTACAAACAGTCATTGTATGCCTATATAAAAATAACATACTTGTGATTCGTAGAAATCATAGAAGAATAACGTCGACTTTGAATAAAATTTCAAGTTTGTATATATCAAATAGGAACTACAACTAACTTGCAACTAACCTGGTTGGCTACGTGGTGCGAGGGAGGTTTGGGACAAGAACCGTGGGCGACTACATGGTGGGGAGGGATGTATTTGAGGTTCCTGACTACCCGTACGCGAGGGAGGTCTGGAAGAGCCAAAGATGAGGTTTGGATGCGCATGCACGAGGGAGGTCTAGCTACGCATGTGTATAGTTGGAGACAAGGAAGGCATAGATGATGACGAGACAACATTCGGCTGGGGACGAGATCTGGCTACACACGTGCAAGGGAGGTATGGGAGAGCAGAGGGCGAGGTCTAGATGCACATGCGCAAGGAAGATCTGGCTGTGCATGCGCACAACTAGGACAAGGAAGACATCTGACGAAGATGTGTGCATCTGAGGGCGGAGATGTGTGTGATGCACGCGAGTGTGTTGTTGGAATAGATCCCGAGTGGATTTAGGTTTGTATATTATTGTTTTTAGAAGGATGTTTTGTTTCAAAAATTGGAAGGGCCTGAAGGGCACTGCGGGTAGGTACTCTTTTTTTCTAAACCAACTAGTGGGGTGAGATAAGGGCTTTGGCAAGTTGTGTGTGGTAAAACTTGAATTGGAATAGGTTTATGTTATAAAGAGAGTAGATTGGATATTTACACATAGCTTTCATATAAATTTTAATATATAATATACTTTAATGAGCAAATAAATTAGTACATATTATTTATTAACGGATTAACGGATTGGATCGGATTGGATTTTGACAATAATGCGATCCAATCCATAGATGAACGGATTTGTAAAATTCTAATCCGATCCGATCCATTAAACTTATAAATCCAAACCGATCTAATCCAATAACAACGAATTGGATCGGATTACGGATTTTATCCGATCCATGTGCACCCCTAACCCCAGTTGCAGAATATTGTTGTCATCATGTCAGACAACATGGTAGATCTTCCGTCTCTGGGTGCCTTTAAATGTCCAGCACCCGTTGTGAAAATGGACGGCACGAACTATGAACTGTGGGCCATGCAGTTCATGAGTCTTATGCAATGCAATGGCAAGAAGCATATCCTCACACAAGAGGAACCTGTTGAGAAGACTGGGGTTAACGCCTCATGGGAGGCTGACGATGCATATGCACGTGTATGGTTATCGGGTACCGTGTCCATGGAGATAGCCAACGACATTCTGAGTCAACCCACTGCGAAGGCTATGTGGGATATCCTAACTGCCACATATTCTCCGGCAAAGAACGAGTCCAAGATCTTACAACTCCAGCATGACATTTTCACCTTGAAACAAAACGGGCGTCCTCTTCATACCCTGTATACCTCTCTGAGGGGTATGTTTGAGAAGCTACACGGGTACATTCCGTTGACAGCAACACCAGAACAACTAAAGGCATATAGGGACTCAGTGATGACAGGAGTATTTCTAGCAGCCCTTGATCAGGAGTATGATGCCGCCAGAGCACAGATTCTTACAGATGCTACCATACCTCCTATGGAAGAGGCCTATCGCAGGTTGAGCAGACTCTCCATATCTCATGGTGGATCTCAGACGTCCTCAACCATGGTAGCATCTCGTGGCAGGGGAGGATCTCCACAGTTTCGAGGTAGAGGTGGTCGTGGCAGAGGAGGAGGTTACAGACCTCCTCGACAGTCGTGCACTTACTGTCGTAGGCCTGGTCACACTGAGGAAATATGCTATTCTAAGCACGGGTTTCCTACTACTACAGCACGTGTGGCGGAGCAGACTCAGCAGGATGGGGGTCCTTCCCATGTCCCAGATCAGAGGTTCGAGGAGTTAGTGGCGCGGCTTAGAGAGATCATGCCTGGTCAGGGGCCAGCAAGTACATCAGGATCTTCAGAGATAGCTGGTTCAGCATCAGCATCCACGTCAGGTACAACATATGCTCTTACTAGTTGTTACAGAGCAGATCTATCAGAATGGATCATGGATTCAGGAGCATCTCACCATTTATGTGGCGATAAAAAGCAATTGGATGGTTTTAATGCAACTCAGACAGGACGATCTGTGGTGATAGCTGACGGGACACACTCTCCCATTACTGGTCAGGGGGAGGTGCAGTTGACCCCTGTGATACGGCTTCAGAATGTTCTTTATGCTCTGGATTTTTCAATGAATTTACTTTCGATTAGTCAAATCACTAAAGATTTAAATCGTCATGCCATATTTGACCCATCTGCTCTTGTGTTTCAGGACATACTAACGGGCCGAGTGATTGGAACTGGCCGTGAGCAAGGGGGTCTCTATAGACTGGTGCAGTCTCCTTATGCTGGTGTCTCTTCTGTTAGTGCTGGATCTGTCTCTCCTTACACATGGCATCTCCGCTTTGGTCATCTTCCGTTGCAAAAGATGGTCCATATCCTTCCACAGATTTCTCCCAGGTCTACTTTTCAATGCGAGGCGTGCCAGCTTGGGAAACATCACCGGTCGTCGTTTCAGAGTCGTCTAGGTCCAAGTCATCATGGTCTGTTTGAGTTACTTCATTTTGATATTTGGGGTCCCAGTCGTGTCCCTAATCTTCCTGGCACTGGTTTTATCTCGTTGCTGTCGATGATTTTTCTAGGTTATCTTGGGTCTTTCTTCTTAAAAATAAGTCTGATGCTGGACATATTATTCAGTCTTTTATTATTGAAATAAAAAACATTTTCTCTGCTAGAGTCATGGCCTCAAATTTCAACGAAATTCGGTCGAATTTCTGTCGAATATCGATATTCAGTCGAAATCGAAATTCGACCGAAATGACCGAAATGACCGAAATATGGGGGTCCTAGTACAAAAAATGACCGAAATGACCGAAATTTCGGTCGAAATTCCACCGAAATTCCATCGAAATTCTGTTTTGGTCGATACCGAAATGGTGATCGAAACCGACATTTAAGGCCTTGGCTAGAGTGAAGTACATACGGTCTGACAATGCCCTAGAATTGTGTAGTACTCAACTCTCTAAATTCCTTATGTCTCATGGGATTGTGCATCAGACGTCTTGTGCATATACCTCCCAACAGAATAGGGTGGCTGAACGGAAACATCGTCATTTGTTGGATATTACCAGAACCCTTTTGATTCAGAGCCGTGCCCTTCACTCCTATTGGGGGGATGCAGTTCTAACTGCATGATATCTGGTTAACCGTATGCCTTCGTCAGTGTTAGGGGAGAAGATCTCGTTCTTGACTGCGTTTCCCGAGACAGATCTTTTCTCTCTAACACCACGCGTTTTTGGGTTCGTTGCATTTGTTCATTGCTTCTCTCCTGGTCTTGACAAGCTCTCTCCCAGAGCTGTCAAATGCGTGTTTGTTGGTTATTCCAAAACCCAAAAAGGTTATCGGTGTTTTGATCCAGTTAGACGACAGTACTATGTTAGTGCAGATGTCACCTTCTTTGAGTCCATTATGTATTTTTCTCCTACAGGTGACAGACTCACTCACTCAGAGGAAGGGGACGATATCTATGTGCCTCCTCCTCCTCCATCTGTTCCATGCTCTACTCCGACATCACCACCACCACCACAGCCTATTCCACCACCACCACCGCCACCACCATCTACTACTTTTTATCCTCAGGTTTATCAGCGTCGCCCCCCTGCTCATGTGCCTCCTCCATCATCCAGCACGCCCGAGGTATGTACTGATCATTTGAGTTCTTCTGATGGCACGGGTGATTTGCATGTGCAGCTGGATGTACAGGGTACTGATGGTACTTCCACTCCTCCAGTTGATGACCTAGATATCCCTATTGCACATCGAAGGTAGAAGCGTGCGCGGACGATGAATCCCAAATATGGGATGGAGTTTGGATCTCAGGTTTCGTTGGAGCGTCTATCCACAGACTTTCGCTAGTTTGTTGTTGGGTTATCGGCAGTTGAGATGCCACGGTCATATCAAGAGGCACTACAGAGCAGTCCATGACGTTTAGCTATGGAGGAGGAGATGGCGGCGTTGCAGTCGCGTGGTACGTGGAGTATTGTGCATCCTCCACCAGGTGCGTCTATAGTGGGCAGCAAATGGGTATTTACTGTTAAGCATCGGGCTGATGGTACGGTTGATAGATACAAAGCCAGGTTGGTTGCTCGTGGGTTCACCCAAACATATGGGATGGACTATCAGGAGACGTTTTCTCCAGTAGCACGCCACTCTACCTTACGGATTCTTATTGCAGTTGCTGTTGTCCATGACTGGCCCCAATTTCAGTTGGATATCAAGAACGCTTTCTTGTATGGTGATTTGCAGGAAGAAGTTTATATGCAGCAGCCACCCGGGTTTGCTGCTGAGGGGGAGTCCAGTATGGTGTGCCGTCTTCATAAGGCCATATATGGCCTGAAGCAGAGTCCACGGGCTTGGTTTCAGAAGCTCTCGGAGTTGATTGAACAAAAGGGCTTCGTCATATCTACAGCAGATCATACTCTCTTTGTAAAGAGAGACCAGCGAGGTATTGTGATCATCTTAGTGTATGTTGATGATATTGTTATCACCGGCAGTAATGAGCAGGGCATTCAAGCAGCCAAGGATTTTCTTAGCGAGCAGTTTGTTACGAAGGATCTGGGTACACCGTTATTTTTTGGGATTGGAGTTTGCACGAAATGAGAAAGGCATGGTAATGACACAAAGGAAGTATGTTACTGACCTGTTATCTGAGACAGGTATGGCAGGATGTAGACCAGCTACTACTCCTATGGATCCTAATGTTAAACTTTATGATGATGAATCTGAGGAGGTGGACAAGAGACGATATAAAGAGCTAGTGGGGAAGTTGTTGTATGTTACTATTACCCGACCTGATATATTCTTTGCGGTTAGCAGGGTAAGTCAGTTCATGGAGCAACCCAGGCAGGCTCACATGAATGCGGTTTTTATGATCTTGAGATATCTGAAGTCGTCTCCAGGTGCTGGTCTTCTGTTTAGAAGAGATACCTCTATATCCGTCATAGGTTGTGCTGATGCAGACTATGCTGGGTGTCCTAATGATAGAAAGTCTACTTCAGGCTTTATTGTATTTGTTGGCAGCTCTCCAATAGCTTGGAAGAGTAAGAAACAAACTGTCGTGGCTCGATCCAGTGCAAAGTCAGAATATAGGGCAATGGCCCAAGGTAGTGCTGAGATGATGTGGGTTAAATCAGTTTTGACTGATTTAACTATTGAAGTACCTCTTCCTATGCGTCTTAAATGTGATAATCAGGCAGCCTTGTTTATAGCCAATAATCCAGCTTTCCATGAAAGGACAAAGCACATTGAAGTGGATTGTCATTATACACGGGACTTGATTCAACAAGGGCTTATTTCGACATCTTATGTATCATCAGGAGAGCAGATTGCAGACATGTTCACCAAGGCTCTTGCTAGGGGTCCATTTCATCTCTGTTGTTCCAAGCTGAGCATGTTAGATATATATGCTCCAGCTTGAGGGGGAGTGTTAGAATAATTATGTTATTTATTTTTATTGTCCTGTTTCTGTAAATACCCATAGAGCTTTTCTCCTATATAAGAGAGCTCTAGGGTTTGATGGAATTGATCTCGCTTATTCCCTTCAACATCTTCTTTCGGAAAAGTACATTAATGAGTTTTAATAGGCTTCCAGTAATTCACTGAAAGGAAAGAAGGTGAAACAGTACATGAACATATCCTTAACATATAAAACTACTAGTACACTTCAGGAAATATTAGGCATATATATGGTTCTATACATTGAATGTTTTTGAAAAAGTTCTATAAATTGAATATTTTATATGGTCGAAGTTAAAAAAGCCCCAGAGTAATTTTTTTTACCATGAATGCGACAAATCCTTTCATTTGATAAAAAAGGATCCTCAGATCAGACTACAACTAGCAGCTATATGATAAATCAACTTTTATAACCCGACGATGGGATCATCTGAAAGGACGATGTTATCTATATATAAATTGTTGAAGGGAATAAGCGAGATAAAATTTCATCTAACCCTAGAGCTCTCTTATATAAGAGAAAAGCTCTATGGGTAAATTACAGAGACAGGACAATTAAAAACAAATAACATATAATTATTCTAACACTCCCCCTCAAGCTGGAGCATATATATCTAACATGCTCAGCTTGGAACAACATAGATGAAAAGGACCTCTAGCAAGAGCCTTGGTGAACATGTCTGCAATCTGCTCTCCTGATGATACATAAGAAGTCGAAATAAGCCCCTTCTGAATCAAGTCCCGTGTATAATGACAATCCACTTCAATGTGCTTTGTCCTTTCATGGAAGGCTGGATTATTGGCTATGAACAAGGCTGCCTGATTATCACATTTAAGATGCATAGGAAGAGGTACTTCAATAGTTAAATCAGTCAAAACAGATTTGACCCACATCATCTCAGCACTACCTTGGGCCATTGCCCTATATTCTGACTCTGCACTGGATCGAGCCACCACCGTTTGTTTCTTACTTTTCCAAGCTACTGGTGAGCTGCCAACAAATACAATAAAGCCTGAAGTAGACTTTCTATCATTAGGACACCCAACATAGTCTGCATCAGCACAACCTGTGACGGATATAGAGGTATCTCTTCTAAACAGAAGACCAGCACCTGGAGACGACTTCAGATATCTCAAGATCATAAAAACCGCATTCATGTGAGCTTGCCTGGGTTGCTCCATGAACTGACTTACCCTGCTAACCGCAAAGGATATATCAGGCCGGGTAATAGTAACATACAACAACTTCCCCACGAGCTCTCTATATCGTCGCTTGTCCACCTCCTCAGAGTCATCATCATAAAGTTTAACATTAGGATCCATAGGAGTAGTAGCTGGTCTACATCCTGCCATACCTGTCTCAGATAACATATCAGTAACATACTTTCTTTGTGTCATTACCATGCCTTGTTCATTTCGTGCAAACTCCAATCCCAGAAAGTAACGAAGTGTACCCAGATCCTTCGTAACAAACTGCTCGCTAAGAAACTCCTTGGCTGCTTGAATGCCCTGCTCATTACTGCCAGTGATAACAATATCATCAACATATACTAAGATGATCACAATACCTCGTTGGTCTCTCTTTACAAAGAGAGTATGATCTGCTGTAGATCTGACGAAGCCCTTCTGCTCAATCAACTCAGAGAGCTTCTGAAACCAAGCCCGTGGACTCTGCTTCAAGCCATATATGGCCTTATGAAGACGGCACACCATACTGGACTCCCCCTCAGCAGCAAACCCTGGTGGCTGCTGCATATAGACCTCTTCCTGCAAGTCACCATACAAGAAGGCGTTCTTGACATCAAGCTGAAATAGGGGCCAGTCGCGGACAACAACTACTGCAATAAGAATCCGTAAGGTAGAGTGACGTGCAACTGGAGAAAACGTCTCCTGATAGTCCACCCCATATGTTTGGGTGAACCCACGAGCAACCAACCTGGCTTTGTATCTATCCACCGTACCATCAGCTCTCTGCTTAACAGTAAAGACCCATTTGCTACCCACTATTGACGCACCTGATGGGGGATGCACAATACTCCACGTACCACGCGACTGCAATGCTGCCATCTCCTCCTCCATAGCTAAACGCCAGTGACTGCTCTGTAGTGCCTCCTGGTATGACCGTGGGATCTGTACTGCCGATAAGCCAACAACAAACTGGTGGAAGTCTGTGGATAGACGCTCCAACGAGACCTGAGATCCAAACTCCAGCCCATACTTGGGATTCATCGTCCGCGCACGCTTCTGCCTTCTATGTGCAATAGGAATATCTAAGTCATCAACTGGAGGAGTGGGAGTACCATCAGTACCCTGTACATCCAGCTGCACATGCAAATCACTTGTGCCATCAGAAGAACTCAAAGAATCAGTACATACCTCGGGCGCGCTGGATGATGGAGGAGGCACATAAGTAGAGGGCCGACGCTGATAGACCTTAGGATAAAAAGGTGGTGGTGGAGGCGGCGGCGGCGGTGGTGGTGGTGGTGGAGTAGCTGGTGTAGTCGGAGTAAAGCATGGAACTGACGGAGGAGGAGGAGGAGGAGTAGGCACATAGATATTGTCTCCTTCTTCTGATTGAGTGAGCCTGTCACCTGTAGGAGAAAAATACATAATGGACTCAAAGAAGGTGACATCTGCACTGACATAATACCGTCGTCTAACTGGATCAAAACACCGATAACCTTTTTGGGTTTTGGAGTAACCCACAAACACGCATTTGACAGCTCTAGGAGAGAGCTTGTCAAGACCAGGAGAGAAGCAATGAACAAATGCAACTGATCCAAAGACACGAGGCGTAAGGGAGAAAAGATCCTTCTCGGGAAACGCAATCGAGAACGAGACCTTTTCCCCTAACGCAGAAGAAGGCATACGATTCACTAAGTAACACGCAGTTAGAACCGCATCTCCCCAATAGGAATGAGGAGTACGGCTCTGAATCAAGAGAGTCCTGGTGATATCCAAGAAATGACGATGTTTCCTCTCAGCCACCCCATTCTGTTGGGAGGTGTAAGGACACGATGTCTGATGCACAATACCCATAGTTTGAAGAAATCGAGAAAGCTGAGAAGTACAAAATTCTAGAGCATTGTCTGAGCGTATGTACTTAATTCTGGCAGAGAAAATGTTCTTAACTTCATTAATAAGCGACTGAATAACAGGACCAGCATCAGACTTATTCTTGAGAAGAAAAACCCAACATAACCTAGAAAACTCATCAACCGCAACAAGATAAAATCTGTGTCCCTGATGATCAGAGACACGACTAGGACCCCAAATGTCAAAATGGAACAACTCAAACAGACTATAAGTACTCGAACTTTGACGACTCTGGAAAGACGACCGGTGGTGCTTCCCAAGCTGACAGGCCTCGCACTGGAAAGTAGAACGAGGCGAAATCTGAGGGAGAACATGAATCAGCTTTTGCAGAGGAAGATGACCAAATCTCAGATGCCACATATACGGAGAAACAGACCCAGTGCGTAGAGAGGATGAGACACCAGCATATGAAGACTGCACTAGTCTGTAAAGGCCCCCTTGCTCACGGCCAGTTCCAATCACGCTGCCCGTAAGTATATCCTGAAACACAAGAGCAGATGGATCAAATATAGCACGACAATGTAAATCTTTGGTGATTTGACTAATAGACAGCAAATTCATCGAAAATTTAGGTGCATAGAGAACATTAGACAGTCTCAATGTAGGAGTCAACTGCACCTCCCCCTGACCAGTAATAGGGGAATATGTACCATCAGCTATCACCACCGATCGTTCAGATCGAACAGGATGAAAGACTCTAAACTGACCTTTGTCACCACAGAGATGGTGTGATGCACCTGAATCCATGATCCATTCTGATAGATTCGCCTTGTAACACGTAGTAAAGGCAAATGCCGTACCTGTCGTGGATGCTGAAGCAGAAACAGAAGCAGAAGCAGCCATCTCCGAAGATCCTGAAGGAGAACTGGTAGACTCAGATGTGCCAGGCATAATTTCTCGCAGTCTTGCTACAAACTCATCAAACCTCTGATCAGGTAAATTCCCAGTCTGCTGTGTCTGCTCTGCAACCCTGGCTGACGCTGGAAACCCATGCTTTGAGTAGCAGGTCTCCTCAGAATGACCCGTCCTGTGACAAAAAGTGCATGATCGACCTCGACCGCCACCTCCTCTACCACGGTTGGAGCTTCCTCGACCACGATATGCTGTATGACTGCCTCTACGTGAGGCTGCCATTGCTGAAGATGTCTGTTGCTGGATGGTACTACTAGAAGATATAGATAGTCTGCTCAATCTTCGATATGCTTCCTCCATCGGAGGTATTGTAGCATCAGTGAGAATCTGTGCACGAGCTGCACCATACTCTAGATCCAGGGCAGCAAGAAATACCCCAGTCATCACAGAGTCTCTATATGCTTTAAGTTATTCTGGTGTAGCGGTCAAGGGTATGTACCCATGCAGCCTTTCGAACATACCCCTCAAAGAGGTATAGAGGGTGTGAAGCGGACGACCATTCTGCTTCGACGTGAAGATATCATGCTGTAGCTGGAGGATCTTGGACTCATTCTTTGCCTGAGAGTACGTTGCGGCAAGAATGCCCCACATAGCCTTTGCAGTAGGCTGGCTTAGTATGTCATTGGCTATCTCTGTGGAAACAGTCCCGGATAGCCATACTCGAGCATACGCATCATCTGCCTCCCATGAGGCGTGTATCCCAGTCTTTTCACTTGGCTCCTCTATAGTGAGGATGTGCTTCTTGCCATTACACTGCATAAAACTCATGAACTGCATGGCCCACAGTTCATAATTGGTTCCATCCATTTTGGCAATGGGTGCGGAACCTTTGAAGGCACCCGAGGATGGAACGTCCACTTTGTTGTCAGACATGATGACAACTCTTTCTATAGACTGGGACTCCAAGATGCTTAGACAAGAGTGTCTACTTGGACATAAAAGAAGGTGGTTGTGGATGTAGACTTATTCCACAACCCCTTCCATACACAATATGCTGCTCACAGGAGAAGACCAAGTGCACAATGGGCTATATTGTTCTCGTTACAGCCCTCGCGTGCACAGGAGAAGACCGTCTGCACTGTCGCTGGGATGCGTGCAGGAGAGCGCCGTGGGGCGTAAGAGGTTCACGCGCAGGAGAAACTCACGCTCAGAAGGGCGATCAGGGCACAGGGTTATCGCGTAGGGCGCGCAGGGTTACGCGTAGGAGAAACTCGCGTAGGGCGCGCAGGGTTATCGCGCATACGCGCGTGGCTTGAGAGGCGATCACGCGCAGGAGGGGCCCTATCGCAGGAGAGGCGATCACGCGTGGCTTGAGAGAGGCGATCACGCGTGGCTTGAGAGGCGCAGGAGGGTTATCGCGCAGGCGGGGGTGAGATCGGCGCCCTTTCTCGCGCGTGGATGGAGGCACAAGGATGCCACCAGGGCGAGAGACGCCAAAGCACGCCGCCGCCGCAACCTCGGAACACGTAGCGGAGGAGGCGGCGGCGCCGATCGGAGGAGAGAGAGGAGAGGCCGGCGGGTGGGGTCGGGTAGGGTTAGGGTTTCGAGAACTCCGGTCTAGGACCGTCGCTCTGATACCATGTTGAAGGGAATAAGCGAGATAAAATTTCATCTAACCCTAGAGCTCTCTTATATAAGAGAAAAGCTCTATGGGTAAATTACACAGGACAATTAAAAACAAATAACATATAATTATTCTAACATAAATAAACAGACAATTGGCAAAAAACGCCGTGGCATTGGTGCATGTCTTTTCTTTAGCTCTCATAAAAATGAGGATGTAAATATTTTTTTCTTATACCTATGTCAGCATTTCTCATCCTTACCTTCTTGCTGATAACCGGCACTATACCTTCTATATATGGCGAAAAGTTATTAATTCCCATTGGACGACAAAGTATCTACTGGTTCCTCTATATGTATATTCATGGTTTTCGATCATCGCCATCTTAGGTTAGTCCACCAACAGAAGTCCATTGGTTCTCTTGAGAGCCATCTCAAGTTACCTACCACACTTAGTATCATACTAATCTTTTTGCTCCTTGTGTAGGGAAATGGGAGAAGAAGATATGGATTTTGCTGTTCTTTTTTGCATGTGCAGCAGTTCTTGTTCCTGCACCATTAATTGAATTCAGATACTATAGCATACCTATCTTTTTCTTGTTCTTTCATTCTCGAGTGGATGAAAACATCAGCTGGCTACTCATGACAACTGCTTATGTAGCTGTTGACACCTTCACCATGGCAATGTTCTTGTTCCACCCCTTTCAGTGGGCCCATGAACCTGGCACTCAAAGATTCATTTGGTAATACCCGAATTATTTTCTGGGTTTCACTTCACTTCCGCATCTGACTTGCAGAGGCAGATGCTTTCATTTTTGTGCAAGGTTCTCTGGCTAAACTCATCCTGAGGAATTGGTCTTATAAGATTCAATTTCTTGTTTTGGCTTCCGTCCCTGGAGCTGTTTGAATTCTGTTGGAGTATGCCATGCTGTTTATTTATAAACTAACGCGATTCTGTTCTTGTTTGGAGAAGTTTTTTTACTCATATGCCCGATACTATGGGGTTCAAGTAACCCCTTTATTCATGAAATTTGGAAAAATTACATACGGGGCTCTTCTTGGGTATACATGTAAAAGGTACAATGGAAAGTTTGGAGAAGTTTCTGTTCAAGAATTGTTCAAGTTGATAGGATCTCCAGTTATAATATTAGTAGGTCGAGCATTCGGAGAAGTTTGAAGCAATGCATAAAGGCAAATCTTGTTCACATCTGAAAATAATAGTTGAAATAAACAGTGTTGCAATAGTCAGCTGATGAGACCGAGTAGTTGGACCGACCATCCGGTGCGGGGGACAGAACGAATATAAACTACTCTATTCAGTCAATAGTCGCCCCGGGCCCCAAACCGCTAATGTGATCTGGCTAGTCTGCCGACGAGGATGCTCAAATGGTCAGGTCCGTTAAACGATCCGAACCAACAAGAGTCAACCGACAGCCCCCTTCCCCATCCGCCCTCCCCAAACAGAGTCTTTCTCGGTGCATCTCTTTCACAACCCTATATGGATAAAACCTCCCATGACTTGCGTCAGCTTGACCAGCCTCCTCATCTGCCTCCATTCTGCTGCACTTCTCTTATCTTCACTCAGGTCAGCCCCCTCATACCTTAGTTCTTTGAAGTCTATGATTGCTTCTTATGCTTTATTCTCGTCTACTACCTGATATTTATAGAGCATAACGTTAATCTGTGTAAGGTGCGTGCACGGTGTCTTTGTTGGTTCTTTATGGCATGAATGTGGGCCTGCACAGGTTTTGTCTTCGGTAACAAGTCAGGAAAGCTTGACGATTGCTTTTGAAGGTTCAACCGAGATTTAAGGGTTGCTTTTTCTTCCTAAAAGTTAAATGTGGGACAAAGCTTTTCACTCTTGTTGGTTTGTCTACTCGAAGGAAGGCATGGTAGTGGCTATTTTAGGTCGACCATGGCTTGGTGCTCGAATGAGCTGCGGTGGTTATGTGCATTGCAAAATGGGGTAGGTGATTTGGAGAGGGTGCTGTTCTAGCCCTTGGAAGCGATCCAAGGACCATGATTGAAAGATCATAATTGGGTGGAGATTATACCAGAAAATATTAATTGCATTGTGATTTCTGCAGTTATTTGGAGCTCGAAATGGATTATTCAGACGAGGTTTAATCCTTAAATTGATGGTCGGACTTGATAGGGCTTGTAAGCACCTTTTGATCAGGTAATAGATAGATGTATTTGGTAATGGATTGAGCAGGAAACACAGATTTGACTGTAAGCTCTGTTTAATTTCTTATCACATAAAAAATGGCATAAATACCTAAATTTTGCTATAATTTTAAAGTATGAGTGTGGACCGAATGACTGTATCTAATATAAATAGGGTTTTTATCACTTGTGCCCCTCTGAAATATCACAATTTCAGTTATGCCCCTATCTTTTTGGTAATATTAGTTGTGCTCCTCACTTCTTGCTAATCTATCACTTGTGCCCCTCAGGTTAGTGACCGTCCGTCCACAGTGCAAACAGACGTTAACTTTGAGGACATAAGCGGAATTAATTTTAAAAAAAGGGTTTAATGGTCATTTGACACCCTCTTCCTCATCCTCTTCTTCTTCCTCCTCTTTCCCCATTCTCTTCCTCCTCCTCCAACCTCCTCCTCCCTCTCCACCCGGAACTCCTCCCACACCCCGACCTGCCCTCTTCCTCCGCCCCAGCCTCCCTCCGCCCCATGCCGTGCGTCCCCGCTGCCGTCAATGACCGAGCACAGGTATTGCGGCTCCGACTTGACCACGCCGGCGAGGCTCGAGCAGCACGAGGGGGACGACTGTTTCGCGTGCCTCTCCCCCCCCCCCCCCCCCCGCCTCCCCTGCCCCCGCCGCCCCCGTGCCCAGGTCGCCCCCCGCACCTCCTCCTCCCCCGCGCCTCCCCTGCTCCCGCCGCCCCCCGGGCCCAGGTCGCCCCCCGCGCCTCCCCTGCCCCCGCCGCCCCCCGCGCCCAGGTCACCCCCTGCGCCTCCTCCTCCCCACGCCTCCCCTGCCCCCGCCGCCCCCCGTGCCCAAGTCGCCCCCCGCGCCTCCCCTGCCCTGCCGTCCCGCGCCCAGGTCGCCCCCGCGCCTCCTCCCCTGAAACTGGAGAGTTTTCAGTTTTTGTTAAATTAAGATAAATTTTTGACTAATTGATTCATAAAAATTCATCAAAAAATTCAATAAAATTCACCGTTTGATCCGTAATGAGTGATATATCCGTGAAAATGCAAAACTTTTAGAGATTCGATGGATGCATGAAGGTGCCACTAAGAGAGAGAAATTATGAAGAGAAAGGAAGAAGAACAAATGGAGGAGGAAGAAGATGAAGAAGTCTGGACAATAATACCCCTCTTAATTGCACTAAGGTTTGAAAAAATCATGGTTAATTGAACTCATTGACGGTCAATCTGACGGAAGGGCACAAGTGATAACGACGAAAGAAGTGAGGGGCACAATTGATATTACCAAAAAGATGAGGGCATAACTGAAATTGCGATATCTCAGAGGGGCACAAGTGATAAAAACCCATATAAATATTATATATACTTTATGTTTCTTCAATATAATTTACATATTTAAAATAATTAAAAAGTATAATTGAATAATTCTGATTAGTCATTAGACTACCGTCTATTGCTCTATTCCGTGACCCTATCGATCGAATCCCGAATTTCGACTTCTACAATATTGGAAATAAATGACTAAAGTAAATAACAAAAGGTTTATTAAACCTAGAACCTTCTATACGATCCTAGTTACACCATGACCCCTCCATAGTTCTATGTAGAACCATGAATAGTGATTCTGTCTTATATCCTAACCACTGCCATTATTTCACACTCTAACCTAACCATCCCTTGAGGTTAATCAAACCAGACAACAATCTGATGATTTGATTTTTTTATTATTTATTCTCTCCCCATGCCAGCAACCTATTTCACCTTGCCTCACATCGGACTCCCCGCTCTCTCACCCTCACCCCGTGTTGGTCACCCTTCCAGGACGACAAATTAAAGAGGGGGAGGCCACCTTTTCTGCCCCTCCCCATACTCGTGGTGTCCCTGCTCCTGATTCACCTCCTTCGCTGCTTGCAACTTGGAGTCTTTCACTGATGTGGGAGGCAAGCATGCACGTGCATCATTTATTTTGTTATTGTCATGGGAATTGAGGAATGGTTTGTGAGTGACATGAAGGTTAGTAGCAGAAAGCCCCAAGGAATTGTTGTCTGGTCTAGTAAATTTTTGCTTTTATATTCACCTAAACTCTTTCGATGGAAAATCCTAGAATTTCTCATTCAACATGGCAGAATATTTGTAACAAAGAGAAATGGGTAACTTGGGATTTTTCTCTGCTTCTCCTCTACGTCTCTCCCCAGGACCCCATCGTGTGCAACAATAGGACAATCCAAAAAGGATACATGGGGTTGATTTCCTCTGTGGATCTCCCACATGCATTGTTGTTGGTGAGTGGGAATGAGATATGAGCGATGGAGTTAGGGGGAGGAACGATGACGAGGGTTGCAGTGTAATGATCTCGATTATTGGTAGTCCTCCAAGTAGTAGCGGGGAAGGGAAGAGGTCGAGTTGGTGCTTGGTGGAGTGAAAGTGAATGGGGGAGGGGCATTTGCAAATTCTATGGACTTATAGAAGGGAAAAATGTCACAATTAAAGGAATTCGTAAACAGTAACAGAGAGTAAACAGACCTTAGCACATGGCTAAGTCATGTAATGGTTAACAACTATCTAAGGTTTTACATGTATTCGTTATAGTGGGGTTAGGGTATATACTTATGAAAGTATAGAGTTATGAGTGTAAAAATCCCAATAATAAATTAAAGTTTGGGCACTAGATCAGTGTCGGTTTTGTTGGAGCTCAGGTCATGGGTTGGGAGAGTGCTGCTTAGTTCGGTGTACGACACTTCTAGAGGTACGCGATACCAGGCTTTGTGGGAGGAGTTGAGGGCTTGTAGGAGGGAGTTTCCCAATGTTGCTTGTCTTGTAGGAGGAGATTTCAATGTGACTTTGCTCGCTTCTGATCACCCTGGGAATTGTGGAGGCCATGACCAGGGGTCGGGTGATTTTAGGAGTTCGTTGAGGAGTTGGAGTTGGAGGGCTTGTAGGAGGGAGTTTCCCAACGTTGCTTGTCTTGTCGTAACAGCTCTTCAAGATCCCGTCTAGATTGCTTCCTGGCATTTGTGGAGTTGATGGAGATGTTCCCTCTGTCTTCAGTGCGCGTGCTTCCTAGATCGAGATCGGATCATACCCCGATCTGCTGGGAGTCAGGGGAAGGGATCAAACCTATCTTTAGATTTGAGAAAGTGTGGCTGCTGGATGATGGGTTCAGGGAGATGGTGAAGAGCTTCTGGAGATTCGTGCAGGCGGAGGGGTCAACTGCTCATAGGATGGTGCGGAAGATTGTGTGGTTGAGAGAACTGTTGATGAAGCATAAGGAGGTGAGCAGAGGCCGCAATGAGCGAAGAGAAGCTGCTGTGAAGGAGATTACTAGATTGGACGGGGCAGCGGATGAGCGTGAACTTGTCCCGGAGGAACTACAAGCTCGTGGTGATCAACTGAAGATCGTGGTTGAGGACGAAAAATTGAGATGGAATGGAGTCAGCGATCTAGACAGAAATGGGTCAAAGAAGGTGATGCGAATACAGGATTCTTTCATGCTGTGGTGAGTGGAAGGAGAAGAAGGAACTTAATTCATGACCTGCAAGTGGAGGGGGAAAGGATTCAGGGTGATGGGGCTATTGGCGCAACAATCGTAGAGCATTTCCGGGATTTTAGTAAGATGACACCGTCTTCTGGTATTAGATAGAATGGTAGGGGGGCAATTCACCGAGGCTTGAGTAACAGACAACATGGCGGGGGTACGTCGAGTTGTATTTGATCTCAATACATATGGGTGCCCTGGCCCGGATGGTCTTCCGGTCCCTTTTTACAGAGAGTTTTGGGATATTGTTGAAGAAGATGTCATGGGACAGTTGTTGGAGTTCAGAGATGTGAATATGGGCCTAGAGAAGCTCGATAGGTCCCTGTTATTCTTGCTCCCGAAAAGGGAGGGTGCGGAGCGGGTATGCGACTTTAGGTCTATAGCTCTGTCCAATGCCATCTACCTCATTGTGGTGAAGGTGATGGCCAACAGACTTAGGGTAGTGTTAGATGATCTTGTGCTGTCAGCTCAGTCGACGTTTGCTCTGGGTCGACAATTGCTTGAGGTTGTGGTTTTGACTTCGGCGATGGTATCAGATTGGAAAAGAAGAGGGACTGCTGTGTTCGTGTGGAAGGTAGATTTTCTAAGCTTATGACTGCATGAATTGGAAGTTTATTTGGGCATCATTGGTCAGGAGAGGCTTCCCGGATGTCTGGATAGATTGGAAGAAGAGGCGCGTTACGATTGCTTCGCTTTTGGTGCTTGTTAATGGGAAGCATGAAGGTGGTTTCTTTCAGCCATAGAGAGGAGTGCGGTAGGGATGCCCCTTGGCCCCCCGTCTATTCTTTCTTACAACGGATGGTTTGGCAGTCATGTCGAGGCTGGCTAAAGCTGGGGGCTTCTTCACGGGTATCATCAGGGAGGATATCTCGACGTCGATCCTGCAATATGCTGATGATACCATTTTTTTCATTGAAGGAGACGTGTCGGGGTGTAGGGCAGCCAATACAGTTCTGGATATTTTTGGTGAGTTGTCTAAGCTGAAGGTTAATGGTGCAAAGTCGGCCTTTGTCCCTTTTAATCTTGCCTCGAAGGATGAGCTGGCATGTGTTGAGATCCTGGCTACATCGCAGAAGAGCCTGCCAATTAATTATCTTGACATGCCACTGATGTGTGGAAGACTTAGGCAGGTGGATTGGTATTTGTTGTCAAGCTTGCAAAAATCGACCGACTAAGCCGACTAGTCGGTCCTACTAGTCGAGTCGGGGGGGGGGGGGGGGGTAGCCGACTCGACTAGGCCTAGTCGGCCATTAGTCGGTCTACCCGACTAGTCAGGCTGACTAGTCGGCCCAGTCGACCGACTAATCGATCGATTTTTAAATCAAGCTTTTATAATTTTTTCTTTTTTACCTTTTTAACAACAAACTTATTCTAATATGCTTAATGTTATATTTAATGTCAATTACTTCTTTTGTTTCATTATATAAGTATAGAAAATGTACAAATCTATGTTAATACATAAGCAAACTTATTCTAATATGCAATAATGTTATATTTAAAGTCAATTACTTCTTTTATTTCATTATGAAAGTATAGAAAATGTACAAATCTATGCATAAAAATGATTTATATATTTAAAATAATAAAAAAAATTCAAAATCGACTAATGACCGACTAAATCCGACTAGTCGCCCGACTGCCGATTAATCCTTAGTCAGTGACCCCGCCGACCGAGTACCGACTACCGCTTTCTGCAACCTTGTCTGTTGTTGAGAAGTTGGAAAAGAAGCTGGCTGGTTGGAAAGCATCATATCTTTCGAGGGGCAGAAGGCTGGTCATGGTGAAGACAGTCCTTGCGACAATCCCTGTTTTCTTCATGTCCACGAGAGTGCTACCGGTGGGCATCCGTAAGAAGTTGGAGTCCTTGATGTGGCACTTCTTATGGTCTTCGACTCAGGATGGTAAGGACCTCGCGCTGGTGGAGTGGTCTGTGGTGGCTACATCGACTGTGGATGGAGTGTTGGGGGTACTACGATTGGATGCCATGAATAAGGCATTGCTCGCGAAGTGGGTGATGAAGATATGGGAAGATGAGGATGACCTACTTCCTAAGTTGATAAGATCTATCTACGATGTGTCACCTAGCTTGTGTGCTCGTCCATAGGTGGTATCCTCACCATCCACCTTTTTGCATGTCATCTATTCTATCTCGCCGACTTTGACAGCCTCGCTGAGGCCTTTTCTGGGTGACAGACATGATTTTCGCTTTTGGACAGACAACTGGTCTGAGGAGGGTGCCTTTTGCGACATGTATCCCAGACTATATGCTCTAGCGGTGGACAAAGCGACTTCCATTGCGGACTTGTGGTCGGAAGGTTCTTGATCTCATGCTTTTGTGACGGATCTTTCAGATAAAAGGGTGGAGGAATTTCTGTTTTTCAGGGAGATTGGCAAGACTTGAGGGCCCTTTTAAGGGAAGAGATTTGTGGTGCTGGCGAGATGTGTATTTCACAATCAAGGTGGCCTACAAGTTGGTTTCCTCCCCACCGTTTTCGATAGACTCGGAAACTTTTCGGGACTATGCTTGGATCTGGAGTTGGGGGATACCCACAAGAGTGAAGGTTTTTCCATGTCTATTGAGAAGAGAACGTATTATGACAAGTGTGTGCATGGTCAGATTCTTTCCCGGTGGAGAGCAGGGGTGTGGGAGATGTGATGGAAGGGCAGAAGGTGTAGATCATTTGTTCTTCCGCTGCTCTAGTTCGATGGAGATCTGGAGATTTGCGAATATCCCTGGCATCTAGTGGGGTGACAAGGATTCCTTTTGGACCTTGCTTTGTTGAAACTGGACCGGTTTGGATGAGAGGCGAATGAAAGCTTGCAAGATATTGGGGTAATGTGGCTAGCGAGGAATGCTTTTGTCTTCGTGGGAGAACATTTTTACTTTGAAAATGTACTGAGCCACATCCGAGCACTTTTTGATACATGACAGTTGTAAATGCTTTTTTCTTTTAATATATATTTTGGATGAATCTATAAAAGAGATCCATCCCATCCTTTCTAAAAAATAAAGAGAGCTAGAGTTAATTTTAGAAATAAATAAACTTGAATCTCATTCTATACTAAATTATGCTTATATTGTCAATATATTTTGAAAGTGATAGTTTGATTTAAAAAACACTTAAATTTGTACCAAGTTGGATTCGAACATTAGATTTTTATAAGAAGGAAGATACCTTGCCCTTCCATCAGGCCATTCAACAGATACACGTTATTAATTTTACATTTATAAATATGTACTAAAGGAGGGGGAGCCATACTTAAAACAAACAACAATAGGCAAAGGGACTATAATAATTAAGGAGGAGTCATATCGACAGCCCATGAAGTGGGGTGCATCAGATTCCGGTATTGGAAGAGGAGTTGGAAGAGGAGCTCGAGGTGTCAGGGAAATGGTGACATGTTGATGAACCAAGTGTGGAAGGAGGTATTCCATGAGATGGACGGTTTTCGATAAGCTTGAGAGAGAGAGAGAGAGAGAGAGGGAGGGAGGGAGGGAGGGGGGATTCATGAGATTGCAGTATTGGAAGAGGAGCTCGAGGTGTCAGGGAAATGGTGGCATGTTGATGAACCAAGTGTGGAAGGAGGTATCCCATGAGATGGACGGTTTTCGATAAGCTGAGTTGGGTATTCGTTAAAACCGATTATCATGAACTCTCCTTTTCTGGTTTGTTGTCCATGAACATCACCATATCCACAGCAAAACAAAAGAAAAAAAAAGTGACATCAAGCACCTGGAATAAAAGCCCAATATAAATCACCATGTCATTGTAAATTATTATGTATTTCCAGAAGTTTGTCAATTCTTTTCGTGAGCTGCAGTGGGTAGACTTGAAAAGAAGGTTAGTTAATTGCCACTAAGGATGTGCTTCCAATGTGTGGTATCCAATACGTTTCACTACTGGGGCACTTCGGACAATTTCTATGCGAAAGGGAACATTTTTTAGTGCTGTCTGATTCTTGAGTAGGGGTTCACATGATATGTTTAGATAATTTTCTCACCAACTCCACGTTATAAACAACAAAACAGTGCATTTTATAGATGGAAGAGATTTGCAAAATAAAAGCTTGGCAGATAAATGTTGTCATATTTGTTGATCTGTGCTATTTCCTCCACGATCAAGAAAATTACTACTCAAGTTTTCATCTTACTAATTGGAAGAGAACATTGGAATAAAGTAAAAGAAAGTGCAAGTGAAAGAGCAGATCTTCGTAGATCCATGTATCGCAACTCATCCGAAAAGGATCCTCATTTTATTCTTTAACAAATTGTCAATGCAAACTTCATTAGGACATCTCTTAGATCTGCAGTAGCATAATTTTTCTCAGTACTCCAGCAAAACATACGACAGAAGATGTGCAGCATCTAACCTCTGTCAAAAAGACTGAAATTGCGATCCTGCTTATGTAATACGGAAGCAGAAGTACAATTCGTACATACAGAAACAAAAAGAGAAGCGGCCAACAAAAAGGTCCTCAGCATGAAAGACATTAAACTTGAAATAAAAGGCAACAGAGGGACAGGCAGCCATCGACAAACCTGCATCTGCCCCCGGCTCGGCATGTCTTAAAGGAAGGGAGGAAGTATGATCCATCTGAGTGGGTACTTCTCCCTACCTTCTTTGCCATCAAACAGCTGCAAAGCAATGTAAACACCTCAACTTAGGGCCATGTAATCATTAGGAAAGGAAGGAAGAACACAGATGACCTCCTCTGGATTGTCTTATCAAGACCATGTAATTTTTGATATGGACACAGATGCTATTCATTAACCACATCGACATTGGTGTTTACTTGTTATCATCTCGTTGGAAAGCGAAGAAAATGAAAATGGTCCTTAAAGCAGGAAAGGTACTCGTTATCTTACCCATCCCAAGTGGCCATTCAAATAGGTACGCTTTCTTGAATACCCACAGATTTGAGTGATTTCTTTTCTCCATTCGTATTACGCCACCATTACGATCTCTTTTATAGCATGTTGAAACTCATGTCATATGTATATGGCAGGTTTTTTGATATATTAATACAGAGATTTGAAAATGCTACCTATTTATAGCAAAGGTTGAACTTACAGTGCATTTATAAATGATTTTAACGATCTCAAATTTGCTGTAATCGACCTGTTCTGGATGAAGGGCATATGAGTCTCTGTTTCTGATAAAATTGGAATGACATATAGGAGAGATATATAGATAAATATACATGGTGCAATTTTACAAAAAAAATAAAAAAATTTGGGGGAAAATATTTCATAGAGCAACCAACTTAGTTGCTCAATGGAGCAGCCTCCCCGTCCTATATATGTATGTATGCATGTATGTATGTATGTATGTATGTATGCATGCATGTATAAACAATATGTTGTCGAATCTGCTATATATATAGAGCACGAGTTTGAACATGCTACATGTTAGAATAATTATGTAATTTAGTAATTATTTGTCCCTTTTCGTGTAATTTACTCATAGAGCTTTTCTCCT
This sequence comes from Ottelia alismoides, assembly GCA_037367405.1. Lineage (NCBI taxonomy): Eukaryota > Viridiplantae > Streptophyta > Magnoliopsida > Alismatales > Hydrocharitaceae > Ottelia > Ottelia alismoides. The sequence continues at coordinate 189,190 of JAZKJV010009051.1, read as the reverse complement.
ATATAAGAGAGCTCTAGGGTTTAATGGAATTTATCTTGCTCATTCCCTTTCAACATGGTATCAGAGCGACGGTCCTAGGCCGGAGTTCTAGAAACCTAACCCTAACCCTACCCCACCCGCCGGCCCTTCTCTCTCTCTCTCTCTCTCTCTCTCTCTCTCTCGAACGATCGGCGTCGCCCCACAAGGCCTTCGGGCTTTCATCGCCCTCCAGGCCTCCAGGCCTCCTTAATCGTTCGACGCGCTTGGTGCGAGGCTGCGCGCTTCAGACAACGCGCGAGAGGCGCTGGGCGACGCGCGAGGCGCAGCGCCAGACGACGCGCACCGAGAAGCGCGACGCAAAGCCCTAGGCGCGAAGCGCGAAGCACGTGAAGGGCGCGAGGCGAGGCGCGAAGCCTTCCTTGCGCACTAGCCCTGTGCGCGTGCACTCCTGTGCGCGTGCACCCCTGTATGCGTGCACCTCTGTGCATCCCTGCGTGCACCCCTGTACGTACCTGTGCACCCCCGTGCATCCCTGCGTGCACCCCTGTGCATACCTGTTCGACGTAGCGTGCCACCCCATGGTTCTTGCACGCTAGCCGCGAGTTGTGGTTCGAAGGGCGTTGTGGTTTGAGTCTACGGACACGGCGGCCCTCATATATGTACACGTAGACATTATCGTCTAGTCGTGTAACCCCAGTTTCAGGTTATTGTTGTCATCATGTCCGACAACAAGGTAGATCTTCCGTCTCTGGGTTCCTTCAAAGGCCCTGCACCCGTTGTGAAGATGGACGGTACAAACTATGAACTGTGGGCCATGCAGTTCATGAGTCTTATGCAATGCAATGGCAAGAAACATATCCTCACACAAGAGGAACCTGTTGAGAAGACTGGGGTTAACGCCTCATGGGAGGCTGACGATGCTTATGCGCGTGTTTGGCTATCCGGTACCGTATCCATGGAAATAGCCAACGATATTCTGAGTCAACCTACTGCGAAGGCTATGTGGGATATCTTGGCAGCCACATACTCTCCGGCAAAGAACGAGTCCAAGATCTTACAACTTCAGCATGACATCTTTACCTCGAAGCAGAACGAGCGTCCTCTTCATACCCTGTACACCTCTCTGAGGGGTATGTTTGAGAAGCTACACGGGTACATTCCATTGACAGCTACAACGGAGCAGCTCAAGGCATACAGGGACTCGGTGATGACTGGAGTGTTTCTAGCAGCCCTTGATCCGGAGTATGATGCCGCTAGAGCACAGATTCTTACAGATGCCACCATACCTCCTATGGAAGAGGCCTATCGCAGGTTGAGTAGACTCTCCATATCTCATGGTGGAGTTCAGACACCATCAGCCATGGCAATATCCCGTGGCAGAGGAGGCTCTTCACATTTTCGAAGTAGAGGTGGCCGTGGCCGAGGAGGAGGTAACAGACCTCCTAGACAGCCGTGCACCTACTGTCGCAGGACTGGACACATTGAGGAAACATGCTATTCTAAGCATGGGTTCCCTACTACTATGACACGTGTGGCGGAGCAGGCCCAGCAGGAAGGGGGTCCTTCCCATTTCCATGATCAGAGGTTTGAGGAGTTAGTGGCGAGACTTCGAGAAATCATGCCAGGCCAGGGACCAGGTAGTACTTCAGGATCTTCAGAGATAGCCGGCTCAGCTTCAACATCCTCTTCAGGTACAACGTATGCTCTTACTAGTTGTTACAGAGCAGATCTATCAGAATGGATCATGGATTCAGGAGCATCTCACCATTTATGTGGTGGCAAAAAGCAATTGGATGATTTTACTGGAACTCAGACAGGACGCTCCGTGGTAATAGTTGACGGGACACAATCTCCCATTACTGGTCAGGGGGAGGTGCAATTGACCCCTGCGATACGACTTCAGAATGTGCTTTACACTCCTGATTTTTCCATGAATCTACTGTCCATTAGTCAAATCACTAAAGATTTACATTGTCGTGCCATATTTGACCCATCTGCTCTTGTGTTTCAGGACATACTAACAGGTAGAGTGATTGGAACTGGCCGTGAGCAAGGGGGTCTTTATAGACTGGTGCAGTCTCCTTATGCTGGTGTCTCTTTTATGAGGGCTGGTTCTGTCTCTCCTTACACGTGGCATCTCCGATTTGGTCATCTTCCGTTGCAAAAGATGGCCCATATCCTTCCACAGATTTCTCCCAGGTCTACTTTCCAGTGCGAGGCTTGCCAGCTTGGCAAACATCACCGCTCATCATTTCAGAGTCGTACAGGTCCAAGTCGTCATGGTCTGTTTGAGTTACTACATTTTGATATTTGGGGTCCCAGTCGTGTCCCTGATCTTCAAGGGCACATGTTTTATCTTGTGGCTGTCGATGAATTTTCTAAGTTATCTTGGGTCTTTTTACTTAAAAATAAGTCTGATGCTGGTCATGTTATCCAGTCTTTCATTATTGAAATAAAAAATATTTTCTCTGCTAGAGTGAAGTTTATACGGTCTGACAATGCTCTTGAATTCTGTAGCTCTTACCTATCTAAATTCCTTATGTCTCATGGGATTGTGCATCAGACGTCATGTCCTTACACCTCCCAACAAAATGGGGTGGCTGAGAGGAAACATCGCCATTTGTTGGACATTACCAGGACCCTCTTGATTCAGAGCCGTGCCCCTCACTCCTATTGGGGGGACGCGGTTCTAACTGCTTGTTATCTGGTCAACCGTATGCCTTCGTCTGTGTTAGGAGAAAAGATCCCGTTCTTGATTGCGTTTCCCGAGAAGGATCTTTTCTCCCTAACACCACGCGTCTTTGGGTCCGTTGCGTTTGTTCATTGCTTCTCTCCTGGTCTTGACAAGCTCTCTCCCAGAGCTGTCAAATGTGTTTTTGTGGGTTATTCAAAAACCCAAAAAGGGTATAGGTGTTTTGATCCAGTTAGACGACGGTACTATGTTAGTGCTGATGTCACCTTCTTTGAGTCCATTATGTACTTCTCTCCTACAGGTGACAGACTCACTCACTCGGAGGAAGGAGATGATGTCTATGTGCCTCCTCCTCCATCTGTTCCATGCTCTACTCTGTCTCCACCACCACCACCACAGCCTATTCCACCACCACCACCACCACCACCACCACCAGTTCCTATTTTTTATCCTCAGGTCTATCAGCGTCGACCCTCTGCTCATGTGCCTCCTCCATCATCCAGCACGCCCAAGGTATGTAATGAACATTTGAGATCTACTTATGGCACAGGTGATTTGCATGCGCAGATAGATGTACATGGTACAGATGATACTACCACTCCTCCAGTTGATGATATCGATCTTCCTATTGCCCATAGAAGGCAAAAGCGTGCGCGGACAATGAATCCCAAATATGGTGGGATGGACTTTGGATCACAGGCATGTTTGGAGCGGTTATCCCCGGAGTTTCGCCAGTTTGTTCTTGGGTTATCAGCAGTGGAAATCCCAAGGTCATATCAGGAGGCACTACAGAGCAGTCCATGGCGTTTGGCTATGGAAGAGGAGATGGCGGCGTTGCAGTCGCGTGGTACGTGGAGTACTGTGCATCCTCCACCAGGTGCGTCCATAGTCGGCAGCAAATGGATCTTTACTATTAAGCATCGGGCTGATGGCACGGTTGATCGATACAAAGCCAGGCTGGTTGCTCGTGGGTTCACCCAAACGTATGGGGTGGACTATCAGGAGACGTTTTCTCCAGTAGCACGTCATTCTACCTTGAGGATTCTTATTGCAGTTGTTTTTGTCCGTGACTGGCCCCTTTTTCAGCTGGATGTCAAAAATGCTTTCTTGTATGGTGACTTGCAGGAAGAGGTCTATATGCAGCAGCCACCAGGGTTTGCTGCTGAGGGGGAGTCCAATATGGTGTGCCGTCTTCATAAGGCCATCTATGGCTTGAAACAAAGTCCACGGGCTTGGTTTCAGAAGCTCTCAGAGTTGATTGAACAAGAAGGCTTTGTCAGATCTACAACAGATCATACTCTCTTTGTAAAGAGAGACCAGCGAGGTGTGGTAATTATCTTAGTATATGTTGATGTTGTTATCACTGGCAGTAATGAACAGGGCATTCAAGCAGCCAAGGTTTTTCTTAGCGAGCAGTTTGTTACAAAGGATCTAGGTGCACTCCGTTATTTCTTGGGATTGGAGTTTGCACGAAATGGGCAAGGCATGATAATGACGCAAAGGAAGTATGTTACTGATTTGTTATCTGAGACATGTATGGCAGAATGTAGACCAGCTACTACTCCTATGGATCCTAATGTTAAACTTTATGATGATGGCTCTGATGAGGTGGACAAGAGACGATATAGGGAGCTCGTGGGGAAGTTGTTGTATGTTACTATTACCCGGCCTGATATATCCTTTGCAGTTAGTAGGGTAAGTCAATTCATGGAGCAACCCAGACATGCTCACATGAATGCTGTTTATATGATTCTGAGATATCTAAAGTCTTTTCCAGGTGCTGGTATTCTGTTTAGAAATGATACCTCTATATCTGTCACAGGTTGTGCTGACGTAGACTATGCTGGGTGCCCTAATGATAGAAAGTCTACTTCAGGCTTTATTGTATTTGTCGGTAGCTCACCAGTAGCTTGGAAGAGTAAGAAACAAACTGTGGTGGCTCGATCCAGTGCTGAGTCAGAATATAGGGCAATGGCCCAAGGTAGTGCTGAGATGATGTGGGTTAAATCAGTTCTGACTGATTTAACTATTGAAATACCTCTTCCTATGCATCTTAAATGTGATAACCAGGCAGCTTTGTTTATTGCCAATAATCCAGCCTTTCACGAGAGAACAAAGCACATTGAAGTGGATTGTCATTATACACGGGACTTGATTCAAAAAGGACTCATTTCTACTTCTTATGTATCTTCAGGAGAGCAGATAGCAGACATGTTCACCAAGGCTCTTGCTAGGGGTCCTTTTCATCTCTGTTGTTCCAAGCTGAGCATGTTAGATATATATGCTCCAGCTTGAGGGGGAGTGTTAGAATAATTATGTAATTTAGTAATTATTTGTCTCTTTTCGTGTAATTTACCCATAGAGCTTTTCTCCTATATAAGAGAGCTCTAGGGTTTAATAGAATTTATCTTGCTCATTCCCTTTCAACACTACATAATTATAGTAGATGTTATAGTTCGCTCTTTCTATTTCATCATTTCATTCTATACATTTATAATTCCTGCTATTTTTCCTTGCATCTACTATTTTCCTTTACAGTGGGAGAGTAGGTAAGTGGGTTGTCTTCGAACTTTTTTCGACATTTATAGCAGACGTTTGGGCAAAGATGAGATGTGTTTGTCTCCAAATGTCAAGTATATGTTTTTGGGTGTATATACTATAGTAGCTATATGTCAATTAAAACTCTGATCGAGGTAATGCATACCTGCTTCAGGCGATGGTTCTTCGCAAAGGACCACTTCGTCATGATTGAAGCTGCCACGGTGAGAAACACATATCCAGCGACTGTCTGCGTCGCGATGTTGAAGCCAAGCCACTGATAGATCTCCGTCGTATAGTTCGCGCACGTAACAAAGTTGAACAGAAATCCTCTTGGGATCTGGTAGCCTCCGCTGCCGTCGGCGCTCCTCAGGTTTCTCAGTATGATATGGCAGTAGAAGTTGGAGATCTGACAGATCAGCCCGAAGGTGAAGCCGATCTTCATCTGCAGCTCGCTCACAGGAGTGTAGAGCGGGTGATTCACGAAGAACGCGATATATGCCGCAAAGGTCCAGTAGTAAGCACAGTTCCTGAAGACGTTTGAGACGGGCGACGTCGCGTGGCTGAATCTGTGAACGAAGAACGTCTCCATGATCCGTTTGAAGTAGTGGAGATGCCAGTAGCAGATGGCATACGTCTGGACCTGGTGGATCTTGCGCTCGCCTTCGTAACCGAAGTAGTGGTAGACCGGGAAGTAGTAGAAGATGGGATAGATGATCAAGGGGCCAAGATACTCCCAGAAGAAGAGGGTGCTGTAGTAGACCTGCATCCCCAGATCCTTGAACAATACGGTGAGATGATCCCCTTTGCCATCGCAGTAGTCCTTGAGGTTCTTCGCGTCCTCTAGGACGACGGGTCTCGTCTTGCTTCCGTGGTGGTGCGGCAGCGTGAGGCGCTGCCTGTATGGGCTGTATTGATCATCTGAAAAATGATGACAGATATCAAGCTTCTTCAGTAACTTGAATCAGAATCGTTAGAAAGAAAAGTATTAGAGAATAAACTATGCTTAATGTAATTGATAAAATGGTTGCCATACTCACAAATTATATATACAATTGATAAGACTCTTAAGTACTTTCCAAATATATGGGTATAAGTTCGGACGTCTGTTAATTAGTATTTTAGGGCAAAGTACTGTTAATTATTACATCTATATACTTAAATTACAATTTGGATCCTCATCTATGAATTCGATCCCAGAATGGGTCCTGATCTTTAAATTGTAGCGATTCGACCTAGGGTCATTAATGTAAGGAACTTTTTGGGGCTAATGACGAGTATGCCCTTGTTTAAAAGTTGGAACTCAACCTCCATTCTCTTCCCAACAAGAACATATTCGTCATGAACCCCAACATTTCCATTTCCTAAATGGTCCTGGGACCCTAATCGTTACAATTTAAAGATCGGGACCCATTCTGGGATCTGACTCATATATGAGGACCCAAATTGTAATTTACCCTTACAAATATATGGGTATAAGTTCGGACGGAAAGACAATCGCTTACAGGGGAGAATTCCATCCCAAGAGAAGCTATGGAATCGATAAATCCCTTTCAAGGTGAAATCATTGCCTTTTTTGAAAGCAATGGTGAAATCGTTCTAATCAAACACAAACTATGGGAAAAAGACTTTAGTTTGATTCACTTTGTGATTTCAACGACACCAGGAAGCCAATGAAAGAACTATAACAAAATACGATTATAGCAACCGAGTAATTTGATGATTCGTTGTCATATCTCATAAAGATAAATGTTATACCAAAAGATATTATTGATTCTAAAATTATATCGCTTCTTGAAATTTGCAACAAATACAACATTTGCTAACACTATATATATATAAAAGTTCCTTAAAATTAAACATGTAATTGTTTTTATATGATTCATTGTTTACAATACATCAAAGAACATGACTTCTTCTGTGGATTTCAAGAATCAATGATCAAATCATCTAATTATTCGTTAATATAAATTCATTTTTTATAATGGATCTCGATAGTACAAATGCACCTGAGCGAGATCGATATGGTTGGAGTAATAAAGAACAACTTACTCCTGGCGTAGATAGCATCCTTGAGATCGCTGACCAGGGCCTGTATAGCACATTCAAGAATGGGCGATGAGTCGATAGAAAAAGGAGGAGATGATCGACATAAAGCAAGAGAAGAAGGAGAAGTTACATTATCGTCAAGGTGGATGCCTCCCTTGAAGATCTCTTTCCCAGCGCGGGAGAGTAGTATCACCTTCATCCTTCCTTCTCGACTCCTCTACGCCGTGATGGAAGAGAAGAGAAGAAAGGAGAGGGGAAGATCAAAGATGGAGACGTGCGCGGGAGGTGCTAACGCTCTTCTTTCCCACCTCCTCCTCTGCCTTATTAAATAGAATGCTGGTGTAAGGGTGGTAGTGATTCACATCATTTTTTTAAGGGAGGATGATCATCATGTCTCGATATTTTACGTGAGATTTTGTTCAGAAGTCCAACTGGAATGAACATTCTCATTCAAACCCTTTTTTTCGGATTCCCTAGTCCAAACTTATATGCCGAGAAAGATGCAATAACTTTGGTGGTATGGAATTATACTGTATATTCTCTCTCTCAATCTATCTAATAGGCCGTTTGTAACATTATAAGCAATTGACGAGGAAATGGTTCACTGGTCAACGTGCAATACTTTCTCAATTTTATAGCGTTTATTAATATTGCCCTCGTCTTGAAAAATCTTCTACATGGATCGGTCCACATCTAAGTCCGTTTTTTATGGGACTAATGTATAAACTCTGCAGGGTTAGATTTCTCTCCATCCTCTGAATTTTCCTCCAATCAAAATCAAGTGCAGTGTTGAAACAAGTTCAAGGAGTTATGCAAAGTGCATACCATTCTAAGTTATTTTAATCTTGAATGCGGACTTTTTTTTGCCAAGATAACACACCAAAACACAAGATTATATATAATATCTTGTCAAGATAAATGCGGAATTTGAAAATATCTTATTAATAGGAACACCAACTTTTTTAAATATATATTAAAATATTCTTAATTAATTAAATATATATAATTTTCAATAATTAAAAATTTAGGCACCTATTGATACCTAAGATGTTGATCCGGGGAGTAAGACCTAAATCGTCATCTCAAGTGCCGATTTGAAAGAGAGTCACTGGAGCCTCTGTGAATAGGCACATGAGGTCACGATTCCGGAGGGGGAGACCGCTGGCCAAAATGTTGTCGTTGCCCTCCCTTGCTCCACCCCCAACTTCCTCTATCTATTTTTTTTTCATTTATTCTTCTCAACCCTCTCGATCTCTCTCACATAATTGCTCATCTGACTATTTTCTAATCTGGCCTTCTGCTATTCTTATTCGCATAAGAGTGAATCGTCAACATTCTTTTTTGTAACCAATTTTTTGCTGGAGTTTTATTGCCAGTGGAGAATATATTTTTGCGAATATATCTCATCATTATCTCGGCTATTCGGATATATTTTATAGCTTTGAGGACGTTTTTCATTCCAAGTAATTTTAAATTTACATATATATTCTCTTTCCTAATATTAATGAGATGTGCAAATTTTGTTCATATGAAATAAATTTCATTGTTGGTAGTCATTTTTGTGTGATTTAAATAATCTCATTTTAAAATATATTGACCTCTTATATATGTACTTAATTTTTAGGTTTATCTTCAAAATATAAATCTACAAGTACGATGTCGATATTTTATGATATTAAATTTTTAAATTCACCACTATACAATCACATTTGATAATCGATTATTCCATAAGAATTTTGTATGTTCACATTACACTCAGTACATTAACAATTAATAATAATTACATATTTTAAAAAATCAATATTAATATCATAGATTAAATTTTAATCATTATATATCCACATACATTCAATATAGAAAAGGATAAGTTTTGTTAAATTGTATTGGTCATTACTTTTTCTAGTCTTAAATTATATCCAATAATCAATCTCTTTGTTTTTCATTACATATATCATCCAACAATGTCTCCATATTATTATATTAGGATGGATCAGTGAGTGTGTCAGATTATCACGTAGACTATGTTGGGGGCCAAAATCATGTGGTTATATTCCCATGCCAAATAACTTACTTTGACCTATTGGGTTAGGTTTACAAAGCCATTGTTATTCCACTTGATCGATACATCCTTACATTAACATGTAAGTAATTGTATGCAGGATCAACTTTCTACCCAGTACCAATTCATGACGTTGAATCTACTTTAGCAATAATGAATCAATCAACAAAGTGAGGTTTTTTCACCTTTTTGTAGAAGTTGCCTCTCTTGCTCAAGAAAACGTGTTGTCGTCATCGAGGTAATATAATCACATTTTATTTAAGCAATAAATATGTCTTTATCTCCTGTAAATTGGCAAATATACAATTTCAGTGGTTGAGAATATTGATGGTCCAACATAATTAAATGATGGTGATGATTTATTGACACAAATATCTGAAGAACATGAGATGAAATTGATAGCTAATTCGTCTGATGAAGAAAACACAAATAATAATACATGTCATGATTTCTGATTGATGAATCCGTGATTGATCGCATTAAAAGTTGAAACAAGAGCTTCGTTCTTGAGTAACTAGCTGCATATCTCCATTTATTCTGCATTTTTATTATTCATGCACTTGTAATTAATATTTGCATTTTAACATTCATATTTGCATTAAATGAGAAGTCAAATTCACTTGTAAATACCACCTTTATATTCACCATATTTCCCTATTTTTATATATTTTTTGCTAACTCAAAAATGAATAAAATTAACTCTATAGTGTATACATAACAAATACTAATAAAGGAAAATGTTAAAAAATACTAACTTGTAAAATTAACCAATAAAATCCAAACCCTAGTTTGAGATTGAGAACTTTAAAATATGAATATTTCTCTCATACAGTCTCCTATGGACTTCTATCAGTTTTGAATTTATGTACGTTCAATTACCTTCAAAACAAGATCAAAGTCAAAAGAATCAGAATCCTTATGTGAAACTTGGATTTTGAGCCCCTTTATATATATATATGTATATATGGAACCTTTTATTTATTTATTTTATTTCTTTATTTTTCTTAATTATAAAAATCTAAAAATATATTAAGTTTAAATATTTATCTTATATTTTTTTATTTTATTAGATTTTTAATCTTATTTTTTAAAATAACAAAAAATGCAAAAACAAAAATTCGATATTTTATACCTATAAGATACCCCAACAATACTTTCGTATAGATGAATTATTTTGATTTTCAAACCTTCATAAAAGTTACAGATCTCATCTAGAAGAGCAACTTTCGTGTTGACCACTTTTTGATTTGATCCCTTCTGCTATTTCTTTTTTATTTTTTATTTACATTTATTTTTTGTTTTTTTCTAGGTGCGACACATGGCAGCTCATGGAGATGTTGCATGTCAACCAATTTTATATTATTTTCATATTTTTAATTAATTAATTAATTTATTTATTTTAATTAATTATTTTTAATAAATTAATAAATTTTATTTATTTTATATATTTTCTTCCATTTTAATTTTTATTTCTTCATTATTTTTAGTAGCCTACTTATTTTATTCTTAATATATTTTTTCTCCTTTTAATTATTCTCGACGACAACTTCCCCTTCAGTCGATGGCTCCGTTCCAGTTCTCCTCCGACCACCCCTACGTTGCCCCCTTTCCACGCCACTCGCCGCCGACCAGAGCAACACATGCGAGCGCTTCCTCCTCCAAGCGAGACACCTTGTGACCACCCTAGCTCGTCGTCCAGTCAAGCCACGTTCGCCACCCGCCTCGTTGGCCACCTCCTGCGCACCCTCCGCCTCCTACGCCCCCTCCGTTGTGGCGCCCGCAGCCTCCCACTTCATCGGTGGTGGGTTCCATTTCTCTGAAGCCACGAAAACCCACGAAGAGGAAAGTCCTTTCTTTTTATTTTTTATTTTAGAAAATTGCATAGTAAGCCTGTTAATTTTGCTTAATTGTAAAAGTTCCCTTAGGAACATACTTTTTTTGAAGTTTTTATTTCGGATTGCAAAAAGGCCCAGGTGATTATGATTTAATTTGAACTCTGATTTTGCATCATTTTCTCATTCTAAAAATTATATGCTGTTCAATTAATTCTCCATATACAGGTTCTTTTAAAAATTTTAGGAGCTTATTTTATAAATTTTTAGGAGTTTTTTTTAATTTATTAAAAATCAGAGTGTGAAACTCAATGATATCTTACCCATTTATGCTCTGAAATTCATATGCATTAATTCCTTATTCTAAAAATTCCCAAAAAAATGAGAGGAAATGTGTCTGAGTGTGCTTTAATTTCTTTCCAAATTTCAATGCAAATGGAGATGTCTTGTGCCTAGAATAAATTCTTGAGTGATTTTAGTAAATGAATTGTAATTAAATCCACAAATATTATTTTTGTGAAATTTTAACCCTCCTGAATGCTTATTAAAATATCTTTTTGAGATAAATCATTCTCTGGATAAATTGATTTTGTGGATTTATTTAGAATTAAATACCTGCAATCACTCTATTTCACTTATAAAATTCATAAAAAATTCCTAAGTTGTTAGAAAATTTTGAAAAATACTATAGATTTATTTCATCATGTTTCACTTCCATTAAAAATTTCATAGTTTTTGCATTCTATTTATGTGAAAAATTGCATAAAACTCCATGAAAGTGTACATTTTTCATTATTGCATTTTATACCCAAAAATTCAAAAAAAACAATTCACACTCATCATTGGATTAGGTTTCTAGGAAAAATATAATTTGACTAAATTGAATTAATTTCGTATTAAGTATATTTTGGCTAAGTTGCTTGATTTCTTAATAACCTAATTCAACCGCATATTTGTATTTGCATTTATATTGCATAGGAAAAAAATACAAAATATCCCGTTTGGAAAACCGTAAACTAAGTGACCTAATTTGACCCCTAGGTTGTTCCCTTGCCTCCTTGAGTCGACCAGGAGACTTGCCCAGGTTAAAAATACATAAAACCGCTCATTAATTAATTCATTGATTAATCAATTCGTGTAGTTAGTTTTTGATCGATCCTGATTGCCCGACTACAACAAAACGACACATTTAACAAGAGTAATTCGTGACTCGTCAAGCTATAGACAATGAAGATATCAGACACTTATTGTGCGAATAATGAGGATGCCATCAAAGAGCCGATGGAGGAGTTGCCTCATGTATTTGATCATGAAATTACAGAGGCAAAAGACGTTGCTTTTGTAGAGAGATAAGACGCTCTGATGAATATCCATTCATCAACCTTTATCCTTTCATTTTAGGCTTTAAATCTCTAGATAAATACATGTAAATACTATTAAGTTGTATAAATTAACATTCATATATTGACTTGTAAATAGTGTTTAAATACTTGTATTTAAAACCTAAATAAAAGAATAGATCAAATTAAAGAAAAAGAAAGGAAGTATCAAAGATACTGATTGACCCTAAATCTCGAGATCAAGTCAAGTATTGCTAAGTCGATCAGGAATAAAGTATGGAGAGATAATGGCAAAATCATTTACATAAACACCCAGAAAACCATAAAAATCTAAGTACAATACACAATGTATATAGCTCACATATACTATTTTATCTCACCTTTTATACACCTGAAATAAACATATGTATAATAAGAAACTCATACATATTACTGTATAGAAAATAATAAAATTATGGGCAAAAATATATGATGCACAAGTCACTCTTTACACTCGGATGAAAAAGCCACTATGGAACTTCAATGATCAATTTTTTCTCCATATAAACTCGAATTGAACCAAACTCACCTCCATTGTATTTCAAATTAAATTATCTATTAAATGAATGTGATTCCATTTTAACTGAATTTAAGATATAAATGTCGGCTATTTGGGGTACATAGGTACTTGTACAATTGTATTTTAGGCCAATATATTTATTACTCATATTTTTAATCCCTTTATATTTTTTAAATAATTATACTTGTTATATAACATATACTAATAATCACAAATCTAAATTAAAATCCTTTAAAAATACCTAGATACAAATTTATAGGTATACTATACATATATTGTATGTTACATGTATTTATTTAAGCACATAAATAAAATTATAAAAATTCAAAATAAATATGTATTAAATAGATAAAATATTTAAATATAGTATTATGGTCTAAAAATAATTAAATAAAAAATGGAATTACATAAATTATATATGAATAATACATACATATATATATTAATACTTAAATAACAATACCTAATAAATTAAGTCGTAAAAATAAATAAAAATCATAGTAAAATAGTTTACAAAATAACAAACATTTTTTATGTTTTGATTTTTATAAATAAAATCACTTGTTATTTTATTTTTTTAATTAATTTCGAATTTTATTTCTATTTTTGTCTTCACTTAGTCCTACGTAGACCAATCAGATTCCTTCAATTGTTAACTCCCTGGTCATCTGTACCTCCAAGCGCTCTTACTTGTCAGAAATCCCATCACTCCCATCTTCTGCTACTTTTCTTGATGAATTGTCACACCTTCCCATTCGCTTCCTTCACGCAATCTCTGCAACCATACACACTCTTCCACGCCTTACTCTGATATCCATTGTGCATACCCCATATCGATTAGAAACCCTAGATTTTTGGATGTTCCCCGTCTCTACTACGAAATCACACTCCCTATAATTTTTGAGTTTGGTTCGTCAATCTACTCCGTAACCCCAATACACATTAGGGCTTGAGAGGCAGTGGTGACCGAAAGGACTTTCCAGTCTCGCGGCAAGGAGGAGGCTGAATTGTTGTCCTTCACTCCGGTCATGGCAGCTCCAAAGGTCTTAAAGCATTGCCGAGGTTTAGTTTAGGTGTTTTCTTATAGCCTTTCTTTCCATCATGTCATTCCTGTAATTTATTTGGTGTTTCATTGTAGTTTTATCTTTAATTTCCAACTTAATCATACACCGGAGCACTAGGCTCCAACCACTGCCCCACATGTTTTAGCCCATGTTTCTCTCACCTGTCGCCACCATCTTTTTTCCATTCCATTTCTCCACTTTCATAGCCACCCAGAACACTTTGATCCTTCACTTCATCTCCCTTCACCGAAGACCTTCGCCCAACTCCATCCCTCTTCGTTTCCACCCACTAAAAGGGATGGATCGTTCAACCTTGTCCCTCATCTTTTTGTGCTGGTGTGAGCCTTAATGATCCCCTCCAAAGAAGTGATTTGAACCTGCATCGACCTCCAGGTGTGATGTATACTCTCTCGAGCTCTAGGCTTCGATCAGTAAGGCCCTGATCACTTTGAGCAACCCAAACACTGCTAAACGTCGGTAGAAACGTGTTGATCAACTCGGTTTTGACCGATCGATGTCTCACTCTAGTTTTGATGTCAATCGTTGTATGGAGCTCTGCAGCAGCTGTCTAACCCTCTGGAGGATCTAACTACAATTGTTCCTCAATGAATCGACATCTTCTAATCTCGATTGTAGTTCATAAGTGAAGCGCATATCACCATCCATCAACGTAAATATTAGGGCTAATTTACACTCGAACCCCTTTTCCTTTTGTTTTGTTTGTTAGTACTGTAAATGTTTAATTTAGTGTTAAAATTTTTGTATAATTTGCACTCAAACCCCTAACTTTTATATGCTTGCATTTTAGTCTACTCCATAGGGCCTTGCATGTTGTCCCGCGTGAGGGGTTTTGGAAAATTTGTTGGTTATACTCTTATCCTCTGGATCTATTCTAAAACTAAGTAAAATTTTTGAATATTTGCAAACCAGCCCCTATCAGGCACATTTTATATTTAAACTTGGATAACTTTCATGGATGCCCATAGACTAATTTTAGGTTTGAAATGCGTGCTAGTTTTTAAGAAATTGTAAAATAGTCATGTGCCTTGTATTTTTAATTTGTTGCTTATTTTAATTAGTTTAATTGCATCTTTTTATCCAAACATTATAGAAATTAGGATAAAAATATTACACAATATTATATCACATATATTTATCTTAATGTATTTAAACTAATTTTTCTATCTATAAAAATACAAAACATTTTCCCCTATCTTGACTTTGAAAATTTATAAAAATTATAATAACTACCCATAAATTAAAAAATCATGTTATCCAGATATTATTATAGTTTAACACATATACAAAAACCAATAAAAAATACAAAATCAAACCTTAAAAATCTTATAGAAATTATCAAAAATTCTATAAAAAATAGTATATATATTTATGTCTTTGATTTTCTTTATTATATATACTATGTATTAAAAATAGTTTTGGTTTTATTTTGGACCTATACATTTATTAAACCTAAAAAAGTTTGTGGATCTAATATTCACTATTTTGTGTATTTAAATATTAATAACCATAACAATTGTAAAAACCCTCTAAAAATATAAAAACATTTGAAAAATATTAAAAACCCAAAATATTTTATTTTCTTATTTGATTTTATATTACTTATTGGAAAAATAAAAAATATCTTCCTTTTATTCTCTCTCTCATATATGTAAATATTATCTATATTTTATTTTAAAAATTAATCATAAATATTTCCAAATTAAAAATCCATAAAAATATATAAAACAAAATTAAAAATATCAAAAATCGTATATAATTAAAAACCCACAAAATCTCAAAATAAAAAGCATAAAAAGATAATAATAAGAAAATAATATTAATTATCAATAATTAATATTGATCTCTCATTCTATACAGTTCGCTTCCTATGTTCGACCTGTGCATTACTTACAACTATTTACATTTTATGAAGAGTATTATAAATTCAGACTCACTCGTGCATTGGTTGATTTATTTATATATACGGGTTGATTGTTGTCTGATTTGCATTTATTGATCGATCACACAACGATTGCCTTTCGAGCTTGTTTGATTAGTAGATCATCGATAAAACTCTTCAACATGCTCCTACTGACAATTCTGGACTAGACCATTGGTTGGGCATGCGCTACAAATCGAAGAAGGATTTGCAATATGATCTTCAAAAGATAGAATATGGAAAATCATGTCCAATATAAACCCAAATTCTCAAACAAACAAATTCTGACTGTTGTATTTATTTATGGACATTGTGGATGGCATTTACATGCATCCGAGAGAAAATCCCGATGAGACTGGTATGCTTCAGGGTATAGGGGAATGCACACATGCAAGAACCCTGTACTCTTACTTAAACATCATCTGTACACATCTGCATTTGAAATAACCTATTTAATTAAGCGAGCATTTCCACAAAATAATATTTATCTTATGTAATACTTATACAATGTAATTATTTCATATATGACCCTTATAGGAGATATAGAAGTTTCAAGTCATACACAGTTTGCAGGATCGTTATTTAATGGTCCTTCAAGTCAATTTGACTCAAGATCCTCTTAGCTACCACCTCCCACTCAATACAATTTAGATGCTCTTCAAACTGATTTATTTACTACTGTTCGCCAAGTTGAGACGATTGACTATGAGAGACAGATATTTGGAATTCCCATGATAATAACACAAAAACCTCCAGAACCATCTCAAAGATCATCATTAGAAATAAGGATCAATGAGCCTACAATGATTCCATCAGAGCCACCACGACATTCAACAGTTGAAATTAAAGAAGCATAAGAGATTAAATTACTCAACTACCAGATCCTCTACGGAAGTCATAATTAAGCTAATCAACAGTCTCCTAGGCATGTACCAACACATTCTGCATGGAATCAAGCAGAAGAAGCAAAAAAAATCAACACTTGAAGATAGCCATAAGATGATAGGAGATAATCGTAAAGGAAATGCCAAAGCAGAAGATGAAGGAGGAGGAGGCCTAAGCGGATTTGTAAAGTGATGGAGACTCTAGAATATCGTAAAATATTTTAGATTATCTATTGGAAAATTGTAAAATCATTATTCTATGATTTTAATAGAATATCTACACTTTTTTATATTGATTAATATTATTATGTTGAATATTAGGATTATATATGTCATGGTCAATTACCTTGATATTCAATTTCTTTTGAGAGATTTACATTATAAAATAAAGAGAACTTTATAAGATGTTGGATAAGAAATATTCTACACTTAAATAATAAATAAACAAGTAAAGACTGCATAAAAGAAACATATAATAATAATGATATATCGGATGTACAAAAGTATATTAATAGAGATTCATTGGTCTGTTTGTATAATTTTTTGTACAAAATAAATCATTATTGTACAAAGTGTATATCGTTATAAATGGTGCATGGTCATTATTCTACAACCCTAAATTTTTTTATAACAACATACAACAACTAAAAATATTTATATAATAGATTAATATTTATTTAAAAAAATGTATTTAATATGTGTATAAATAATGCAAGGTTATTTGTAAAATTAAGATGGTTTACAATTAAATTAAGAGGATACTGGGGAAATTATGTAAAATGCACAGAGAGGGCTAAGCCCAAATCAACACCTGAATTTGGAGTGTTTTCTCCAATTAGCACCCGAGGTGCTGATAAGTGCCTAAAATTTTAATTATTTAAACACAATGCCTATTTAATTAATTACATATATTCTAATACTTGTTTAAAAAAGTCATAGTAACGCGAAGAACATGGGGAATTAGAACTCAAAACGATGCAGCAACTGATATACAATGTGTTAGGATTGAGAGTCCTTAAAGTGTTCATTCCTAATTCTAATAAGATTTGAGTTGTATTACTTGTGGAGTCCTTGTAGAAATAGGACTATGGGTTCGCGCGTGGGATATATAGAGGGAGATGTAGCCAAGAGGAGGGGGCACCAAAAGAATTGTACTCATTCATCTTTTAGTTATCTTTAGTATCCCATGGTCGCGAGACGTGACCAAACATCCTCACATTTAGTTGTCTTTGTTGTCATGTGCATCTTTGGTAGTCATTGATTGCACATTCACAACACAATGAATGGATTCGTGCCTCAACACAATGAACACATAATCATGCATCACGTAAACGTGAGTAATAGAATGGGGGTGAGTGGATTCCTTAGCAATGGCATGATAAGGAGGGAGAACTATCGATCAATATAATCAATCAGAAGGGGATCAGATAGTGATGGATATAGTAAAGAAATAAAATTCAATGCGCAAGGGCAAGGGTGGAGTCATAGGTTTATTGAGAAAAAAAAGAAAAATAAGAAGAGAGGAAATCAACAAAAAGGGAAGAAACCTATAGAATGGAGAAGATTATCAAAATCAGAGAAGAAGAATGAATTGATAACAAAATCAAATAGGAAATCTAGGGTTTGCGAAGAATTTTGGGTAAAATGGAGTGTTCTCTTGCACCTGAGGTTAACCTAGGATACACTAAAATATAATTTCATGAAGCAACGGATAATTTAATATTCTTGATCATTTCTTCCTCAAATTAATATCAACAATGATTATTCGTTGCTTCACACTTTAAATTTGCAACGAACAATGTATTCATTGTTATATTATTCACAATGAGTCATATAACAACGATTATTCATTGATTTTCTCTTTTAAACATCGTTAATTTTAGCAATGATCGGTATAATTCGTAATGCATAAGTAATATGCAAATTATTGGTTGCTTTAAGCCAATTTTGTTATAGTCAGATTGCTTTGTCCTGCTTAGCTGCAATCACAAGCTTAGCGTTATGATTGTGATCCCATCTGCTTCAACTGGTAACTTTCTGCGATGGTCTATGGGGTTTTTCTCGTGCCTATGTTGGTTGATTTTTTTCTATAAGATGAATGAAACTTAGTTGATCTTTTTCTAAAAAATGGCCATCCCGCAACCTTGCCCTTGCCCCCATTCCCACTGTGCGAGAGGCAAATGTGAACATTCGATCGGTAACATATTCAAACTCTAACATCAAAGCTGCCGAGGAAGAGAAAGAACCTTGAAAACACACACACACACACAATTGTTTTGTTTTCTTCTTACAGAGCAATCTTCTAACCGAGCTGACTATTTTTACTGTTGTTGATGCAGAAGAATAGATCTGATCACTTTGGCTTCTGTTCAAATTCAACCAAAGTCTTAGCCGTCAAATCTGTGCAATTCCACTCTAAACATCCATTAACAATCTAGATTACGAGAAACCCTCCTCGACTACATCTCTTTGCTCTCTGTCTAGAAATCTTGCCTACATCAACACCGCATACTCTTTAATCATAGTCACAGATACAATTAATCCCAAGGAATCGCTTACTACAATATGTGTGTTATTCCTTACTCAGTGTGAAGCTGTTCTTCCAAATGCGGGATACATGTATATGGTTCTGTTTTTGGGGGATACTAGATATGCAAGTGATAATTGCTAGATCTGATCAACACGGGCTTTCACATCCAAACCTAACGGAGATCCAATAATTCAAACCTCAAAGGCATTGTCCTTTGATGGATAGGAAGTAGGGACGCAAACAAATACGTTAATATTCGTATTCGTTCGTATTTGTATTCATTTTTAAGAAGATATGGTTCTTATTTTTTAAAAACAGACGAATACTAATACGAATACGAATATTCTAAACGATTTTTTACGGATATGAATCTGACAAATCTTGGGTTAACGAATGCGAATACGAATACGAAAAAACAAACGAATCCGAATCCGAATACGAATATTCGTATTATATTTTCTATAAAAATTAAAATTAGGGTTAATATCCCCCCAAATCCCCTCCCCAGTCCCCAACCACGACGCCCCCTTCCCCCCGCCCCCCCCCCACCCCGGCCACCACCCTCGTCCCCCTAACATCCTCCCTCCTCATGCTGTCTAGTTGTCTACCGTCCACCGACTCCCCTGTGCCCTCCGCCTCCCTCGCCACCTCCCCATGTAGCCTCGCCTTCCTCTGCGTCCTCCGTCCCCCCGCCACCCCCTGCCGCCCTACGTCCCCTTGCTCCCTCTGTCCCCTCCGCCCTTCACCTCCCCCTGCCGACCACCGCCTCCCCCCTGCGTGCCCCACCCCCTGCCACCCCCTGCGCCCTTCACCTCCCCACCTCCCCATGCCGACCACCACCTCCCCCTTGCAGGCCCCCTGCCACCAACCCCACCCCTGCGCCACCCATCTCCTCTCCCTCCGCTACAGCCGCTACCTCGTCTCGTCCGCCCTCTTCCCTCTGTTGTAGCCGACCACACTCGCCTCCTCCAACCTCTGCTGCAACCGCTGCCTCACCCCCTGCCCTCTGTCGCAGCCCACAACGAACTCTCCCCCTCCTCCCTTGCAACCGCAACCAACCTCCCTCGTCTCCCTCGCCCTTCCTCGCAGCCGCAGCTGCCCTCCCTCATCCTCCCTCATAGCTAGAGGCAGGCACCTCCCTCATCTCCCTCGCCCTCCTTCGAAACTGCAGCCGACATGGTATATCATTTTAATCTTCTAATGTTCATTCCATTCTACCATTTTTTTTTGTGATTGTACAAGAGGATCTCTTACGTTATGGCATATGATGTAGATTTATACAACATATGCTGCTTGTTTGAATCATGGAATGTGGTTAAACAAAAGATGGAAGTTATGCGGAAGTGGTCACCAAATAATCTAGGTACATTTTGATTTATAATTTAATATTAATGTTAAATTTAACATTCGTTTGTATATTCATATTCGTTCGTAAAATATTCGTTTCGTATTCGTATTTGTATTTTGAGGATATGGATCTTGATTTTTTACATTCGTCTAACATTCGTATCCGTATCCGTATTCGTAAAATAATAAGGATATGACTATGGTATGACCTGAATTCGCATTCGAATTCGTTCGTTTGCATCCCCTAATAGGAAGCATTTACCCATAAATGAAGGAATTGATTTATCTCAGACAACTATCCCACCTTCCTATTCCACTTTATTTACATATGTTTGTAAGAGTAGCAAAAGCAGATAAGCACAAACCAAAAAATCAAGGGTTTTTATCAGTTGTACCCCTCCGAGATATTGCAATATTAGTCATGCCCCTATCTTTTTGGTAATATCTGTTGTGCCCCAAACTTTTTGTCGTTCTATCAGTTGAGCCCCTCCGTTACTTCAACCATCAGTAATTTGAACTTAACTATGATTTTCTCAAACCATGGTATAGTTAAGAGGGGCATATCCGGAAAAAAGCTGGCATCCCCTTTCACTCTTTCTCCCTCCTCCTCACCCTCCAACCCTTCCTCCTTCGACCACCACCTCCATCTCCTTCTCCTCCGTCATTCACCATCAACATCAGCATGTCGATGGCGATGCCACCATGAGGGGAGGGGATGCTGGCGATGATGAGGAGGTTCGACTGGTTGGGACGGAGATGCGGGGCGAGGTTGGAAGGTGATACTGACGGCGGTGAGAGGGACCGGGAAAGGAGGTCTTCTACCATCGAGCAACCGAGGTGGAGAAGAGGGAGAGGAGGCAAGATCTATCACCATCGACTCCATTCGCTCAGACGCTTCCATCTCTGCCTTCATCTCGGATTCAACTCAATTTCATCGTGATTCCATGCAATTTTGTTTTAGGTTCTTCGATTTCAATTCATCTTTTTTATTCTCCCAGTCGCACAACCATTTCGCAACCTGCATCTCCATACCAGCAATTGTAGATGACGAGACCGATCAGGAGGGCCATTGTCACCCGACTTTTTGCCGTTCGGGAGGTGCGAGGGGAGGGGGTGACGAGGTCAAGGGGAGAAGCTCATGGCAAGGGGGGTGACCTGACGGGGCAGGGGGACGCAGAGGGGAGGCGCGAGGGGAGGGGGAGGTGGGGGCGGCAACGGTAGGGGCAGGGGGGAGAAGCTCAGGGCACGGGGGGCGACCTGGTGGGCAGGGGGATACACGAGGGGAGAAGGTGAGGGGTGGGGGAGGCGCGCAGGCGGCAGGGGTAGCAGGGGCAGGGGGGATTCGCAGGGGCAGTTGGGGCGGAGGAGGCGACGTGAGGGCGAAGGAAGGAGCTCAAGGCCGAGGGAGCACCTGGGGGCGGGGGAGGAGGCGGTAGTGGAGCAGAAGGATGGGGATGAGGAAGAGAAGGGGAAGAAGAAGAGGATGGGGAAGGAGGAAGAAGAGGATGAAAAATGACATTTTCAGCCTCTATTGTTTATTTAATTCATGTTATGTCCTAAAGTTAACGTCCGTTTGCGTTGGGAATGAACGACAACTAACCTTAGGGGCACAAGTGATAGAAAGGCAAGAAGTTTGGGGGCACAACTGATATTACCAAAAAGATAGGGGCATAACTGAAATTGCAATATCTTACAGAAGCACAACTGATAAAAATCCAAAAATCAAATATACATGGACAAAGATTTACGATGTTCACCTTTAACATCCTCGGAAAACCACGATTGATTTCTTTGGCAAAATAAAAGCATATCAGCACTTCTTATTCTTCTCTCTTTAAACATTGATTGCTATTTATTTCAAACTAATTACTCTACAATAACTTTTACGGATAAGTAAACTAGTAAATTCCGCATAATGTCTCGAATGCTCTAAAACTATCCAACCCTTTCTTCTACGTTCGGTGTTTAAAAAACAAACAAAGAAAGCAGTTGATGTTGGCATATATTCATTGGGCCTTTCTCCTATGTTCGGTGTTTAAAAGAAAAAAAAACAAAGGAAGCAGTTGATGTTGGCATATATTCTTTGGAACAAGCTCTGCTACAATGCTGCAGCTAAAGCTTAAACTAGACGGTGACCTCATGATGTAAGAAGAGATCAAAGTTCTTCCACGCCTTTTCCTACTTGATTCCATTCCACAAATCACGCTTTTTCACTTTGGTCCCCTCTCCTCCATTCCGCAAATCGTCAAGTCCATCTGCACCACCGTGTGGGTCCTCAACATCTTGTCCTGTTTTAAGAAGAGATCCATTCCCACACATACTCCAATCCCGACGCCACAGTCAAAAAACAATCAATAGCCCCCTTCACATCACAGCAGCAGCAGCTGTTGTTGGTGAGTGATTTCCCAGAATGGAGAGAGAGAAGAAAGTTTCTCCCATTCTGGGTATCCGGTGAAAATATTTCCCGGTCTGGGTATATATCGGTAAATGGTTTGCCGCTCACCCATGTGGCGCGGCAAACCATTTGCCGTGCTCACGTGGACAGAGCGGCAAATGGTTTGCCGCCTACGGCAAACCATTTGCTGCGAATGTTGCCGTTCCCGCCCAAATCAATTAACACCTCACAAGTTCATTAACTTAACCATTTAAGTGGTTATATTGTATTTATTTAAGATTAAAGTTAAGATAGTAATAATAAATATTATGTAACAATAAAAAATATATTTATATAAATGTGATTTTCTATTTAATAACTTAGCAAGAGTTTATTAGTGTAATTGGTATTTATTTATGAATAAAATTAAAATATAAATAATAATTATTATGTAACAATTAAAATTACATTTTTTATAAATGTGATATTTTAATAAGTAATATTTATCTAATTTTAAAATATAATTCGTATACTTTTAGCAATTATTATGTTATGATATAGCTTAAGTAATACTAGTAGTGTATTTCGTATTTATTTATGAGTAGCTTTAAAACATTAACAATAGACTTTATGTAACAATTAAAAATATATTTATATAAACGTTATGTTTTATTAAGTAATTATTATTTAATTTAAAAATATAATGCGTATAGTTTTAGCAGTTAATATCTTATGATATTTTTAATTAATATGTTATGGTACTTATAATTCTATATTACATATTTGTATACTATTGTAATAAACTTCTTTATAAGTAGATAATTGTTGGATCTTTTAACATGGAGTTAACATTAAAGTTCTTTAACTTATATTAAAATTAAGTGAACATTTTTAACATTGGATCTGAAATATATTTAACATGTAACTGGAACGCACATACATTGTTGTGAAGGAATCTCTACCGCCTCTATTAATAGTTCCATCATCCCCAGTTGTCGACATACTTGCAACATCAACTTCGTTATTTTATACGATCCAATAACGATTGGACGGAATGAACTTGCATTGGTAGGCCACTTGCAGGTCACAGTTATCTCGAACAGGTCGGGTGTATATCCCGTAAGACCGTATATGTAAGCTAGCAAATCATTGTAGCTACATGATACAGGTACTCCGATCATATCACTCTTACCGCCTTCGTAACCGACCTCAGAGTCTATGTTGATTACTCTCCCGCCCCAGAACACATAAAGGGCATCGACATCACCCATTTCCTATTCACAACTAAAAGTTAATGCCTTTTTTAACTACAGAAAATGAAGTTCTAAATCTATATTTAATTGTAAAAAGTGGTTTAAGTTTAATTAGGAATCTTAATCTATATTATTATAATTATTATAATTAATATATATTTAATTTATTATTTAATAACAATATTTCATTTAATTATAATCTATATTATTTAGGAATCTAAATCTATATTACCATAATCATTATAATTAATTACTATTTAATTTTTTATTTAATAACACTACATCATTTAATTAAAATCAATGGTATTAGGAATCTTAATCTACATTATTATAATCATTATAATTAATTAATTTTTAATTTTTTATTTAATAACACTATTTCATTTAATTATAATCTATATTAATTATGAATCTTAATCTACATTATTATAATCATTATAATTAATTAATTTTTAATTTTTTATTTAATAACACTATTTCATTTAATTATAATCTATATTAATTACAAATCTTAATCTATATTATTATAATCATTATAATTAATTAATATTTAAATTTTTATTTAATATCATTATTTCATTTAATTATAATTTAGATTACTTACGACTCCTAATCTATATTATTATAATCATTAATTATTACTAATACACATTATATACATTATTTAATACTAATATGCATTATTAATTACAAACATACATTATTTATTACTAATCTAAATTAGTTATTATTAACAAATATTATTTAATATTTACTTTTATTATTACTAATCCACATTATAAACGTAATTTATAACTAATATACATTAACTATTACTAATATATATTACTTACTACTAATATAAATTACTTATTACTAACACACATTATTTAATTTCTAATTTTACTAATACTAATACACATTATATACATCATTTATTACTAATAAGGATTACTTAATACAAACATAAATTACTTTATTACAAATCTAAATTTCGACATAATTACTTTAATTAATTTCCTATATAAGTAATAAATTATTTTCTTTAATTAATGGCCTCTACAATATATTAATATTAGTGTGTGTCATGGGGGGATTGTATGGCATTTTAATGTGACTCTAATTTTATATTTTCCTAATAATATCATGTGGGCATGTGGGCATGTATGTCATCGATTATGTATTTCTAAGCTAATGTTAGCGTTAAATGGAATACTACAACTATCAAGAACTAAATACTTATTTCGAAAAAAAGAACATCTTCTTAAGGATAACAATTATTAACAACTAAACAACTATCAATAATTATGAAGAACTAATTAAAATTTCATTTTAAGGAATAAAAAAAATTCATGACAACTAAATAATTTTCTACTTAAATAAAAGACATCTATAATTTTTACTTAACAATTATAGAAATTAAAATTAAAAAAAAAATTCATACCTTACAAGGAGGAGAAGTTGGATCTTCAAAGGAGGAAGAGAATGAGAGAATGAGAGAAGAGATGAGAGGATGCGTGAGGGGAATGGGGGCTCGGGCGGGCTATTTATATGCCGCCCAGCGGCAAATGGTTTGTCGCGGCACGGCAAACTATTTGCCGTGCAGGGCGGGTCGCCGACCGCTTCTGGCGCGCGGTCCCGTCGTCTGCGCCAGTCTGCGCCGAAGACCGCGCGCCTCGACGACCGTGCCACTGTGCACGGCAAACGGTTCGCCGCTCAGTCCACGTAAGCGCGGCAAATGGTTTGCCGCGCCACATGGGCGAGCGGCAAACCATTTGCCGATATATACCCAGACCGGGAAATATTTTCACAGGATACCCAGAATGGGAGAAACTTTCTTCTCTCTCTCCATTCTGGGAAATCACTCGTTGTTGGTTGCTTGCATGGAATAGATGCACCAGAGAGAGAGAGAAAGAGAGAAGCCATAAAGCCATGATTCCCATTGTCATCCACAGTTCCAGTTCAGTGGACACTGTATGCAAGATCTTGGTGACACTATCAGCTTTGGCTTTCTACCTTTCAGATTCGCCAGATTTTGTCTAATAACTCCCACACACATCCTCCAACCGAAGGAAGACCCACCTGGCCAGTTACAGAAAAGGTCCATTCTTTCTTGGTTTTTTTACCACCTCGATTGGGTAAAACAATGCTAGATGACAACGACATGTGACAACAGACTTGTTCCTACGTTGAAATAATTTTGTATTCCAACAGCCATGTGGGAAAGTGTGCGACATTAATATGGTAAGTAATGCTACGCAGACAAAACAGCAGGAGCAGAACTTGATGAGCACGATTAAGATGAATGCTCTGGTGTACAATGGATGGGATTCCATCTTCGTGGTTAACCAATCTCTCTTTCTGCACCAAAATTTGGTGTAAACCTGTATCCACTAGATACATACTTTGCAATGGCAGCATGTGGATCTTGCAGGAAGAACTGAGACTGCAGGATGATCTTTACATATTGGATCTCCATCCTGACGATCATGGACTTGTCGGTCTATTCACTGCTGTTGGATATCCTGCCCGATCCGCGGCCAAGCTTCCCGAAGGAGCTCATTGCTGAAGCCAAGCTCTTGAAGCTGTTGCTCCCCCCGCTCAAGTTCCGTGACCGTCGTGACTGCCGTATCTTCGAAACATTGTCCTCTTTGGACTTATGCTCAGCAACGACCAATTGGGCTATGTCGCTGCGGCAGAATGGACAGACGGGAGTCGGTGAGGTTAATGTTTTTGGATTGGGTTTGCTGTGGCAACAGAGTGCTAGTATGCAGGAAGCACACATCTGGTGGCCACACGATCGAACCTCGATTGTACACTGTTGGTCGAAGCAAATGCAGCACAATTCCTTATCGGTGTCCTGCAAGATATTGCTATTGTCCATCAAATTTCAGAAACATCATAATACTATTAAGAAGTGAAATGTAAAAACATCTGCAAGAATATAGTCGAATCTTACAAAGCAAAAACAAAACAATGTTCGCTTTAAGTTTCAGCATTTAATATGTTGCCTTAACTTACTGCACACTCTGAATTATAATAGTACCGAGATGATGAAATTTGAAAATAATAACAGATGTTTAAATATAGAAATATCAGAGATCAGCAAGAAATATATCAGTATGCGCCAACAGTCGTTATACCAATTTAATGAATAAACAACTAATTACTTCCAAGCAATATATCGCTTTATTGATTAAGATCGACTGATATAACTGGCTGGTCCTGGTTAAAGCCAGAAGAAAATAATTATATTTTCCCCTTTCCTAATAATCTAATTTAACAAGGCATGTATATGAGCAGAGCAAGCTAAATAACCTCGGTGATATCATCATTAACCGCGTTGTTGCTATGTGAATGTGGTGTTGTAGAAGCGTTCATCTCCTGAAGGATGCTCTTTTCCCTCTCTACACTAGCCTCCATCAGAGCTCTTTCGAGAAGGGCCTTTGCCTCCAGGCTAAGTTCCTTGATGAATTTTAAAGGTGAGGGCCAAACTAGAGGTTCCGGCGATGCGGGATCGAGCAAGGCAGCACAAGAAAGATAGTTCCTCCTATATGCAACAGTATATGGAATTCTCCTGCACAAAAAATACCCACAAATATGAGATAATTTTGTAACAACAATCCTAGTGATGCTTTTGTATTGATTCATGAAGACCTACTTCAACGATTATAAATGAAGATATTTTGTTTTTCGAAATCATCAGGAAACCCAATTATTAATGAGAGTAAGGAGGAGTCAGGGTAGAACTTGTCATATTTGGTGAATTCTATTTGCAGTATGAAATTAAAGCCATCTTGTTTCGGAATTTTCATGCTGATGAACATAGCCATCTTGATTCAAACGTCCACAAAGTGATGGGCAGAGGCATACTCTGCTGAATCTATTTGCAGTCTGTCTGCACCCCATGCGAGTAGTGCTCGAATAGAATCCAACGATCCAGCACGAGCTGCAAGGTGAAGAGCACTGCTTCCTGGAAACCTACAACAATCACGAACATCGCTAAGATCAACCATTGCTGCAAAAGAGATTCGATATCACTCCAAAGAACAATGCCAAGATCGTTACCCATAAGTGCCAGTTGAAGCATGAACATGTGACCCGTTATCCAACAACGCGTGAACGCAAGCTGACCGCCGCTGCTTCGCGGCGAGATGAAGTGGAGTTGCTCCTTTGTTATCCCTTACATTCACAAATCTACCGAATCCCCTGCAATTCAAAGAGGTGGAGTGATTGAAAAGATAAAAAAGACCATCTGGGTCGATCCAAACAAGCAAAAAATGAAATTAAACAGATCATATGCTCATTTCCATGAACACGCACCATGAATTGGCGATCGGACTAGAGCGAGCAGTGGATAGGATTGCTTGCAGGCAATTCAAATGCCCATAGTAGGCCGCATAGTGCAAGCAAGTTCTCCCGTGCGATGAATCGAACATCAGAATCTGAACAGCACCGACAATACTTTCATCCAAGTCTCCATCATCTCGATAAAAAAATCATTATTAAATACGGTAAAAGGACCTAGAAGGACTCTCAGATCTGTTCCTACATACATTAGCGCCGGCTTGTATGAGCCTCTCCACACAAGAGATCTTCCCGTGCATTGCAGCCAACATCAGAGGCGTCTGAAATCAAGACGAACAAAAACCCACAAATCAACACTCCCAAATATCTACAAGGGAATGCAAAAAAAGCAGGAGATTTTCATCCCATCCCCACCTGCTTGTGCCTGTTCAAGATATCCGGTTGCATCGATTTCTCCAGAAGCATCGAAAGGACCTATCGAAGAACACAACATAGGTACCCATTATTCATATCAAATCGAACAATGCAAGATGCCAACTTTGGAGGAAAAGGAGCAATGGCCCACCTCGACGCGTCCGTTGGCGGCGGCGACGTGGAGAGGGGTGTGGCGGGCGAAGGTGGCCATGCGGTGGATAATGCCCGGGTCTCTTTCCAGAGTTTCACCGACAAGTTCGACCTCACCGAGCTCCACCGCCCAGAAGAAGTGAAGATCTTCATCGGAAGAAACGCAGCTCAGGATCTGGCCCATCTCCGCCGCGCGTCGCCGCCTGCTCTGGCAGACTTAGCCGGAGAAGAGGAGCAACTTTGTCGTGCAGTGGAGAGGTGTGGAAAGTGCAGAAGGGGACCTCAGAAATAGGTGCTTATTTATATCTCAGAAATTATTATTAGTATTTTTACTAATTATAATTGTTAAGTATTGATGGAACTCGAACACGCAGTGTGTGATATACTGATAATTCCAGTCATCGTCGCAGTGTTTAATGATAAAAAACAATGATTAAAGTTGGAAATTTCGATCAATACCCCATCAATCCGTAAAATTGCAAGAAGAAAATTGAATAATTAGAATATTTTAAAATCTACATCTTTAAATGTATTTATTTAAGCCCACAATTCAATGAAAACCATAAACTTCATCCAGCAATTTGGAGTTGGGAATCATCACCTCTTTAAATGCTCATAAAAAAGGCCCTAGATTATAAAATCAAATCAACTCCTACTTGGACAGTAGCTAGGTCTATAAGATGTGACCAAAAGCCTTACCATCTTACCATATTTTGATCGTATATTTATTGATACTTTTATTCCCCCCACTAATGCAAGGGGGTATTTTTTTGCCCATTATTTTGAGATTAGAGAGATATATATGCGACCTCAGGCATCAAGCATTCAAGCACATCTCACACATACTCATATTAATATACATATTTTTTTAAAAAAAATATAAAAATATTGTTAAACAAAAATATCCTTTTATTTGACAATATTTAGAGTATTAACTTGACTGTTGTAATTACAAAATAAAAACACATTCAATGTTACACTTTCCCCATTTGTATTCTTCTCCTCCTTTTTCCTTATCATCACCTCCTCTGCCAACTCACCTCCTCCGCCGACCCTCTCCTCGGTCACCTAGATGTGTTCTATCTCTGTCGGTGAGCTCGAGACTTTAGATTGGAGCAGTGTGGTGTGAAGACAACCTAAGCAAGATTGAAGGAGGTGTTTATGATGAAGTTAATGAATCGCATGAGTGTTAAAACTCAACTGAGCCCATGTTGGGCGGGGAACTTTCTATGTACCATGGGTTTATTGGTCTCACATTCACGTCTTCGAATCTTATCCCTAATATCTCATTATAAGTATGCCCTTGACCAACCGTTCATTATACTCCAAAACATATTCACAAGAATACAGAAGAGAGGGCGTGATCTGAGCAAGTAGAATAGGCATATAGTTGAACCACTTATTATTTGCATTGTACAATTTCAGTTGATTATATTGTTTGATCATTTATCCATCTTGTGCATTGTTGATCGCACATATTTCGACAAGGAGAGGGATGGGTGGAGGCTGAGGTCTTATGCATTTATCAGATTTTATTGTATGGAGCAAAAATAGTATATATTTGGAGGATGGATTAGAGATCGAAGATATTTCTATAGTTTCACAAACTACTAGAATTTTTTTCTATGATTATTGGCTTCTTCTCAACCCTCTTAGTACCATTCTATTATTCCGCGTGAGTATTAGTATGCAATTAAAGTCAGGCATCAAGATCGATTGAGCGATTATTTTATAAATATTCCTTTTTGTTTATCATCGACCGACCTGATCAAAAATCAAATTCGAGGATTCCCATCTTTAGCTTCTCGCGATCACATCCAATGACAAAATTTGGTTAAATAACAAATACTTAAATTTAAAATTGATAGTCTTTTGAAAAGGGTAGAATCATGTTACAAAATTTTCAGGAGTTGAAATAAGGGTGGAGTTAAAGGGGCGGTCTATTTGAAAGGCGACCGAACGCATCGTGATGATTAGATTACTATAAAGGATATTGGAAACTTTGATGCCCATAAATGTGCCCTACGACCCTTTGTGATAGGGAACGACCAACAACTCGAGGCTATTGTTTATATATTTATATTTATTATATTATAGGCTCCTCTTATCTTTTTAACAAAAGGACGTCATCCCTTTCAAATTAACTCATATTTATGACGTAAATTCACATTGAGGAACATGTTTTGTTGCTATTATACTAGAGAAAGAACAACGAGAATGCCAATGCATAACCTTTTCTTATTTGGTGGGATAATAAAAGACAATTATGCCATGAATAATTGAGGGTTTTTTTACCAATTGTGCGCTTTTGTGATATTGCAACTTCAATTATGCCACTCTTTTTTTTGGGAATATCAGTTATGACCCTCTATTGTTCTATCACTTGTGTAGTTGCTGTCCATCCCAATGGAAGCAGACATTAATTTTGAGATACAAGAAGAAATAAATTAGAAAAAAGGAGCAAAAAGATCTCCTCACTCCCCTCCTCCTCCTCCCTCTCTTCCTCCTCATCCCCACAAACCTCCTCCTCCCCTCCTCTCCCCCTCCTCTACCCCAACCTCCCCCTCTCCTCTGCCCCCCTAATATGCCCCCAGCCTATCCCTACAGATGAAAACATATATGGATATGTCAGAATATCCGCTACTGTATTCGAAAAATTACGCGATACAGATATCCACATAATGATCGAATACAGATATGGGTTGCAAAAAATTTTCAGATACGAATACAGTAATGGTTTGAATATCCGGATCTGGATATCCAAATACAACATTTAATATTATTTTTTATATATTAATTAATATAATATAAGCAACATCTCTGTGTTATTATATTTGTATTACATGTTATATAGTACACTACATTAATGATATTAATAAACTTCCGTTTGTTTGAAGATGGATGTAAATAAAATTTATGAAATCCTATCCCATTTTTTGCATCCGATCAAGAAGGCAGGTCATCTCGATGCTCTCTTTTGTCATGATGCAACTTATTAATATTTCATAACTATTTTTTTAAATCATTATGATCTTTGATAAAATTCAATTCGTATGTGAGTTTTATTCGATACGTATTCGTATTCCATTTTTTATTGGATCCATATTTGGATTCACTCTTTATTCAATTAATTAACATTTGGATTATCTCTTTATTCGATATGTATTCGAATCCGATCTTTATTCGATCTGTATTCGGATTTGAAAAATATCTTATTTGTATTCGTATTTTTAAGGATATGGTTCTCTTAATGTATATTTGAATCATATTCGTATATGTATTTGTATTCGATAGAGATGAAGTGAATATGGAAAGGAGATATGCATATCCGATCCGTTTTCATCCCTACATATCCCCTTCTCCACCCCTCCCATATCCTCCCCCAGCCTATCCCCTCTCATACCCCTCTATCCTTCGCCCTCAGCTTCCCTCCTCCTCTGCCCCCAGCCTCACCAGGCACTCCTCCTCCCCCTCCTCAGGCAGCATCGTCATTGGGATCGAGGTGAAGATCTGTGAGAATTTAATGCCAATGCTGAGCTCCACCATGATAGAGGGCAAGATCTTCGTGCCCCTCTTGGATGCGATCGTCTCCATCATCATTGAGTCCGACAAGGCTGACATGAACGTTGAGACCTTCTATGACAGATATCTCGCCTCCATCATCATCCTCAAGGGCTCCTCCGCCCCTGTTGATTCCGTCATGGCCTTCCTCATTGAGTCCTGCGACGAGACCGCACTCGCCAAGTTCAAGGTTGATTCCAGTCCCCCTACAACGAAGCCTTCGAGCCCGTCTCCAGCGTGTCTACAAGGCATCCGAGGATGGGGTGTCGGAGGAGAGGGAATGACGAGGAGAAGGGGTCAGAGGAGGTTTCAGAATGGGGGGGAGGAGCATGGGAGATTTTGGACAATTATGCCCCTCTCTCACCACGGTTTTAGAAAAGTATGGTTAAGTTCAACTCATTTACGACTAAAGTAACGGAGGAACACAAGTGATAGAACGACAAGAAGTCGGGAGCACAACTGATCTTCAAAACATGAGAGGGGCATAACTGATATTGAAATATCTCAAAGGGGCATAGCTGATAAAAGTCCAATAATTTATACTATCACTATACCAAATCAACCTAAAAGTAACAAATAATTCGAATGTTCATTGTTATATCTCTACGATGTTATCTTTTGTTATTGTAATTAGCAACAAATGTCATTTTCATCAGTAAAGGTTCATATAGTGACGATATTTCGTTGACTTATTCGTTAATGTTTATACGAATCATTGCTAAATTTAACAACAATTAGAAGAAAAAGTCATCAAAGTTGTTATATGATTCATTGCAAGGAATAAGGTAACAAATACAATATTTGTTGTAAATTTAAAAATAAAATAATGAATAATATTCGTTGATATATATTTAACTAAATAAGATTTGACTAGGAATATTAATCTATTCATTATTTTAGGCTAATTTTTTTTATTGTATGTAATATATTTAACTTTTAAAAAAATCATCTTATAAATTCACTTCATTATTGTGTATCTCATAGCAACTTTATCCAAGAATGCACCATTTTCATCCTATTAGGGTGCGGTTACTACAATGAAATTGGCTTATGATAATGAGCAATCTAGTATTCATTGTCATATCTTCCATAGTATATAATGATAAAATATTATTTGTTACATAATTATTAAAATTCATAACATATATCGTAATTGGTTCTATATTACTGGCAACGAATTACATAATAACAACTATTTATTACCTTTCCCCTCTCATCATTGTTGTATTGCTAGCAATGTATTACATAATAATAAGTATTCATTACATTTTCCCTCTCATCATTGCTAAGTCCACAATAATTAGTATAAATTTTTTAACGAAAATATCAATGATATAAGAAACTTTAGCAACTAAATTGACCTTAAAATATAATCAAAATAATTACAAGTTGCCCTTCCATCAATGTCATATTAGTTCCATAAGTGCACTAACGGAAGGACATTGCGAGTTTTGTAAGAGTACAATATTGCAAAAATGATAGGGGTATAATTGTAACTGTATAATCTTGGAGGGACACAAATTAAAAAAAACTCTTGATGTTAAATCGCTTGCAACAGATTGCATAAAAATATTTATCTATTAATGTGTTCTTTCTCGTCAATGATAAATTATAAATGATCAGTACATACTTAACGAAAATACAGATAGATAATCATTGGAATATCAACCACTAGCCATGAATATGGCATATTTTTGCGACAAATAATATCCATCGATATAAATTAAACACTCATTTACGGATGGCAATTTTATTTTTGCTAGTTATATCTCTCAATACAAAATAAAAAAGAATTGAAGATTGTTTTCCTTTGTTTGCAATAGAAACAAAAAAAAATCCTTTTGGGCTAACTTCCCACTCGAACAAAGTTTTTTTATGTTCGTCTGATTTTTTTTCTAGATTTTTGTGTTTGATTTATGAAATCTACAAGAGTTTGTTTTGTTCTAAAAGAGTATACATAGGGTTAAACAACTTTTTTAATTCCTTTGACCTATATCCTTATGTACTCCTTCAGTTTAAAATTTCATCAAAGCTTTCAACATAACTTATAAAACATTTTATCATGATTACTTTACAATATGTGGATATAAAGATGTCGGTATTCATTGCTAATTGAAGTCAAGTTCATGTCTCATTATTATCAATTCGTGCTGCGCAGTTTTCAACACATGCATGTATAAAAAATAGAGTTAGATAGTAGTAAAAAAACTACACGGTTACGCAATATAGTTGGTTATTTTTTTATATGTGTATTTCTATTTAAGAGAAAACTTACTACGAGAGATTTAGAGGAGACTTCTCAGCTTATTTGTAAATCTAAGTCTCCTTGCTTATATTAACAAGTTGTGTATTTTTGAGAAGTTACATTTAACAAGCATGTTTTTGAGATTAGGTGCATGCAATAGTATTTGTAAAATTTCATAAGCTTTTGATTAAACAATCACTTATTTCTCATTGTAGAGACACCATATCGTCAAAATAACATTTTCGGGAGGTAAACAGGTCTATTTCATTTTAAATATTAGAATATATTGGTATAACTATATATGAATTATTTTTGTTAGTGAAGAATTCATGTGAAGTTTGTATATATATTACGTGCAAATTTAAGCTAAACAGTAGAACTGCTTCAACACCCTCACTGTTGTTTCATCTCTATGATCATTTGCAAGAAGTGCATGGATGCCCTCTCTATTATTCCCATCTCGATGATCAACTGCAGAACGTGCATTGAAGCCCTCTATTTTCTTCTTGGTGATTGGTCATAATTGTTCATAGTGACTTCTAGAAGTTGTGCTAAATGCATAATATATAAATGTTTTCATGACTTGAATTGGTGAGGTAATTTGGCTTCAATAGAAACCATCTTGCAGCTATATCAGTCTAAAGAAAGAACATGCATGATCAAATTCTGAGCCTCTTTTATTTTTTTAAATACTTATGAACTTTTTACAAGCTTTTTGTAATCTTAGTTATTTCTTATTTTACCTCATCTATAGATGCTTATAAGCAAAGAAGCCATGTTACATCATCATAAATTTAATGAAAAGAAGTTATGTCACATCATCATAAATTAATGAACATCTAGTACAGTCGAACCACTGAAAGAAGATGTACTTTTTTCAACTAAATTTTCTCTTCCCTTCCTTCTATATTTAATCTTCTATCTTTTGTTTACTCATTTTTTACTTCTGTTTCTTCTCTACTACAATAGAACCACCCGTGGGTAAAAGAGCATGTACATATTTTACAACTAAATTCCCATGCCCTCCATTCTATATTTGATTTTTTTATTATTTTAGATCCTCTAAGTGTTGTATTAAAATTATATATTGGTTTTAATTGGAAAACCTATTAATTACAATTGGCATTCAATTTCGTTTCAATTGGGAAACCAAATGATTTGGAGGGAAAGTTGGGAATTCCCAAATTTGAAACATGGTTGAGTTTGGGTGGAAGTTTAGTACCATACCTTAGAGATCTAAACTTTTGGTGGACTTATATATGAGTCCACACCCCAAGCTCTTGTAGCAATAGTAGAGAGCAGGAATGGAGGACCACACACGCGCGCGCTCCGCTCCGCTCCGGCTCGGGAGAGTCAATTCAGATCTCGATACTTTTGCTGCGTGTTTCATTTGCCTGATCGATTAAATTAATTAGATAAATTAATTTGATCGCGATCACAGTGGAGTCGGACTTGATCCAAACGGCTCGATTTATCCGCAGGTTTGGATTCGAATGGACACGCCCGTTGAGGGACGTTTTCGGAAATCGAAGGGACTGCGCGCTAGGGCACGCGAGCCCTTCTTTTTATATCCCCCACCGATGCCGTTTTTCTTAACTCGCAAGAAAAAAACCTCTCACGCCGTCTCTCTCTCTGGTTCTTCCTCTCACGGACGAACGTCTTCCTCTTCCTCTCTCGGCTGCAGTTCTCTGAGGTACAATCGAGGACGATCCCGTTGGTGTGCGCCGACGACGATCGCGAGCCGTCGTATCTTGGGAGCGGATCGCCAGTACCCTACGCACCGGTATTGTGGGGGCAATATCTTCTCTAAGGACAGTCCATTTCATTAACGCTTCGGTGACTTCTAAACTAATCTTTATTTCATTTTGGTTGCCGCAATATGTTTATTGCTTTACCCTTTCTGGATCATGCCCTTATTTATGTTTCTGTTCTTTTAATCGGTTCTTGGTTGCATTTTATAATCGGATAATGATTGGGAAACATGCGATTAATATAATCTTATTCGGTGTTGTTTCTCTGTTAATTCATTTGGATCCGATTATTTACTGTTTAATATATGCATCGGTAATCCTTTTATCAACAATCTTAGAGAAGATATCCCGAACCGATTCTAGAATGTCGGAAACAATGTTTAAATCGAGGGTAGATATGACGGGTATGCCTGAGAAATTCGGTGGCCAGAATTTTAAGCGTTGGCAACAACGCATGAAAATCTGGTTAACCACCATAGGGTTAATCTCGATGCTTGAAACTGATTGTCCTACGGTGGAGATGGAAAACTCCTCACCCGATAGCCATAAGGCGCAATCTGTGTGGAAGGAACGCGACCGTATATGTCATGGTTGCATATTGTTGGCTCTGTCCAACACTTTGTTTGACGTATATTGTTCGTCCACGCAGACTGCGAAGGGGCTATGGGAAGACTTAGATCGGAAGTATAACACCGAAGACCTCGGTATTGAGAAATACTCCGTAGCTAAATTTTTGAAGTTTTCCATGGCCGAGGAGAAGTCTGTTTCTGAACAGGCACACGAGTTTTTACTCATGCTCCATGTTTTAGAGGATGCCGAAATGAAACTTCCAGAGAAGTTTCAGGTCATGTGCATCATAGAAAAATTCCCAAAATCGTGGGAAGACTCGGTATGACCTTGAAACACAGAAAGGGGAAAATTTCTATGGATGACTTGATGGTGGCAATTGCTATAGAGGAGGAACACAGGAAACAAAAACATGTGCTTAATGTTGATATTCAGGCTAAGGTCAATTTCATGACCTCGAAGGGCAAGGATAAGAAGGGAAAGGGTCCCAATAACAATAAAATGAAACCAAAGGGCAAGATTCAGAAAAAGACAAAGAATAAACCCTGCTGGCGCTGTAATCAGGTTGGCAATTGGAAAAAGGACTGTCCGTCCTTAAAGGCTCAACCTAAGGCTACAGACGGGAGTCCACAAGTGAACATGATCACAATGGGACTCGAGGCTAGCGAGGGGTATGTCTCTGTAAAACCTGAACTATACAATATCCTTGATCCAAATGAGTGGCTCGTGGATACGGGAGCCAATATAAATATATGTTCTGACAGAACGTTGTTTTCTTCTTATCAGACCTGCAGCGGTGGGACTGTGAAGATGGGGAACGATTCTGCGGCCAGTGTGCTAGGGTCGGGACAAGTCAACTTGAGGTTCTCATCTGGACGTGTCTGGACGTTGCACAGGGTGCTGCATGTTCCTGACATCAAGAAGAATGTGTTATCCGGCTCTATCTTAGTTAGAAATGGTTTTGAATTAAACTTTAAATATAATATAGTTGTTATTCTGAGACATGGCATTTTTTATGGAAAAGGCTATTTGGCTGATTTTGATTTTTTTATTTAGAATTAGATGTGATTCAGTAAACATTAATGAATTGAATGTTATGAATCCTGAATGTTCTAATTCTGTGTCTCATGTTATGAATAATCTAGAATCATCTTGTGATCTGTGGCATGGTAGATTGGGACATGTAAACCTAAATTCAATTAAAAGAATGATGAATTTAGAATTGATCTCTAAACACACTATTGATAAAACGCAAAAATGTGAAATATGTGTGCAAGCTAAGACACCTAGGAAGTCTTTTCAGTCTGTCTCTAGAGATAGTGAGATCTTGGATCTAGTGCACACGGATATCTGTGAGTTTAATGGTGTGTTGACCCGAGATAATAAGAAATACTTTATCACCTTTATAGATGATGGCAGTAGATACTGCTATCTATATCTAATGAAAACCAAGGATGAAGCCTTAGAAAAATTTCTTATCTTTAAGAATGAGGCTGAGACACAAACAGGAAAAGTGCTTAAACGCCTTAGGTCAGATAGAGGAGGTGAATATACCTCTAACTTATTTGATGAACAATGCAAATCATTTGGCATAGTTCATTAAGTTACGACCCCATATTCACCGCAATCAAATGGGATAGCAGAACGGAAAAATAAAACCTTAACTGACATGATCAATGCTCTCCTACAAAGTTCTGGACTTCCAACCTATATGTGGGGAGAAGCCTTGAATACGGCTTGCCACATTCTGAATAAGGTGCCTCCAAGACATATGGAAAAGTGTCCCTTTGAACTTTGGAGAAATAGGAAACCGAGTTTAAGATATCTCACAGTGTGGGGCTGTCTCGCTAAGGTTTTAGTCCCAGAACACAAGAGAAAGAAACTTGGTCCTAAAACTGTTGATGCGGTCTTCTTAAGTTACCTAGAAAATAGCTATGCATATAGGTTCTTGGTAATTCGGTCCGAGATACCGGGCATAGATGTCAACACTATTGTTGAACTCCGTGATGCTACCTTCTTTGAGGATGTCTTTCCGTTAAAGACTGGGATTCCTCAGAATCTGACCATTGAGGGCGCCTCCACATCAGGATCTATTCCATATCAAGTGAAAAGGATGACGAATGTGGGGGTTGAGACTCAACCTGAACCCAATGATCTTTCTGAAGAAAATGAGCCAAGGAGGAGTAAAAGACCTCGGATAGCCAAGGATCTGGGTAGCGACTTCGTTGTCTACCAGATCGAGGGTGATCCACTAAGTTACAAGGAAGCCATGGCTTCATTTGAAGCAAAACAATGGAAGGAAGCCATCAAATCTGAGATGGATTCCATTATGACTAATGGGACTTGGGAGTTGGTTGATTTACCCAAAGGATGCTCTACTATTGGGTGCAAGTGGGTGTTTAAGAGAAAACTTAGACCTGACGGATCAATTGAAAAGTACAAGGCCAGATTAGTTGCCAAGGGCTTTAGGTAAAAGGAAGGTATCGATTATTTTGATACATATTCCCCTGTGACTAGGATGACCACAATCCGGATGCTCATAGCATTGGCATCTGTATATGATCTCTCTATCCACCAGATGGATGTGAAGACCGCCTTCTTGCATGTCGATCTTGAGGAAGAGATCTATATGGATCAACCTGATGGGCTTGTGACTCCTGGGAATGAGGGAAAGGTTTGCGAGCTTGTTAATTCCCTTTACGGATTGAAACAAGCACCAAAGCAATGGCATGAAAAATTTGACAAGACTATTTTGTCATGTGGCATTAAGGTTCATAAATCCGACAAGTGTGCTTATTACAAGGTGAAAGGTGATGAGTGTATTGTCTTGTGCCTATATGTTGATGACATATTGTTGTTTGGATCACATATGAGGATTATTAATGAGACTAAGGATTTCTTGAGTAGCAAGTTTGAGTTGAAGGACATGGGTGTTGCTGATGTGATATTGGGTCTCAAACTGACAAGGTCAGTTGATGGAATTGTAATTTCTCAATCTCACTATGTTGAGAAGGTACTTGAGAAATTTTGGATATAAAGATTGCAAAGCTGTAAGCACTCCCTATGATTCATCCAAAACGCTGTTTAAGAATAAAAGTGGAGTACCTGTAGCCCAGTTAAGGTATTCACAAGTGATAGGAAGTTTAATGTATCTTGTAAATTGCACGAGACATGATATTTCATTCTCGGTTGCAAAGCTGAGTAGATACACTAGCTGTCCTGACCGTACTCACTGGGAGGCTCTGGATCGAGTACTGAAGTACTTGAAGGGAACTATTTCCCTTACTTTGCATTATGGTAGACATCCTTCTGTACTAGAAGGTTACAGTGATGCAAGCTGGATAGGGAAAATAGAGGAGTCTGAGAGTAATGGTGTTACGGGATATGTATTTACCCTTGGAGGCGGTGCAGTCTCCTGTAGGTCTGTGAAGCAGAACATTCTAGCTCGATCCACCTTTGAGGTCGAGCTGTGTGCTTTGGATACCACTGGAATTGAGATTGAATGGCTAAGGGAACTTCTGTCTGAAATTCCCATGGTAGGTCAGCTTGTTCATGCGATCTCGGTACATTGTGATAATATAACCACAATTGCCAAAATCAAGAGTTCAAAGTTCAATCAGAAAACAAGGAGACACATACAAATCAGACTTAAGACGTTAAGGGATTTGGTGTCTCGAGGAGTGTTGACTGTGAATTTTGTTGGATCCAAAGACAACACGGCAGATCCGTTGACTAAGGGACTTGATAGATCTTTAGTCCTAAAGTCTATGCTTGGGATGGGACTGAGATCCATTGGGAGTTCCTCTACAGTAGCAACCCAACCTATCTGAGTGGAGATCCCACAAAGTAGGTTCAATGTGATAATAACAAGCTATTTGGAGAACTGGTTGGCACTCTAATTTTAATGCGTAAGCATGAGTGTCTTATCCCTGGAAGCCTGAGTGCCATTTAAGCTGCAAGTTTAGGAAGAGCATAGGCTCTGAATGAGTTCAAGTCTTTGGGCAGGATGTTAGCAGTGCATCCTTGGAGAACGTCACCTATGTGAGTGTTACTGTGGACCGCAGTTAAAGGAAAAGGGTCTTTCCTGAACACACTCATGAAACAGAATAAGGGTGCATGGCCTTTAAGAGCACCAACCCTGAAGATTGTACCAAGAACAACGCTTTGTTGTTTCTACCGTATACTTTAACACCAATGTCTGAAGTTTAAGACGTAACTCATTTTGTTCCTGTTAAAGTGAAAGTAGTAAACTCAGGTAGAGGTTCAAACCAGAAGTTACATTTACTGAAAGCAAAGTATGGGCAGCCGAAAGAAGTCTTTTAAATCCTTTTGAATCTCTTTTCAAATTGGTGATTTCGTGGGGGATTGTTGTATTAAAATTGTATATTAGTTTTAATTGGAAAACCTATTAATTACAATTGGCATTAAATTTAGTTTCAATTGGGAAACCAAATGGTTTGGAGGGAAAGTTGGGAATTCCCAAATTTGAAACATGGTTGAGTTTGGATGGAAGTTTAGTACCATACCTTAGAGATCTAAACTTTTGGTGGACTTATATATGAGTCCACACCCCAAGCTCTTATAGCAATAGTAGAGAGGAGGAATGGAGGACCACACACGCGCGCGCGCGCTCCGCTCCGCTTCGTCTCCGCTCGGGCTCGGGCTCGGGCTCGAGAGAGTCAATTCGGATCTCGATACTTTTGCTGCGTGTTTCATTTGCCTAATCGATTAAATTAATTAGATAAATTAATTTAATCGCGATCACAGTGGGAATCAGACTTCATCCAAACGGCTCGATTTAGCCGCAGGTTTGGAATTCGAATGGACACGCCCGTTGAGGGGCGTTTTCGGAAACCGAAGGGACTGCGCGATAGGGCACGCGAGCCCTCTTTTTATATCCCCCACCGACGCCGTTTTTCTTAACTCGCAAGAAAACCTCTCACGCCGTCTCTCTCTCTCTGATTCTTCCTCTCACGGACGAACATCTTCATCTTCCTCTCTCGGTTGTAGTTCTCTGAGGTACAATCGAGGACGATCCCGTTTGTGTGCGCCGACGACGATTTTGAGCCGTCGTATCTTGGGAGTGGATAACAGTACCCTACGCACCTGTATTGTGGGGGCGATATCTTCTCTAAGGACAATCCATTTCATGGACGCTTCGGTGACTCTAAACAAATCTTTATTTCATTTTGGTTGCCGCAATATGTTTATTTCTTTACCCTTTCTGGATCATGCCCTTATTTATGTTTCTGTTCTTTTAATCGGTTCTTGGTTGTATTTTATAATCGGATAATGATTGGAAAGCTTGCAATTAATATAATCTTATTCGGTGTTGTTCTCTGTTAATTCATTTGGATCCGATTATTTACTGTTTAATATATGCATCGATAATCTTTTTATCAACAATCTTAGAGAAGATATCCCGAACCGATTATAGAATGTCGGAAACAATGTTTAAATCAAGGGTAGATATGACGGGTATGCCTGAAAAATTCGGTGGACAGAATTTTAAGCGTTGGCAACAACGCATGAAGATCTGGTTAACCACCATAGGGTTAATCTCGATGCTTGAAACTGACTGTCCTACGGTGGAGATGGAAAACCCCTCACCCAATAGCCATAAGGCGCAATCTGCGTGGAAGGAACGCGACCGTATATGTCATGGTTGCATCTTGTTGGCTCTGTCCTACACTTTGTTTGACGTGTATTGTTCGTCCACGCAGACTGCGAAGGAGTTATGGGAAGACTTAGATCGGAAGTATAACACCGAAGACCTCGGTATTGAGAAATACTCCGTAGCTAAATTTTTGAAGTTTTCCATGGCCGAAGGGAAGTCTATTTCTGAATAGGAACACGAGTTTTTACTTCTGCTCCATGGTTAAGAGGATGCCGAAATGAAACTTCCGAGAAGTTTCAGGTCATGTGCATCTTAGAAAAATTCCCAGTCGTGGGAAGACTTCGGTATGACCTTGAAACACAGAAAGAGGAAAATTTCTATGAATGATTTGATGGTGGCAATTGCCATAGAGGAGGAACACAGGAAACAAAAACCTGTGCTTTCTATTGATATTCAGGCTAAGGTAAATTTCATGATCTCGAATGGCAAGGATAAGAAGGGAAAGAGTCCCAATAACAATAAAATAAAATCAAATGGCAAGATCCAGAAAAAGGTAAAGAATAAACCCTGCTGGCATTGTAATCAGATTGGCCATTGGAAGAAGGACTGTCCGTCCTTGAAGGCTCAACCTAAGGCTACAGACGAGAGTCCACAAGTGAACATTATCACTATGGGACTCGGGACTAGCGAGGGGTATGTCTCTGTAAAACCTGAACTATACAATATCCATGATCCAAATGAGTGGCTCGTGGATACGGGAGCCAATGTAAATATATATTCTGACAGAACGTTGTTTTCTTCTTATCAGACCTGCAGCGGTGGGACTGTGAAGATGGGGAACGATTCTGCGGCCAGGGTGTTAGGGTCGGGACAAATCAACTTGAGGTTCTCCTCTGGACGTGTCTGGACGTTGCACAGGGTGCTGCATGTTCCTGACATCAAGAAGAATGTGTTATCCGGCTCTATCTTAGTTAGAAATGGTTTTGAATTAAACTTTAAATGTAATAAAGTTGTTATTCTAAAACATGACATTTTTTATGGAAAAGGCTATTTGGCTGATTTTGATTTGTTATTTAGAATTAGATGTGATTCAGTAAACATTAATGAATTGAATGTTTTGAATTCTGAATGTTCTAATTCTGTGTCTCATGTTGTGAATAATCTATAATCTTTTGATCTGTGGCATGGTAGATTGGGACATGTAAATCTAAATTCAATTAAAAGAATGATGAATTTAGAATTGATCCCTAAACATGATAACACGTGTCCGACCACTCGGGTATAAGGTACAGAAATAGGGTCGTTGCGACCCAAGCGATCAGACCATGTATATCAAGAAAAATTGAACCACTAAATAAATCAAAAATCAATCAAGCACGAATAGCGGTCCTGCTATGTGATAACCTGGTATAGCACCCAGGGTCGAACTCAAGGAGCACGGATTGGCCGAGAGGCTTACGAAGTAGTAAAAATAAAGAAAATAAAGAAAGAAAAATATTTTTAGTGGATTTTAATTATTTTTATATTTTTTTGGGATTTTTAATATATTAAGAAAATAAGAAAACAAAGGAAAAGCACACTTCAACAAATTATTCAAAGCATCAAAAATCAATCAAAAATTAAAATAAAAATGTTTTTATGTATTTTATATTTTTTAGTGTTTTTGGTGAATTTTTGACAATTTTCTGATGTTTATTTTATTTTCTAAAAATCAAACAGTAGCTAAAAACAGTGGTACTGTCCAGCCAAGCCAAAAGTCCCTAGATAAAATATCTAAGGGC
This sequence comes from Ottelia alismoides, assembly GCA_037367405.1. NCBI lineage: Eukaryota > Viridiplantae > Streptophyta > Magnoliopsida > Alismatales > Hydrocharitaceae > Ottelia > Ottelia alismoides. Next base: position 144,378 of record JAZKJV010009051.1, on the reverse strand, counting down.
CTCAAAATGTCCTGGAGGTAATTTTCCTATGAAGTAGATAAAACAAGGAAAATTCAGATATCAATTTTATTATTTTTGGATTTTTAATTTTTTACTAAAAGTTTTATGGGTTTTTTAGTGTTTTTGAGTTTTTAGTGTTTTTAAGCAATGAAAAATAGCCAAAATTGGCTAGAAAATCAAACAAACTAAACTAAATAATAGACCATTTTTATAGAATTTTTAGGGGAGTTTTTATTTTTTTTTGTGATTTTTCAAACTAGACAGTGACGAAAATATAGGTTTTTGAATTTTTAAAAATAGCAAACAAAATTAGAAATGTCCTCAAAAATCCGTAAAAATCCTACACCATGGCAGGAGCCATGTTTCAAATTCTCATTGGATTTGTAGGTGATTTGATATTTTATTCAAAAATAAAGGTAGGGTACTATGCACAGGGACTGAAATGCAAATACCCAAAGTTCTGGGGGTCCTGGTGCAATTAACCCAGCAAACCACGCGCCACGCGCGTGCCTGAGGCACTCAGGGACCTATATGTAAGAAAAATAAGTCCCGAGGACTTATTGGTAACAGGTACCAAAAGTCCAGGGGGCTTACCTGCAATTTACCCAAAAAATCACGCACATGGGGAAATAAAGCACGCACAGGGGTATAAATGCAATTATCTAAAAACTTTCATTCATTTAATAACATCCAGAACTACAGGGAGTCTACTGCAAATAACCCAAACATATCACGTGTCGATGCACGTGGCTCACAACAGGCAGGGGTATAAATGCAAATAAACTAAAGCACGAGGTTCTCTATGTAAATTACCCTAAAACTAAACAACTGACTAAAATACTTACAGGACTAAAACGAAATAAAGTAAAAACAGGGGCCTAAGGGTAAATTACCCTTTATTAAGCGGGGGTGCTGGATGCGCGCCACGTGTAGATCGGACGGTCCAGATGGGGGCGGCACTCCAGCTCTGGTACCGCTCTGGCTGATCCAACGGTCGAGGCCAAGACACGTGTGGATCTGACGGTCCGGATCAGCCTCCTCAGATCTGACGTCAAAGGGCGCTCCAGGGACCAACGGTCGAGATGGCTTCTGGAGCGGGAGGGCGATCCAATGGCTCTGGAGGATGCTGGAAGAACTGGTCTCCGGCGAGACTCGCCGGGCTCGTGCGGGCGCTGGCCTCCTCCTTGGAGTGCTCTGATGATCGGAGAAGAAAGCTGGAGCACTCCCGCGTCTACTACGATGCTCCGATGATCGGCCCGAGCTCCGATGAGCTCGGACGAGGTCGGCGGAGCTCGAGCTCCTGGCCTGAATGACCAAGCCCTCAGATGGGCTCGGTAGGACCTGCAAAGTGGCTCAGAAGACTCGCGGGTCGAGGGTAAACTGCCTCGACCCGGTTAGGCGAAGCAACGGTGGCTGGTGCGTCGGGGTGGCGGGCTCCGGTGAAGGTGGTGGACGGAGGACCCCGGTTCCCAGCTCCTGTGCGAGCTGGGTTGAGTGAGTGGGTGAAGAAGGTGCGTCGGGAGAAGGCGAACGTGGAGGTCGGGTCCGATGATCGAATGGTGGTCAGAACCGGGGTGAATCGGAAAAATACGACGGCGGCGCGATTTGGGGGAAAACGGAAATTAAAAGAAATGGCTGAGCTAAGTGGCTACCTGGGTGGTCGGAGAGACTGTGGCGGAGTTGGGAAGCTCCCGATCTTGGCCTCAAGGGACGTCTCGGCTCGAGGCTCGAAGCTCGCTCAGGTGACGGAGCTACGGCGGCTACGTCGCCGGATCAATGGATTCGCCGGCTCTCCTCGCTGCAACAGGTCGGGGATGCGAGCTATCACCTCACTCTCTCTCTGGAGCTCACTGGAGAACGAAGCAAATGGCCAAAGATGGAGAGAGAAGGTGGCAGAGCAGCGGCTTTATATGGCTAGGGGTCCGAGAAGAATGGGTCCGTGATAACCCGAATAAATGACCAAGGCAAAGGTCTGGAAGTGGTCGTTGCGACCTCAATCACTCAGACGGAGAATATCAAGAAAAATATTGAACCGCGAAAGAAATCAGAAATCAAAACACGAAGCGCGGTCCTAGCTATGGGATTAACCTGGTATAGCTCCCAGGGTCGAACACAAGGAGCACGGGTTGGCCTAGGGCCTACGAAGTAGTAAAAAGAAAATAAAATGAAAAACATGGATTTTTAATGATTTTTAATAATTTTTATATTTTTTTGGATTTTTGAATTATAAAGAAAATAAAAGAAAGTAAAATCAAGCCAACTTAAGCAATTTATTTAACACACCAAAAATTAAGCAAAAATTAAAAAAAAATTGTTTTTATGTTTTTTAGGTTTTTAAGTGTTTTTGGTGAATTTTTGGTATTTTTCTAAGGTATATTTTATTTTATAAAAATCAAACAGTGCTAAAAAGCCTAGGTACTGTCCAGCAAGGCTTGAAACCCAAAAATAAAATATTTATGGATCTCAACAAGCCCTAGAGGTAATTTTCCTGTAATCTAGAAAGAATAAGGAAAATTTGGGCACCTAAATTATTGTTTTTGGATTTTTATATTATTTATTATAATTTTTATGAGTTTTTAGGGGTTTTTAGATTTTTAGGGTTTTTAAGCAATGAAAAATAGCCAAAATTGGCTAGAAAATCAAACAACAAACAAAAAACAGTAGCTAATTTTTTTAGAATTTTTGAAGGTGTTTTTATATTTTTTTGGTATTTTTAAACCTAGACAGTAGCTAAAAAGGATGTTTTTGAATTTTTAAAAATACTAAATGAAATAAAAAATGTCCTCAAAAATTCTCAAAAATCCAACAACATGGCAGGAGCCATGTGTCAAATTTTCATCGAATTTGGAGGTGGTTTGATATTTATTCAAAAATCAACAAGGGGGCATAGTGCACAGGGACGTAAGTGCAAATACCCAAAGCTCTGGGGGCCAATGGTGCAAAAATCCCAGCCAATCACGCGCGTGGCGCGTGCCTGGGGCACTCAGGGGCCTTTTGGTAATAAAAACCAAGTTCCTGGACCTTTTGGTAACTCGTACCAAAAGTCCAGGGGCTTGGATGCAAAAATCCCACTAAAATCCGCACATGCGTGAATAAAATGCTCACAGGGGCATAAATGCAATTACCAAAAAGTTTCTTTTCATTCAATAACCCAACAGAACTACAGGACGAAAGATGTAAATAGCCCAGACAAGGCACGTGGCGAAGCACGTGAGCTCACATACACAGGGGCATAAAAGCAAATAGCAACAAACACGAGGTCCACAGTGCAATTTACCCTACGGAAATAAAGTTACTAAAATATTTACAGGACCAAGACTAAAGAGACAAACTAAGAGGGGGCCCTAAGTAATTTACCCCTTTATTCGTCGACGGCTGGATGCGCGCCACGTGGAAGATCGGGCGGTCCTGGATGGCTGGCGCTCCTCTTCGTCTGCCCTTGAGCCGGATCGACGGTGCAGGAGAGGACACGTGGAAGATCGAACGGCCTCAGGTGCTGATGGTTCCTCTCTCTGCTGCTAACGGTCCTGATCACGCCTCGGGATCAATCAACGGCTGCTGCTCCTCGAAGAACGGACGATCAAGATCAAAACTGGGAGCGGAGGCTGATCGGACGGTGCTGAAGGATGGTGGAAGAACACTCAGCCGGCGAGCTTCGCCGGCCTCGTGCGTGAGCTGTAGACCTCCTCAGCTGCTCCTGATGATCGGAGAAGATCCGCGGTGATGCCCCGCGGTTGGTGATAGCCTCCGATTACCCACCCGAGCCCTGGAGGGGCTCTGGCGAGCTCGGCGGCGGTGAGCTCCTGGACTGAAGTTGGGAAGCCTCAGATGGCCTCCTTGGTACCTGTAAAGCAAACCAGAAGCTTCACGGGTCGAGGGCAAAGTGCCTCGACCCAAGGAAGCGGCGTGAGGGTGAACGGGGCGTCGGGGCGAATGAGCTCCGGCGAGCGGAGGATGGGGGAGCTCGACTCCCAGCTCCGGGGCGAGCTGGGTTGAATGAGTGGGCGCAGAACGTGCGTGAGGGAGTGGCGAAGGTGATAGTGTGCTCCGATGATCGAGAAAGTGTGCGATGATGCCGGAATCAGAGGAACACGTCGGAGAGTCGATTTGGGCGAAATCAGAAATTACACTAAGTGGAAGGGCTAATCGATTACCTGGGTGATGCGGGAGACTATGCTGGAGCTTGGCTAGCTCCTGGTCGTCGCCTCGAAGGTCGTCACTGCCTGAGGCTCGAGCTCCGGTCGAGTGGCGGAGCACGGCGGCGTGAAGCTACCGGATCAGTGACCGGCCACCTTCTCCTCGCTGCAACAAGGGCCAACGCGAGCTGTCACCTCGGTGGTTACGATGGAGGTCACGGGAGTGAAGGTAGGGAGCCAAAGATGGGAAGAGGAGGCGGCTGAGCTCAGGCTTTATATGGGTGCAGGTCCGGGAAGAAGGGGTTGGGTCCGGCTCGATGAAGCACGGACCCCTAGGCAAGGAGTCGGGCGTGGTTCCCGGATGCACGAGGAAGGATCGGAGCGCGAGATTTGCGGGTTTGGAAGCCGGGTCGTGACGCAATAATTCGGGGAAGTCGGGTCGGGCGTCACGACCCGTGTGAAGTGGTCCACAGGGGGGAGTTGACCGGGCGGTCAACAATCCCCGTGGACCAATGGGGAAGGGCCACGTCATAAAGATTTAGTAATTCAAAATAAAATAGGAGATGGCCGATTCATGAAAAACTCAAAACATAAAAAATGTTTGTTTTAATTTTTTCTATTTTTTTTGTGATTTTTAATTAATTTTTGGAAATAAAAATAAGGTATATACAATATATAGCTATACATAGGTATATATACAATATAAGATTTTTAATTTTGATTTTTAATTAGTTATTTTTATACATTTTTATTCCTATTTTATATTTCATTTATTTATAGAATAAAATGAGGAATAAAAAGCTATTTTTATTTTATTTTTATTATTTATATACATAGGTGAAATAATTAGTTATATACAACTATATACATGGTATATGTACATGATATTTTTGTATTTTTAATTTTGTAATTTTTATTTGATTTTTGTTTTGTTTCTTTTTATTTATTTTATTTACAATATATAATAAATAGTGTTTACAAAAAGTTTAGAAAATAAATAAGTTTATTTATAAGGTGAAATAAATGAGGATGATGGTCTATGTACAAGGTGAAGGATTCTTTTTGGATTTTTGATTTTTGAATTTTTATTTTGTTTTTAATAGTTCTAAATATATACAAATATATATTTGGATGAGGAAAATATTTAATTTATTTATTTACAAATATATACAGGTGTGAGCCCCTATCTCCCTCTACTTGGCTTTTATGCGGTCAGGCCCATGCTGAGCCCTCCCTTGGGTTAGGTTGCTCAATATTTATTCTAAATATTTCCCTCTTTTTCTTTTTCATCTTTATTCTTTTATTTTTGCACAAAAACATGCTAATTATATATATTTACAAACAAGCATGCTTTTGCTAACTTTTCCTATTTACACATATCTACATGCATTTGCATAGGTTTTTGTAGCTAAAATATAAGAATAAAGAGTGATGAATGGGTATTCATCACCCCCCTATACTATACTTTGCTAGTCCCTTAGCAAACACTTATTTGAAAAAGAAGTGAAAAAGAAAGAAAGAAAAAGAAAAAGAGAATGTACATGGATCAAGGTTGATTATTAAACTTGCCTTCATTAAGTTGAGGTATGGAGCTTAATCAGATCTTTGGATTATTGATGTGTCGGAACCTTATTTAGACTCAAGCTTAAAACCTAACAACCTCTAAGTTCCACTATCCTATAACCAAGACTCCTCAATGCTCCAGATCAGAACAAGTCATCAATCACAAACCCTGAAGACCATGAATCTTTTCTTGTCCTGTGAAAGTGAGGTCTAAGCTCTCCACCTCAGAAATGGCAACTTGACAACCCTCCCCAACAAGGTAACTCTATGACCTCAATCTGGCCACTCTTTCCTCGAGGAGCGGGGTATTCCCTTCTAAGTTCAAGTACAACCGGCTCAAGAAGAGGGGGAAGAAGAGAATGGGTCAAGGCCAGTGTAGCCAAGTACCCTTGGGAGCTTGACCAGTGTCGCCAAGTCTCCCTGCTGCAAGCTACAATAGGTGGATCATGAAACCAAGCTTTGCTTATTGCACTTATATACATACTCCGGTGGGATTATCATTTTCTCTCAGACCCACCACTTTTTTGGAGTTCTTTTCTTTTTGCATTTTTTTTTTCGAGTGCATCTATACAACATGTACATGTGCAGCATATATACAAGGAATTTTTCCTCTTGAGCCAGTAGACTATCCCTCTTTTGAAGCTTTATTGCAACCCACAACTCCCGTCGTTAGACTTCATGGCAACCAGACCAAGTTGAGACGCACTTCCTTCACTAAATGAAGAGAGAGGTTCCGCCTAGAAGTACTACCCTCATATGCTACCCCAAGCCAAGGAAGACTGCCTCCTCACCACCTCATCCGTAGAGAGCTCGGTGCATAGTGCGGTTGTCCAAGTAAAGCCATAATCTATATGAGTCATGTGTTGTTGTTAAGTGCTCTACTTAGGCTCATTGAGATGACATGTGATCATAGCCTAGTGGACTCAAAGAATTAAGTCACCATGGACCTGAAAAGTCTTAAACCTAAGCCCTATAAGGTTCCTCTTAGAAATTAGGTGGATTAAGATCTTAATCAAGCTCCATTTCTCAATTTGATTCCCGGCTTAGTTTAAATGTCAACTATCATCCAAGAAAAACTATATACATATGTACAAAAAGATGCATATTTACACAAATTTACAATCATGCAAAATTTTTGAAAAATGTTTTGAAATCATGAATGATGATGCATGAAGTGCAAGTTTTGCAAAAAGATATTTACACACATTTACACAAGATTTTTGCAAACTTTTGATTTTCAAAACATTTTGGAAAAATTTTGTACTATATACATAATTTTGATACAGAAAATATTTACACAAGCTTTACACACAAAAGATTTTTGAAATCATTTTTACAAAAATAATTTGTACACTAGCTATGTATGTGCAAATAAAAGAAGATTATGTACATGAAAATTTTTAATTTTTGTGGTTTTTAGCCATTTTTATTTATTAACACACTCACACAAAGTACGAGTTATGGCTAAAGTATATATGAAATATATACACACCCCCCTATACTTAGCTCGAACGATGTCCTCAGAGTCAAGAGCGATGAAGAAGACATAACTCGTGCTATGTATAGGGAAGTAAAAAGGAAGGCTATACAAAAGGAGAGTAAAAAGTCAAAAGGGACTCGGGTCTTCCCCCTATACTTAGGATCAAGTAATCCTAAGTATAGCAGGCTGTATACCAAGGGAAAACCGAGTGGAGAATGTACAGGGTCTACCCCCCCTATACTTAGGGTAAGATATCCCTAAGTATAGGCAGCAAAACAGGGGTAGCAAGACACGAAGGAAATGACGAATATATACAAGAAGGAGGACAGCACTCCCCCTATACTTAAGGTGAAGAACCTTAAGTATAGGCAACAACAGGAGTGATGGAACAGAACGAAGAACAACCCGGTGTTTTCACCCCCCCTATACTTAGGATGAGGAATATCCTAAGTATAGCAAAGATAATCCTAAGCGAGACCTGGGGTGAAAACAAGAACGGAAGAAAGAAGGATCAAAATAAGACGAAACACGTATATACAAAAGAGTACAATGTTGAGGTGCCTCTCAACAAGCGCTAGATTTTACGCCCCTAGCTGGGCGCAAAGGCTAGGATAATGCAGTATCAAGGTTCAGGACGGCATCGGTAAGGCGAATGCCGTACTGTCGCCGCAGTCTCGGTGTGAGAACAACGACGAACTCAACAGTGTAAATTAAGACACCCAGGTATGCAATCAGGCGGGTGTCTGCTACCGGCCAAAGATATGGAAAGAAGTGGTCAGGATCCGGTAGCACAAAAGAAATCGTCGGCTCTGGATCAGACTGGAGTGAGAGTGTGGAGCCGAAGAAATCAAACGTGGAGAAGGATGGATCAGTCAGAGAATCCTCCACGTCAATCACCGTCTCAAAAAGATGTGGAAGGTCAGGATCAGGAGACTCTCTAAAACGACTGATATTCGATGAATGAAATGGAAGAAAATCAGGCAGATCATCGAATATCTCCAGGATGGTCTCATCCTCGCGAGGGTCATCGAGGTGAGAAGAATCAGAATCAGAATGATCTAAAGACTCGGTTTCGTGTTCCGCCAGATCGGAAACACTCTCAGTAGGTGAAACCGAGTACTCATCGAGTGTGGCATCCTCCCGCAGATAACCCTCGGGGAGAGATGCAGGATCAGAAGTGAGAAGAAGAGGATCAGGATCTAGATGGGCATCTGCGCTGCTATCAAGTATCCACTCAATGCACCAGGCTGCATCATCATCTGAAGTGTAAGTCTCGGCAATCTGGAAGTAGGAGAAGGTACTAGTCAACACCGCTGAAGCTGGAAAAGTGTCTGCAGCTGATCCTCGCTCTGCGGCTATGCTGGCTGTCAGCTGGTCCTCAGGAAGTGTATCTATCTCAACAAAGTGGAGGACAAAAGGCTCGAAGACGGGACTCTCAGTGTCTGTACTCTCAAAGTGCTGTCCCTCCTCAAGCTGTGGCTGCTGGGCTGAGTCCCGGTAACTGACTGCATCCGAGAAGTGTCTCTGCAGGAAGGAGACTGACTCCTCCGGGACTGGAAGATGAAGTGTCTGAATCAATGGCTGCAAAAGATGGGGCTCCTCCGGCTCCTGGAGTATCAGAAGATCTGATATCCAAGACTCGTCGACAGGGAACTCTGGGGCTGACTCGAACTCCAACTGGAAAGCTAACGGGAACTCAAGTAGACTCTGGGTCCGAACCTCTGCTATCGCTGTCATCTCCTCTGTCAATGGTGCAGCATCATCCAAATCCTCGGGCTGGTGTGTAGAAACTGTCTCATCGTGCAAAGTGACACACTGCACTGGTACAACATCCTCCGCATGTGTTGTCCCGACCATGGCATCTCGCGAAGAAGATCTCTGTGAAAGTAACCTCGAGATGGTATCCAGGAAGTGAATGTCGGAACCGCGGTGTGAACCGCCACATGTGGTAATCACCAGTGCTATCTGCTCTGCGGTCATCCCCCGCATGGAGATCTCTATCAAGTCTGTAAGTGGAAGTCCGTGCTCTGGAAATCTCCTCAAGAGGTCAAGAAACCTCGGCCATGCCTCGTGCAATGGCTCTAGGGGGTCAACTGAAAAGTCCATGATCAAAGACCGCATAAACTCTGCTCTGCGTGGAGGAAAGTATCTCTGTAAGAACTCTCGGCGTAGCTCTCCCCACGTCTCGAATGTCCTCCCCAAACGTCGGTGCCATCTCATGGCTCTGTCGTGAAGCGTGAATGGGAAGGTCCTGCTCATCAGCTCCTCTGCAGTGACGTCTGAATATCTCTGCGCTCTACAAAACTCCTCGAAAGCTGACAGGTGAAGATACGGCTCCTCGTGCGCCTCTCCTGAAAAAGTCGGCAGTCGCTGAACGTAATCCAACTCCAAGATGAATGGACCTAATGTAGAAGCTGACTGAGCTCCATATGCTATCTGCTCCTCCATCCCTCCTGAATAGGATATGTCTGCTAATCTCCACTGCTCTCTCTGGTCACCAACGGAGTGCGCTCTCAACTCAGCAACAGTATCGTCCGGGTCTCGCATCTGCTCTAGCTGGTATCCTCGGACGTCTATCACAGCATGCCCAGAGTGATGAGATGAAAGGGAGGGAGGGAGCGGGAGGTTGGTCGGAGATCCGACCTCCCTAGAAGGTGGACTGGAGTGATGGTCAGAAGGCGGAGAAGAAGCCGTAAGAGTCGGCTCACAGTGAGGGGGATCCATCATCCAGGGGTAAAGTAGAAGAAGGTGGAATGAAGGGAGGCGAGGGAGGGGAATAGAAGGAAGATGAGAAAGGATCGAAGGGATCTGGCAATCAAACAAGATGAACAAGCAAACCCCTAATTCACCTACGCACACAGAGCTGAAGACCGAAGGGATCGGTCAATTATCTTGTCACTTTTATTTTAGGTGATCATCCAATCTATCAGAGCGATTACGTGAGGTCAATAGGTATCCAAATCTCTCTCAACCGACTGTCCCGTACTGAGAGCCGGTAATCAGTCAAGAAAAGATCGGAGGCTCTATCCTAATGTGCGGATCACTCTCTCGCTCATCCAAACCAGACAAGGAGGGGGTTACTCTCCCCAAGACAGATTTTCAGTGAAGTGTCTTTTAGGTCAAGTAAGATTAGCAGTCCCGATTTTATTGTTTTTGTTTTTAGATATTTTTCAATAAAAAGAAACGCCTAACGAATTTTTCGATTCTCCTGATTATTAAGTCAAAAACAGGGGGGAGAAGTCGAAAAAGCCGATGCACGAGAAATCAATGATGCATGCAAAGTCAGAAATGCGTACCTGCCTCCAGCTCTCTACATGCAAAATGATCCGCGCATAAAATAAAGACAGAAAGTAAACTAAGCTAAATGATGCAGCGGGAAGCCGAGTCCTAGACGAGCAACTTCTAGCGAAGAATCGTCTAACCGGTCACCGACCTCCAAGCCAAAGGGTCCGGTCTTGGCTCGTCCCTCCCCTGCCCGACAAATCGGGGGTAGGAGTAAGCGCTTTACAAGACGAGCTACGGCACGTAGGCTACGGAAGCTAGCGAGTCGGTTATTTTTATTATTTATTTTAAGTAGGTCCAATTACGATCTAATAGGAACAGATAAGCCTTAGGTGTGTGGATCCTACTCAGTTACGTCACAGTCACCAGAAAGTCCTAAGTCTAGGGGCTCGAACAAAAACCGCGAAAAATCCGGAAAATGACAGAAAGAAAGAGAAAATAAAACCGCGTGAAAAGCCGCGAAAAAGCCGCAGGTCCTAATGGGTCCCCCGAGCACGCCGGTGCTCGGCGAAACAGACCCGCTACGGTAGTCAAGTCCACAAAGAGTCTCAGAAGTCCTGTCCCTGTATTATTACAATAATAATGAATAAATGAAATAAACTACCCTAATACCTCACCCACTCAACTCTCTCTCTCTCTCTCGCTCTCTCCTGCGGCTTCGTAGAGAAAGAAGCCGCCTCCGAACTCCGCGGCTGCACCGGCTCCTCGAAAGTCGCCTCCGCGGTCCTCGGGCCCTCGCAAGAAAGACAGAAGAGTGGTCAGACCAATAAACAATAGTCAAATAATGAATAAAAATAACAGCAAGGGTATATGTGCAAAAATGGAAACAAAATAATCACATAAAACAAAAATGAAAATAAGAGAAAATCAAAATAAAACAAAATAAAACGAAAAGAAACTATAAACAAAAGCCGCGAAAAACCGCGAGCTCCGAAGAGCCGTGAAAAGCCGCGAAAACAAAAACGAAAAGAAAATCAAAAATACTACTAAGCCGTGCTCCCCGGCAACGGCGCCATTCTGATAACCCGAATAAATGACCAAGGCAAAGGTCTGGAAGTGGTCGTTGCGACCTCAATCACTCAGACGGAGAATATCAAGAAAAATATTGAACCGCGAAAGAAATCAGAAATCAAAACACGAAGCACGGTCCTAGCTATGGGATTAACCTGGTATAGCTCCCAGGGTCGAACATAAGGAGCACGGGTTGGCCTAGGGCCTACGAAGTAGTAAAAAGAAAATAAAATGAAAAAAAGGATTTTTAATGATTTTTAATAATTTTTATATTTTTTTGGATTTTTGAATTATAAAGAAAATAAAAGAAAGTAAAATCAAGCCAACTTAAGCAATTTATTTAACACACCAAAAATTAAGCAAAAATTAAAGAAAAATTGTTTTTATGTTTTTTAGGTTTTTAAGTATTTTTGGTGAATTTTCGGTATTTTTCTAAGGTATATTTTATTTTATAAAAATCAAACAGTGCTAAAAAGCCTAGGTACTGTCCAGCAAGGCTTGAAACCCAAAAATAAAATATTTATGGATCTCAACAAGCCCTGGAGGTAATTTTCCTGTAATCTAGAAAGAATAAGGAAAATTTGGGCACCTAAATTATTGTTTTTGGATTTTTATATTATTTATTATAATTTTTATGAGTTTTTAGGGGTTTTTAGATTTTTAGGGTTTTTAAGCAATGAAAAATAGCCAAAATTGGCTAGAAAATCAAACAACAAACAAAAAACAGTAGCTAATTTTTTTAGAATTTTTGAAGGTGTTTTTATATTTTTTTGGTATTTTTAAACCTAGACAGTAGCTAAAAAGGATGTTTTTGAATTTTTAAAAATACTAAATGAAATAAAAAATGTCCTCAAAAATTCTCAAAAATCCAACAACATGGCAGGAGCCATGTGTCAAATTTTCATCGAATTTGGAGGTGGTTTGATATTTATTCAAAAATCAACAAGGGGGCACAGTGCACAGGGACGTAAGTGCAAATACCCAAAGCTCTGGGGGCCAATGGTGCAAAAATCCCAGCCAATCACGCGCGTGGCGCGTGCCTGGGGCACTCAGGGGCCTTTTGGTAATAAAAACCAAGTTCCTGGACCTTTTGGTAACTCGTACCAAAAGTCCAGGGGCTTGGATGCAAAAATCCCACTAAAATCCGCACATGCGTGAATAAAATGCTCACAGGGGCATAAATGCAATTACCAAAAAGTTTCTTTTCATTCAATAACCCAACAGAACTACAGGACGAAAGATGTAAATAGCCCAGACAAGGCACGTGGCGAAGCACGTGAGCTCACATACACAGGGGCATAAAAGCAAATAGCAACAAACACGAGGTCCACAGTGCAATTTACCCTACGGAAATAAAGTTACTAAAATATTTACAGGACCAAGACTAAAGAGACAAACTAAGAGGGGGCCCTAAGTAATTTACCCCTTTATTCGTCGACGGCTGGATGCGCGCCACGTGGAAGATCGGGCGGTCCTGGATGGCTGGCGCTCCTCTTCGTCTGCCCTTGAGCCGGATCGACGGTGCAGGAGAGGACACGTGGAAGATCGAACGGCCTCAGGTGCTGATGGTTCCTCTCTCTGCTGCTAACGGTCCTGATCACGCCTCGGGATCAATCAACGGCTGCTGCTCCTCGAAGAACGGACGATCAAGATCAAAACTGGGAGCGGAGGCTGATCGGACGGTGCTGAAGGATGGTGGAAGAACACTCAGCCGGCGAGCTTCGCCGGCCTCGTGCGTGAGCTGTAGACCTCCTCAGCTGCTCCTGATGATCGGAGAAGATCCGCGGTGATGCCCCGCGGCTGGTGATAGCCTCCGATGACCCACCCGAGCCCTGGAGGGGCTCTGGCGAGCTCGGCGGCGGTGAGCTCCTGGACTGAAGTTGGGAAGCCTCAGATGGCCTCCTTGGTACCTGTAAAGCAAACCAGAAGCTTCGCGGGTCGAGGGCAAAGTGCCTCGACCCAAGGAAGCGGCGTGAGGGTGAACGGGGCGTCGGGGCGAATGAGCTCCGGCGAGCGGAGGATGGGGGAGCTCGACTCCCAGCTCCGGGGCGAGCTGGGTTGAATGAGTGGGCGCAGAACGTGCGTGAGGGAGTGGCGAAGGTGATAGTGTGCTCCGATGATCGAGAAAGTGTGCGATGATGCCGGAATCAGAGGAACACGTCGGAGAGTCGATTTGGGCGAAATCAGAAATTACACTAAGTGGAAGGGCTAATCGATTACCTGGGTGATGCGGGAGACTATGCTGGAGCTTGGCTAGCTCCTGGTCGTCGCCTCGAAGGTCGTCACTGCCTGAGGCTCGAGCTCCGGTCGAGTGGCGGAGCACGGCGGCGTGAAGCTGCCGGATCAGTGACCGACCACCTTCTCCTCGCTGCAACAAGGGCCAACGCGAGCTGTCACCTCGGTGGTTACGATGGAGGTCACGGGAGTGAAGGTAGGGAGCCAAAGATGGGAAGAGGAGGCGGCTGAGCTCAGGCTTTATATGGGTGCAGGTCCGGGAAGAAGGGGTTGGGTCCGGCTCGATGAAGCACGGACCCCTAGGCAAGGAGTCGGGCGTGGTTCCCGGATGCACGAGGAAGGATCGGAGCGCGAGATTTGCGGGTTTGGAAGCCGGGTCGTGACGCAATAATTCGGGGAAGTCGGGTCGGGCGTCACGACCCGTGTGAAGTGGTCCACAGGGGGGAGTTGACCGGGCGGTCAACAATCCCCGTGGACCAATGGGGAAGGGCCACGTCATAAAGATTTAGAAATTCAAAATAAAATAGGAGATGGCCGATTCATGAAAAACTCAAAACATAAAAAATGTTTGTTTTAATTTTTTCTATTTTTTTGTGATTTTTAATTAATTTTTGGAAATAAAAATAAGGTATATACAATATATAGCTATACATAGGTATATATACAATATAAGATTTTTAATTTTGATTTTTAATTAGTTATTTTTATACATTTTTATTCCTATTTTATATTTCATTTATTTATAGAATAAAATGAGGAATAAAAAGCTATTTTTATTTTATTTTTATGATTTATATACATAGGTGAAATAATTAGTTATATACAACTATATACATGGTATATGTACAAGATATTTTTGTATTTTTAATTTTGTAATTTTTATTTGATTTTTGTTTTGTTTCTTTTTATTTATTTTATTTACAATATATAATAAAGAGTGTTTACAAAAAGTTTAGAAAATAAATAAGTTTATTTATAAGGTGAAATAAATGAGGATGATGGTCTATGTACAAGGTGAAGGATTCTTTTTGGATTTTTGATTTTTGAATTTTTATTTTGTTTTTAATAGTTCTAAATATATACAAATATATTTTTGGATGAGGAAAATATTTAATTTATTTATTTACAAATATATACAGGTGTGAGCCCCTATCTCCCTCTACTTGGCTTTTATGCGGTCAGGCCCATGCTGAGCCCTCCCTTGGGTTAGGTTGCTCAATATTTATTCTAAATATTTCCCTCTTTTTCTTTTTCATCTTTATTCTTTTATTTTTGCACAAAAACATGCTAATTATCTATATTTACAAACATGCATGCTTTTGCTAACTTTTCCTATTTACACATATCTACATGCATTTGCATAGGTTTTTGTAGCTAAAATATAAGAATAAAGAGTGATGAATGGGTATTCATCAGTCCGGGCAAGCTCAGGAGCGCACGGATCCCGAGGGAGCGGCTCCGGCGAGGATGTCGGATGCATGGCGAAGGTTTCAGACCCGGGGTTAGGTGGAATGATGATCGGGTTGAGCGGGTAAAAGTGGGAGAAATCGGGTCCGGAGCTCAGACCCGTGGGAAGTGGTCCTGGGGGGGGCTAGTTGACCGGGCGGTCAACATCCCCAGGACCCAATGAGGATGGGCCACGTGGCAGGATCTTGGAGTGACAAATGGAGGTAGCTAGAGCCCGATTTTGCAAAAACTCAAAACACAAACTATTTTTATTTTATTTTTTTTCTATTTTTTGGTGATTTTTAATTAATTTTTGGAAATGAAAATAAGCTATGTACATAGTATGTACTATATATAGGTATATATACAATGTATAAGGTTTTGATTTTTGATTTTTAATTATTATTTTTATACAATTTTATCCTTATTTTATATTTTATTTATTTATAGAATAAAATAAGGAATAAAAGGGTGTTTTGATTTTATTTTTATTATTTATATACATAAGTAAAATAAATCCCTATATATATTTATATACATGGTATATGTACAATGCCTTTTTGTATTTTGAATTTTTTATTTTTATTTTGTTTTGATTTTAATTGTTTTTATTTTATTTATTTACAAAATATAACATTGAATATTTACAAAAAGTTTTGAAAATAATTTACATAATTAAATAAATACATAGATGTGGTGTATGTACATGATGAAAGGGGCATTTTTGATTCTTTTTAATTTTTAACTTTTTATTTTGTTTTTATATCTTTATAAGTATATACAAGTATTTACAAGCATATTTTTGGTGAGGAAAAATATTTTTATTTATTTACATAGATATATACACAAGAGCCCCTATCTCCCTCTACTTGGATTATATGCGGTCAGGCCCATGCTGAGCCCTCCCTTGGGTTAGGTTGCTCAATATTTATTCTAAATATTTCCCTCTTTTTCTTTTTAATCTTTATTCTTTTATTTTTGCACAAAAACATGCTAATTATAAGATTTTACACAATGCATGCTTTTGGTAATTATTTGTATTTACACATATCTACATGTATTTGCAAAGGTTTTTGTAGCTAAAATATAAGAATAAAGAGTGATGAATGGGTATTCATCACCCCCCTATACTTAACTTTGCTAGTACCTTAGCAAACACTTGTTTGAAAAAGAAGTGAAAAAGAAAGAAAGAAAAAGAAAAAGAGGATGTACATGGATCAAGGTTGATTATTAAACTTGCCTTCATTAAATTGGGATATGGAGCTCGATCAGATCTTTGGATTATTAATGTGTCGGAACCTTATTTAGACTTAAGCTTAAAACTCAATAGCCTCTAAGTTCCACTAATCTATAACCAAGGCTCCTCAATGCTCCAGATCAGAACAAGTCATCAATCACAAACCCTGAAGACCATGAATCTTTTCTTGTCCTGCGAATGTGAAGTCTAAGCTCTCCACCTCAGAAATGGCAACTTGACAACCCTCCCCAACAAGGTAACTCTATGACCTTAATCTGGCCACTCTTTCCTCGAGGAGCGGGGTATTCCCTTCTAAGTTCAAGTTCAACTGGCTCAAGAAGAGGGGGAAGAAGAGAATGGGTCAAGGCCAGTGTAGCCAAGTACCCTTGGGAGCTTGACCAGTGTAGCCAAGTCTCCCTGCTGCAAGCTACAACAGGTGGAACATGAAACCAAGCTTTGCTTATTGCACTCTATATACATACTCCGGTGGGATTATCATTTTCTATCAGACCCACCACTTTTTTGGAGTTCTTTTCTTTTTGCACATTTTTTTTCAAGTGCATCTGTACAACATATACATGTGTAGCATATATACAAGGAGTTTTTCCTCTTGAGCCAGTAGACTATTCCTCTTTTGAAGCTTTATTGCAACCCACAACTCCCGTCGTTAGACCTCATGGCAACCAGACCAAATTGAGACGCACTTCCTTCACTATAAGAAGAAGAGAGGTTCCGCCTAGAAGTACTACCCTCATATGCTACCCCAAGTCAAGGAAGACTGCCTCCTCACCACCTCATCCGTAGAGAGCTCGGTGCATAGTGCTGGTGTCCAAGTAAAGCCATAATCTATATGAGTCATGTGTTGTTGTTAAGTGCTCTACTTAGGCTCATTGAGATGACATGTGATCATAGCCTAGTGGACTCAAAGAATTAAGTCACCATGGACCTGAAAAGCCTTAAACCTAAGCCCTATAAGGTTCCTCTTAGAAATTAGGTGGATTAAGATCTTAATCAAGCTCCATTTCTCAATTTGATTCCAGGCTAGTTTAAATGTCAACTATCATCCAAGAAAAACTATATACATATGTACAAAAGATGCTTATTTACACATAGTTTACAATCATGCAAAATTTTTGAAAAATGTTTTGAAATCATGAAATGATGATGCATGAAGTGCAAGTTTTGCAAAAAGATATTTACACACATTTACACAAGATTTTTGCAAACTTTTTGATTTTCAAAATATTTTGGAAAAATTTTGTACTATATACATAATTTTGATACCAAAATATTTACACAAGCTTTACACAAAAGGTTTTTGAAATCATTTTTACAAACATAATTTGTACACTAGCTATTTATGTGCAAATAAAAGAAGTTTATGTACATGAAAATTTTTAATTTTTGTGGTTTTTAGCCATTTTATTTATTAACACACTCACACAAAGTACGAGTTATGGCTAAAGTATATATGAAATATATACACACCCCCCTATACTTAGCTCGAACGATGTCCTCAGAGTCAAGAGCGATGAAGAAGACATAACTCGTGCTAGGTATAGGGAAGTGAAAAGAAAGGCTATACAAAAAGGAGAAGAATGAAATAGAAAAGTCAAGAGGAGCTCGGGTCTTCCCCCTATACTTAGGATCAAATAATCCTAAGTATAGCAGGCTGTATACTAAGGGAAAACTGAGTGGAGAATGTACAGGGTCTACCCCCCCTATACTTAGGGTGAAATGTCCCTAAGTATAGGTAGCAGAAACAGGGGTAAACAGAAACAAAAGAAATACCCAAAAGGTCTCACATCCCCCCTATACTTAGGGTAAAGTGCACCCTAAGTATAGCATAATCATAAGATGAAGAAAGGGATGTGGGACTAAAGAATGTGGTGATATGGACATCTGGATCTATACAAGGCGGAAGATCAGTGAAACTCAGGCGTGAGATGCATCAGATGTGAGTCAATGACCACATGTCACGTAAAATGAATAGGGGCAAGATCAACGACCCGCGGCTCATGATCTAGAAATGGCTTGAGCCGCTGGCCGTTCACTCGAAAGGTACTCTCAGAAGACAACTCAGATATGTCAATGCTACCGTTGTTGTGTACCTTTCTGACCAAGTAAGGTCCCTTCCATTTGCTCTGTAGCTTCCCTGGAAATAATCGTAGCCTCGCATCAAACAACCATACTCTCTGTCCAATCTCAAAATGTTTGTGGCTGATATGAGAATCATGCCACTCCTTCACTTTCTCCTTATAATGTAGGCTGCTTGAGAAAGCTGCATCTCTAAGCTCCTCCAGGGAAGCTAACTCTGCCCTCCTCTGGTCTCCCATACCATCTGGATCCATCAAAATATCTGTAACTACCCAAAGTGACTTGTGCCTCAACTCAACAGGTAAATGGCATGGCTTTCCATACACGAGGCGAAAGGGAGATGTGCCCAAAGGTGTCTTGAAAGACGTCCTATATGCCCACAAGACCGAGTCCAAAAGCTGCGACCAATCCTTTCGGTCAGGGCGGACGACTTTCTGCAATATAGTTTTAATCTCCCTGTTCGACACCTCGGCTAGACCATTCGTCTGTGGATGGTAAGGTGTAGCAACACGATGGTCTATACCGAACTCGCTAGCAAGTGCCTTCACCTGGTCGTTGATGAAGTGAGATCCCCCATCAGAAATCAGAACTCGTGGAACCCCGAACCGCGTGATGATATGCTTCTTCAAAAATCTGCAAACTGTCCTCGCATCAGCGGCTCGGGTGGGGATAGCCTCCACCCAACGACTCACATAATCCACGGCCAACAGAATGTACTCAAATCCCTGACTCTTAGGGAATGGACCCATGAAATCGATGCCCCATGCATTAAAAACCTCACAGAAGTGAATGGGCTGCATCGGCATCATATCACGCTGTCCACAAGTGCCCATCCTCTGACAGTCAATACACCTCTTCACGAACTCATCTGAGTCCTTGAAGAGGGTAGGACACCACAAGCCGGATTGGAGCACTTTCTATGCCGTTCTCCTCCCAGAATGATGTCCTCCTGCCTCAAGCTTGTGGCAGTAAGTGAGGACGCTATGGTGTTCCTCCTGAGGGATACACCGACGCCATACGCTATCCCCTCCTTCGTGATAAAGGATGGGATCCTCCCAATGGTAGGACTTGGCCTTCGCAAGGAAGGTCTCAAGCCTCTGCCTGGGCCAATCTTGTGGGACTTTCCCAGCAACGAGAAAGTTCACAATATCGGCATACCACGGGAGTGAGGCGATAGCAAGGATCGCCTCATCTGGGAAGGTATCTATAATAGGATCAATCTGCTCAGACTCCTCAGGCTGCTCTAAACGGGAGAGATGATCCGCCACCACATTCTTGACTCCAGGCTTATCCTTGATCTCAATGTCGAACTCTTGGAGTAGAAGGATCCATCTAGTCAGTCTGGCCTTGGCATCCTTCTTTGCCATGAGGTACCTGATGGCGGTGTGATCTGTAAACAAAGTCACTCTAGATCCAATGATATACGATCTGAACTTATCTAGGGCGAACACTACGGCTAGCATCTCCTTCTCTGTGACCGTGTAATTCCGCTGGGCGGAATCCAATGTGCGGCTAGCGTAATGTATGGCAAATGGAACTCCATCCCTCCTCTGTCCCAGCACTGCCCCCACGGCAAAATCGGAGGCATCTGTCATGATCTCGAATGGGAGAGACCAATCAGGCGGCTGGAGGACAGGAGCCTCAATGACACACTGCTGGAGAGTCGCGAAGGACAAAAGACACTTGTCATCGACAAGGAACTCGGTGTCTTTCGTCAAGAGGTCAGTCAACGGTCGGGCAATCCTGCTGAAATCCTGAATAAATCTCCTATAAAATCCAACGTGCCCCAGGAATGACCGTAGCTGCCTCAGATTGGACGGCGGTGCGAGTTTCCTAATGACATCAACCTTGGCCGGATCAACCTCCATGCCCCTGTTGGAGATGATATGGCCAAGCACCGTCCCTTGAGTCACCATGAAGTGACTCTTCTCCCAAGATAAAACCAAATGATACTCAATACATCGCTGGAGTACCCGGTCTAGGCAGTCAAGACAGGAGTCGAATCCGTCGCCGTAGACCGAGAAATCGTCCATGAAGACCTCCAAACACTCCCCTACCATGTCCGAGAAGATCGACAGCATGCACCTCTGAAAAGTAGCAGGGGCATTGCATGGCCCAAATGGCATGCGTCGAAAAGCATATGTGCCGAAGGGACAGGTAAAGGTGGTCTTCTCCTGATCCTCAGGAGCGATGGCCACTTGGTTGTAGCCCGAGTACCCATCCAGGAAGCAATAATGGCTCCTCCCTGCCAGTCTCTCAATGATCTGGTCAATAAAAGGCAGGGGGAAATGGTCCTTCTTGGTGGCCTGGTTGAGTCTCCTGTAGTCAACACAGACCCTCCATGAGGTGGGTACTCGTGTAGCAATCTCCTCTCCCGACTTACTGATCACAGTCGTGATGCCCGTTTTCTTGGGCACCACATGCAAGGGGCTGACCCACTTGGAGTCGGAAATGGGATAAATAAAATCTGCACTCCACCATTTTGATATTTCCTTCATCACAACCTCTCTCAGGTTGGGGTTCAGTCGCCGCTGGAACTCACGCGACGGCTTTGCCCCCTCCTCGAGATAGATATGGTGGGAGCACACTGATGGACTAATCCCATGGAGATCTGCTACGCTCCATCCGATCGCCTTGCGGTTCTTTTCAAGAACCCCCATCAGACGGGATTCCTGCTCTCCAGTCAACTCGGCAGAGATGATGACTGGGTACATCTCTGGCTCGCCCGCAAGGAACCGATACTTCAGCGAAGTAGGGAGCGGCTTCAGCTCTGGAATGCTGGGTGCTGGCAAATCTGGCTGCGGAAGAAAGTGAGTGAATGCTGCTAAGTCTGCCAAATCTGCCGGGGAGAAAGAAAGCGCACTCTCGCAAACTGGCTTGGGAGAAGGCTGCTCATCTGCACTGTCTCTGGTCTGCTCTGCATCTGCCTCCTCCTCCTCTGTAGGCTCAGGTGGACTCAGGTCTGGCATCTGATCATCACAATCTGCCCAATCAGACTCTGAATCCGAGGGATCTGTATCAACCGCGGTGGCATCAGTACCACCGTAACTCAAGGTGGCCTCAGCACCACCATCACTGAAATCCGTGTCGCGATCAAGGACCGGCTCTGCTGCCTCAATGGTATCCTGAACCAAGGCTGTGCTCTCCAGACTCTCCTCTGCTATCATCTCGGCATCAGCTGTATCTGAATATGAGAGGATGGTCTGTGCTACAGGATCTGCCCATTGGTCGTCTCCAATGGTCCTCCGCCACCTGCGGAGGAGAAGGCGGGGCTCCGGCGTAGCTGGCTCTGCTCCGCCTCGGTCGCTGGGCGTCGATGAAGCTCTTCGTATGCTCTCGAGTAGCTCGGAAGATGCGGAGCGTACGTCGAAGCCTCCGGTGGGCTCAGGAGCGGTGGAGATGCGCTGAAGCTCGATGGCGAAGAAGCTCGAAGGGGGCTCCGGCGAAGCTCCGGCCAGTGAAGAAGTGAGGACCTGCAAGGGGTTAGGGGTATAGCCGAAGCACGTGTGTGCGCGTGGAGATATGTAGGGTGAACGGCGAGGCCTAAGGCGGAGTGTGAGTGGTCAGGCGAGCGAGCTCCGCCGAGGTGGCGGAGCTGGAGTCGAGGTAAGTCGAGATGCGGTGTTTGAGGGAACGGAAGGGTGCGCGAAGGTCGGAGCTCTGTCGCGGAGCTCGGAGGAATGAAGGTGGAGCGAGAAAACAACAGTGGACGGCGAATAAATTAGGAGAAATCAAAGGAAAAATTAAGGAGAAGATTAGAAGATGATGGAGGGGGCTACCTGGGGATTGGAGCTTAGATTTGAGCTCCAGGTCTTCGCTCGAGGGATCGGTAGGGTCCCGAGCTCGCGCAGCTTCGCGGAGGGAGGCTGCGACACGGCAGAGCTTGCCGTGGATCTCGTCGGAGAAGAAACTTGTCTTCGCTCGAAGACACACCCATTGCTGTCACCAATGGATCGATCTGAGCTCGAGGAACCTCTCTGGAGTGGCGGATGGGGGTGAACGTTGCTGGTGGTGACACATTTATAAGGTGAAGGTGGTGGGTTGACTGGTGACGGAGGCGAGGTTGGTGGTCGACGTGGGGCGACTCTGGTGGGAGTGGTGGAGCGTGAGGTAGACGACGAGGATGAGGGACGAGTGGGTGACGTCGTAGGGTGTCAGCGGTGGGAGAGGGTGGCTGACGTGCATCCAAGAATAGGAAGGGGGCGCCCCTCCCGCAAGGCAAGGGACGTGGGAGAGAGGGGCGCCTGGAGGTAGGAGATGAGGTCTCTACCGTTGGATCTTGGGATCCAACGGTGGTGATCAGAGCGTGGTGGGCGGGTAGGATGAGATCGAGGCGCGCTGATGATGGGCCGAGAGCGCGCCACGTGGTGGCACTGGCGAAGGCACGAGCGGACGGTGTAGATGAGGAGATGGATTTGATCGAGGGCCGCGATTCACTGGGAGAAGGGCGGCTGCGATTGAGAGATCAAGGGTCTGATCAAGCGGCGTAGATGCTGCCACGTGGAGGGCTCTGGTGAAGGCGCGAGCGGACGGCGTAGATCAATGCAGGAGATGATCGGATGGTCCAGGCAAGGGGCGTGTGTGGAAAAGGCTGAGCCGTTGGATCTGAAGCGAGATCCAACGGCTGAGGACGCAGGCGGCTGAGGCGATGGGAGACGGGCCGCGTGGCGCAACCAGAGGGCGCCACGTGGCCTGCTGTGAGTGGCTGGAATAAGATGCACGTGTAGAGAGAAGAGGGGACCGAATTTGGAGAAACTCAAAACATGAAAGTTGTAGATCTCGATGAGATCTACAAGTTTCATGTTGACCCAAAGACGGATGAGGTCAAATATTATACATAAATACAGGGATATAAATATACATATGTAGTATACAAAGTGGCCCAAAAACCCAACTTTCTCATACAAGCTCCAAATTCAATGAAATAGTCTCATTTTAAAGGTCTTTTAATGTGTAGTATTCTAAGAGTAAGTAGACCTAAATCGGAGTTTGCATGAGGACTTTATGTGCATTCTAGTGTACAGGGGTTCTCAGGCTTTATTGGCTATTTTACAAGGGGATTTTTGGCATTCTTCCCTATATTATTAACTAAGTAGTATAGATTATAGAGAAGAGGTTATTTTGGTGAATAGGTATTTTACAAGGGATTTTTGGCTTCTTATTTAAATGCAAATGAGCTGCTAAACTGCATGAGTTATGAATATATGCATGAATGCTATTTATGCAATATAAGGGGAAATATGCCTCTATTTTCTCGGGAACAAGGCTCTATTTTTTACTTTTAAGGTGATGAATCATAGATTCATCAACCCCCTATACTTAAACCATGCTGTCCCCGAGCAACTAAATGAAATGCAAGAGTGAAATGATTTTGGGTTCCAAACCAAGGTCATGAACAAAAGTTGAAAATGGAGCCTGATTCAACCTTTGGATTAATTGTGTGGCGGAACCTTATTTGGACCTGCACTTAAGACCTAACAGACCTCAAGTTCCACTAGTCTTCTATTCAAGACGCCTCAATAGTCAGGTCAGAACAATCCTCAAACGCATATTTCTGATGACTATGATTCTTACTTGTACTGTGTAAGTGTAAAAAAGCTCTCCACATCAGAAATGGCTCGGAATCAGCCTCC
Organism: Ottelia alismoides; assembly: GCA_037367405.1. NCBI lineage: Eukaryota > Viridiplantae > Streptophyta > Magnoliopsida > Alismatales > Hydrocharitaceae > Ottelia > Ottelia alismoides. Next base: position 120,258 of record JAZKJV010009051.1, on the reverse strand, counting down.
TCTAACAAGGTAACTCAATAACCCGGTCCAGTAACTCTTTCCTCGAGGAGCGGGGTATTCCCTTCTAAGTTCAAGTGCGACCAACTCAAGAGGAGGGGGTGGAGAAGAGAATGGACGGTAGCCAGTGTAACTACCTATCACGGGACGCCTGACCAGTGTAGCCAAGTCATCCAGCTGCATTTCTTTACTAGTATACATACTCCGACAGGTATTTTATTTTTTTCTTGGACCTGTCTGATTTTTTTGGAGTTTTTGCATTTTTTTTCTCAAATAGCAGCATGTACATCAGGAGTTTTTCCTCTTGAGTCAGTAGACTATCCCTCTTTTGAAGCATTATTGCAACCCGCAGCATCCTGTCCTTAGATGTCAACACCACCAGACTAGGTTGAGATGCACTACCCTCCCTAGAGGAGGACGGATGTTTCCACCCGTGTGCTACTCCAAGCTAAAGGATTCTACCTCCTCACCACCTCATCAATGAAGAGCTACGTGCATAGTGCTTGTCCAAGTTAGGTCATTATCTAAAAGAATTCTACGTATGCACGAGATATTCTACTTAGACTAATCAAGATGACATGTGAACATAGACATGCGGACTCAAAGAATTAAGTCACTTGACCTGAGAGATCTTAACTCCAGTTCCTATAAGGTTCCTCTGAAATTATGTGGATTAAGGTCAAATCAAGTCCATCCTCAATATCTACTCATAACTTGGTTCAGAACCCACTAGCTTTTCACTTTGCATATGCAAAGTATGCAGATGAGATGAGATGTCATGCTATGGAAATGCAAGACCCTTTTTATTTTTCTTTTCATATGCAGAGATGATATGCAAGAGTAAATAAGAAGCCTATTTTTATATTTTTCATTTTCATCATATATATATATATATTTTGTTTTTTTCGATTTTTACCCACCCGTAATAATTGTAAAATATATACAAAAATACGCGAAAGTACGAGCTATGGGTAAAGTATATATGTAATATATACACGCCCCCCTATACTTAGCGTGTGCTATGTCCTCAGAGCACGAAGAGCGAGGAAAAAGACATAGCTCGTGCTAAGCGTAGGAGAGTCAAAAGGAACAGAAAGTATAGAAGTCGTCTCGCCCCCCTATACTTAGGCTCTGGCAGCCTAAGTGTAGAAGAAGATCAGAAATGGGGCGGACGAGGGAAAGATGAGAAATGGATGAGTATACAATGCGGGCATCGGTCCCCCTATACTTAGGCTCAGGTCAGCCTAAGTATCGGTAGGATATGAGTAGGAGGACCAATGTGATCTGGAGAATGTACAGTGAATCGACTCGGGTGACCCCTCCCCCCTATACTTAGGATCTGGTCATCCTAAGTATAGTCCAAGATAATGGTTCGATGATGTGGGGATGGGTTACTAGAATCGTGGGGGTAAAGGGATAGGATATACAGGAAGAATGATATATACAGATGAGTCGGTCTGAATCTTTTGAGATGCTGCGGATGGTGGAGTTCATTGCTGCAAGGTTTCATACGCGGCTTGAGATGTATCTGCTGTATCTGTCTCGCGCATGAATACAATCTCCTCCACATGGACTAACTGTTCAATGGATCAACGAAGTGCTTCAACAGCTGCCCATTCACTCGGAATGTCGGTGCGTCATCTGCGAGATCTGAGATCTCGACACATCCACTATCATGCACCGTACGGACGGCAAATGGTCCCGTCCACTTAGACTTTAATTTGCCTTGGAAAATCTTCAGCCTAGCATTGAACAACCATACCTTCTGTCCAGGAACAAAGGTCTTTCGTCTGATATATCTATCATGCCAACGCTTCACCTTGTCCTTGTACACCAAACTGTTGTCGTATGCTCGGTTTCTGACTTCCACAAGCTCATTCAGATCCATGTCCTCTCTGTTTCTGACCCAGGTGTGTGTTTCCAGTTGACCTTCTTTATTGCCCATTCTGATTTGTGCACTAATTCTGCGGGCAAATGGCACGGCTTCCGAATACCATTCGAAATGGGAGGTGCCTAACGGTGTCTTGTAAGCCGTCTATACGCCCAGAGGACTGATCTAAGATCTGAGACCAGTCCTTCCTGTCTGGGCGGACAAGCTTTTGCAATATGGTTTTCACCTCCCTATTCGACACCTCAGCCATACCATTGGTTTGTGGGTGGTAAGGACTCGCGACACGGTGTTCGATGCCGTAGTCCTTCAGGAGTTTCTTCACCTCCCGATTCACAAAGTGGCTACCCCCATCTGATATCATCATCTTGGGGATCCCGAACCCTAGAGATTATGTTTTCTCTGATGAATTTACAGACAGCCAGGCTGTCTGCAGGCTCGGGTCGGGGATAGCCGCCACCCATCTGGACAGATAATCTACCGCAAGGAGGATATATTCGAACCCGTGGCTGACAGGAACGGGCCCATGAAATCGATGCCCCAGGCGTCAAAGACATCGCAAATGATGACCGGCTGCATTGGCATCTCATCCTTGGAACCAACGGTTCCTCCCATTCTCTGGCAAACTGGGCACGACTTCGCGAAGGCGGTGGCATCGCGAAACAGAGTCGGCCAGTAGAAGCCACAACTGAAGTACCTTCCATGCGGTCCTCTTCCCGGAGTGGTGTCCTCCTGCCTCTAAGCTATGGCATAAAGAAAGGACACTCTGGTATTCCTCCTGAGGAATACACGTCTCCAGACACAATCCGGACCTTCAAAGAAAAGGATCGGATCCTCCCAATGGTAGTGTCTAGCATCCGACTTTAGTCGGTCGATTTGGCTCTTGGGCCAATCCTCGGGAACTTTCTTGGAGACAAGATAGTTCACGATATTGGCGTACCATGGGAGTGAGTCAATAACAAAAATCGACTCGTCAGGGAAGGAGTCTCGAATCGGGAAACCTCGAAGTATTAAGATCTTCGAGACGAGAAAGATGATCGGCCACTACGTTCTTCTTTCCAGGTTTATCACGGATGTCCAAATCAAACTCCTGGATAAGTAAAATCCAACGAAGAAGACGCGCCTTCGCGTCCTTCTTCTCCATCAAATATCGTAGTGCCGTGTGGTCTGTGAACACAGTTACCTTGGATCCGATTAAGTGAGATCTGAATTTGTCCAAGACAAACACTGCGCAAGCATTTCCTTTTTGTAACTGTATAGTTACGCTGAGCAGAATCAAGCACTTTGCTTGCGTAGTGAATTGCGAACGGGACGCCGTCTCTTCTTTGTCCCAATACAGCCCCAACAGCATAATCTGAGGCGTCCATCATGATCTCAATAAGGTAGAGACCAATCTGGGGCTTGTAAGATGGGTGCATCCATGATCATTCCTTGTAACAGCTTAAAGGCCTCAGATATTTGTGATCTACAATAAACTCCGTGTCTTTGCCTAAAAGCTCAGTTATCGGTCGGGCAATCTTAGAAAAATCCTTGATAAATCGTTCGATACAAAATCCGACATGCCGAAAAATCCGACATGCCCGAGGAACGACCGCAACTGCCTTACGTTGGTTGGTGGCTGGAGTCGTCTGATCACGTCCACCTTGGCAGGGTCAACCTCCATTCCTCTCTTGGAGATGACATGCCCCAACACTATGCCCTCCGTCACCATGAAGTGACTTTTCTCCCAGGAGAGCACCAGATTGACCTCACAACATCTTTTGAGGACTCGGTCCAGATTCCTAAGACAGGAATCAAAAGAATCGCCGTGGACCGAGAAGTCATCCATGAAGACTTCCAGGAATTCGCCGACCATTTCGGCGAATACAGCAATCATACACCTTTGAAAAGTACCTGGAGCATTGCATAGCCCAAAAGGCATGCGCCTGAAAGCATAGGTACCAAAGGGGCATGTAAACGTGGTCTTTTCCTGGTCCTCCGGAGCTATGGCTACTTGATTGTAGCCCGAGAACCCATCAAGGAAGCAGAAGAATTATTTCCCCGCTAATCTTTGTAGGATCTGATCAATGAACGGTAGGGGGAAATGATCCTTCTTCGTCGTGGCATTCAAGCGTCTGTAATCCACACAGACGCGCCACGACGTGGGTACTCTCGTTACGATCTCCTCTCTGTCCTCGTTGGTGGTCGTCTGAATTCCCGACTTTTTCGGGACAACATGGATTGGGGCCACCCACTTAGAGTCGGAGATTGGGTAAATGAAAACCGCGTCGCACCATTTTTCTATCTCTTTTTTCACAACCTCTCGTAAATTTTGGATTCAACCGGCGTTGGAATTCACGAGAGGGTTTGGCTTCGCTCTCCAAGTAAATATGGTGCGAACACAGAGCGAGATTTATCCCGTGGAGATCGGAAATGCTCCAGCCTATTGCCTTGCGGTTCTTCTCCAGGATCTCTAGCAAGCGAGATTCCTGCTCCTCGGTCAATTGCGAACTGATAATGACCGGAAATTTCTTGTCTTGGCCCGCAAGGAAAGCATATTTCAGGGTTGTGGGTAAAGGTTTGAGCTCAGGAATAGTGTGATCGTCTAGAAAGTCAGCTCAATCTGATCTGGTTTGGTGTTGGAAGTGGTTGGATCATGTTCTGTAATAGCTGCCACCAAGCGCGGCTCTGTAGTCGGATCGTCAAAAGTTTCCAGACAATCGGCAAACGCCTCGTCCGACTCGTCATCCTCATCTTCCGATTGTCCTAAGGATGTAAGGACTGACAGGCCCAACTGGGCCTCTACGTCATCGAAGATGTAGGGCGATGCAGGCTCAGAGTTGTACTCGTTCTTGAGGATCTCGCAGACTGACTCATGCACTGGATCATCTTCAAAGGAGATGGACACATCGATGCTGGCTGGGTTCTGTCTCCATGGCCCAACTACGTCTACATGTTCACAGTCTGTTCCGGTAGAAGAGTACTCGGTGCTGGATTCGGAGTCCGGTCTCTGCCATCTCGTCTGCTTCATCTCAGTGGCTCCTCATCTCCGCCTGGAGTTTGGAACTGAATCTTCCCATTCTTATAATCAAATAAGGCCCCCGCTGTTCTGAGGAAGGGCCTACCTAAAATGATCTGGGAATCTCTCCAATTACGAGGGGTTTCCATATCCAGGACAGTGAAGTCCACCATGTATTCTTGCCCCTCGACTTTGATCACAATGTTCCTTAACTCTCCTTGGGACCTCTTAGTAGATTTGTCAGCAAACTGCAAAATAGCTCTAGATTTCCTAAGAGGTCCGAGATTAAGCCACTCATAGAGGGCTGTGGGCATCAAGTTTATCGAGGAACCATTGTCCAGGAGGAGTGCGTGCAAACACGATGTCATCAACATGACTCACTACGTAATGTGCACCCATGTCTCTTCGTTTCCGAGGAAACGAGTTCTTTATTGCACAAGTCGTGGCTACTGATAAAACGTGTTTCTCAACACGGCTTTTGGTCTTCCTGCTAACCCTAGTAGGTGTGCATCTCACCTTAAGGTATTTTTGGAATGCAGGGGTCATTTCCACGAACTTGTCAAAAGGGATTGTGACCTTGATATGTTTATTGCAAAATTCAGCCATCTCAGGGTCATCTTTTTGGATTTTTTTGATTTTCTTCTTTCCACCCTTGAGAGCTCGGGGGAAAGGGATTATTGACTCCAACTCAGGTTCTGGAACTGAAATATTCTCATTAACTGCTGGAACTGAGTTCTTAACACGACTCTGACTCTGACTCTGATACAGACTCGGACTTGGACTCTGACCAAAAGAAAATGCTGAGGCGAAACCGGTGACGCTTCTTCCGCTTCTTCTGGACGATCCTCCTCAGATGGAGGTGCGGGCTCTTCATCGGTGCCGTCTGACTCTATGCGACTGCGGGACTGATGCTCGAGGACTCAGATGTCCTCTTCTTCCGCCGGTGGTGATGGTGCTGCTCCTCCTCTCTTCCTCCGAATTCTCCTCAGGTAGATGCTCGGAGGCTCCTTCCTTTTGTTCCCCTGCCCGATCAGGTATGGTCACGGTCCTTCCAAACTGAGGGAATATGATTACATTATCGTGACGAAAGGATCTCATGTTCAGATAGATAATTATCTGAATAATATACCTGATCTCGAGGTCGGTTCTGGCCCTGGTGTACGCTGTTCAGGTTGGCCTGAACCTGTGCGGGAATTGGGTCCTTGGCGCCATTTGTTGGTCCTGGGCACGAGAGACCCGATTGATGTCGGTTCTCATGTCCAGGTAGTCATTCTGCATTTGTTGGACCCTATCAGACAGGGTCTGGATCGCCAAGGTGAGGGACTCCAATTCGGTGGGCTGGGCTGGCTGCTGAGTGGATGCGGTCCTGTACTGGCCCTGCTGGCCGTGCCGATACTGCTGCTGATGGGACGGTGCTGGCCCCTGCTGGTAGGTGTGCTGCTGCGGCTGGTACCCCTGTTCTGGCCTAGACTGGTATCGCGGGACTGTGACGGGCATGGTCTCTTGGTAGACTGGGGTTGGGCGGTGTGCCTGATCCTTCCCCATCTCGATTTGCCGGACTAGCGGGTCACGGCTATACCAAAGCCCGTTGATCTCGTATACAGGTGGAGGCTCCTCGTATTCCGTTTCCACTGTGGGGGTGCATGATGGTTCGACTGGGTATAAGTCTGATCCCAGCTGCTCTGAGGCCCCGGTGCCTGTTCCTGTACAAGATGGACTCGATGTACAGGTACAGGTGGTGCAGAAGGGGCAGGTAGCTTGATTTTAGCTACCTTTTCAGAGAGTTCCTCCACTTTCTTGGGAAGCTCGAAAGAGACTCCATCTCCGCGACTCTCTTGTGGATCTGCTCGACCATGGTAAGCTTGTCGGCTATCATCCCCATGCTGGGGATGAGGTCCTCAGTCAGATCTGCAACAGTCCTTCTAGTTGTCTCATTGGATAAGATTGAGGGAGACAACTGATAGGCCCTTGTGGCCTGTGACCTGCCGGTTTCTGCCATCTGTTCTAGGATCTTCCATACAGCGTGCTCGTTCTTGTTCAGATAGCTTCCTCCACAGGCGACGCTGACTAACCCCTGCATCTCCGGGCTTAGACCACAAGAACAAGGTCTGGACTAAGATTGCCTTAGAAATGCCGTGGCATGGGCATTTCTGTACTAAGTCATTGAACCTGTCCCAAGCTCATGGAACGGTATGCTGGGTCCTTGAGCGAAGCTGGCGATCTTTGGTTCTCATCTGATTAGTTCTACTGAGAGGGTAGAACTTCTTCAAGAAAGGTCCTTGAACTGCATTCAGGTAGTACAAACCACCCCTAAGTTTTTCAGCCAATGAGCAGCCTTATCTCCTAAGGCAAACGGGGTGGCCTTCAGCCGGATATAATCTTGGCCAACATTGGGATGGCTAAGATTGTTGCACACTAATTCGAAGTCACGGAGGAAGGTGTAATGGTTCTTCACTGAGGTTTCCGTTGAACTTCGGGAGCAGACTGAGGAAGTGGGGCTTCAGCTCGAATGCCTGGTCGGGGACTGCAGGTGCTAACCAGTTCTGGATCTCGTTCTCCACCGGGTTGTAGGTATCGACCAATGGTCGGTCGATCCCTTCAGCTACTATGATCTGTCCCATTCGCGCCGTAAGATCTGCATTTTTCTGTTCGTCTTCGGCAAGGCGTCTAAGAATTTGTCGCATCTGGTCCTCATCTGGCGGCATCCTTGGCGGGCATTTCGCCCTCTAGTTCTGGGGATTGGAAAATAAGATCGGTGTTAGAGGGCAAATCAAGGAAGGGATTACCGAGGCAATGGTCTTCCTCAGTAATCTCGGAGGAGATAAAAGGGTTGGTTTGAGAGTAACCACCCTGAGCATGAGGGAACCAGGACTCAAGAGGGTCATGAGTCCTGGGTGGTCCAAGGTGCGCTCGGACCGAGAAAGACGAGTTACTTGGGGGACTCATAGAGAGATCAGTGTATAGCCCGTCGAGATCTCCCCAATCACTCATCTTGATGAAGTGGGAAGAAGATAGGATTTTACTCCTACCTGAAGCAAGCAACAAGAACAATCCAAGACCCTGGGTTCACACTCAACACAGTGAAGGACTCAGAGTTGAGTCCAATTTATCTTGTAGTTTTTAAGTGTGATATTCAAGCAAAAATAGCAAGGATTACGCGGCCTAGAGGGAAGTCAGCTCAGAGCCGGATGCGTCTTCCCTGTTTATCCTATCGTCTAAGATACCGCCGCTCCTTCCTTTCTTCGCTCCTATCCCCAAGCTGATGGATTCAGTGACCACGTCCTATCTACCTGGCAAGCAGGCGGAGGCGACAAGGCCGGAACTTCACCCCGGGGGGGTTACTGGCAGCTTGTCGTAAAGTACCGCAATTTCGTCCCTATCTACCTGAGACAGGCGGAGGCTACTTGGTACTAGTCAAAGAATCTGAAATTATTCGGCTTGTGATATTTGCTAGGATCAGTTAGAACGTGATATGGAAGACGGGGATTTGGTCTCTACCTTAGGGTGTTCACACACACTCAGGTACCTCCACTCAGCCTGAATACAAGGTCGGGGATTAATCTCCCGCAAACAATTTTCAGATTTTATTCCTTTTTTTGGTCAATACTGTTAGCAGTCCCGATTTTAAAGTTAGGTTATCACTTTAATTAGTCAACCACAAAGCACGCCTATCAGACAGTCCCAATTTCCTGTTTAATTTAAGTGAGAAAATCAGAGGGGGAAATCGAGAAAAGCCGATGCACGAAAATCGATGATGCGTATGCTGAGTAGAGAGTACTTACAGTGATCCCTTCGTTTTTATGCAGGATGCAAAATAGAATTGAAAACTTTTTATTCTACATGCAAATGCAGGCGATAAAAGCCGCCTCCTAGACAGGCAGTTCTATTAGCGTGAAGAACAGTTTAATTTTGACTAAGTCCTGCGGTCTAGTGATGAATACCCATTCATCACTCTTTATTCATATATTTTAGCTACAAAAAACCTATGCAAATGCATGTAGATATGTGTAAATAGGAAAAGTTAGCAAAAGCCATGCATGTTTGTAAATATAGATAATTAGCATGTTTTTGTGCAAAAATAAAAGAATAAGATGAAAAAGAAAAAGAGGGAAATATTTAGATAAATATTGAGCAACCTAACCCAAGGGAGGGCTCAGCATGGGCCTGACCGCATAAAAGCCAAGTAGAGGGAGATAGGAGCTCATATGTACATACTTATGTAAATAAATAAAATAATATTTTCCTCATCCAAAAATATGCTTGTATATATTTTTGTATATATATTTATACACTATTAAAAACAAAAACAAAAAGATAAAATCAAAAATCCAAAAAGAACCCTTCACCTTGTACATAGACCATCATCCTCATCTATTTCACCTTGTAAATATATTTATTTATTTCCAAAAATTTTTGTAAATATTCTATGTATATATTGTACATAAAATAAATAAAAAGAAACAAAACAAAAATCAAATAAAAATTACAAAATTAAAAATACAAAAATATCTTGTACATATACCATGTAGATAATTGTACATAACTAATTATTTAACCTATGTATGTAATTAATAAAAATAAAATAAAAATAGCTTTTTATTCCTCATTTTATTCTATAAATAAATAAAATATAAAATAGGAATAAAAATGTATAAAAATAACTAATTAAAAATCAAAATTAGAAATCTTATATTGTATATATACCTATGTATAGACCTATATTGTATATACCTTATTTTTATTTCCGAAAATTAATTAAAAATCACAAAAAAATAGAAAAATTAAAACAAACATTTTTTATGTTTTGAGTTTTTCATGAATCGGCCATTTCCTATTTTATTTTGAATTTCTAAATCTTTATGACGTGGCCCTTCCCCATTGGTCCACGGGGATTGTTGACCGCCCGGTCAACTCCCCCCTGTGGACCACTTCACACGGGTCGTGACGCCCGACCCGACTTCCCCGAATTATTGCGTCACGACCCGGCTTCCAAACCCGCAAATCTCGCGCTCCGATCCTTCCTCGTGCATCCGGGAACCACGCCCGACTCCTTGCCTAGGGGTCCGTGCTTCATCGAGCCGGACCCAACCCCTTCTTCCCGGACCTGCACCCATATAAAGCCTGAGCTCAGCCGCCTCCTCTTTCCATCTTTGGCTCCCTACCTTCACTCCCGTGACCTCCATCGTAACCACCGAGGTGACAGCTCGCGTTGGCCCTTGTTGCAGCGAGGAGAAGGTGGCCGGTCACTGATTCGGCAGCTTCACGCCGCCGTGCTCCGCCACTAGACCGGAGCTCGAGCCTCAGGCAGTGACGACCTTCGAGGCGACGACCAGGAGCTAGCCAAGCTCCAGCATAGTCTCCCGCATCACCCAGGTAGTCGATTAGCCCTTCCACTTAGTGTAATTTCTGATTTCGCCCAAATCGACTCTCCGCCGTGTTCCTCTGATTCCGGCATCATCGTATACTTTCTCGATCATCGGAGCACACCATCATCTTCGCCATCCACCCACGCACGTTCTTCGCCCACTCATTCAACCCAGCTCGCCCCGGAGCTGGGAGTTGAGCTCCACCACCTTCCGCTCGCCGGAGCTCATTCGCCCCGACGCCCCGTTCACCCTCACGCCGCTTCCTTGGGTCGAGGCACTTTGCCCTCGACCCGCGGAGCTTCTGGTTTGCTTTGCAGGTACCAAGGAGGCCATCTGAGGCTTCCCAACTTCAGCCCAGGAGCTCACCGCCGCCGAGCTCGCCGGAGCCCCTCCAGGGCTCGGCTGGGCCATCGGATAGCACCCACAGCTGCGGCACACCGAGGCGGACCTGCTCCGATCTTCAGAGGCAGCTGAGGAGGTCCCCAGCTCGCGCACGAGGCCGGCGAACCTCGCCGGCCACCTGTTCTTCGAGGAGCCTCCAGCACCGTCCGATCGCCCCTCCGCTCCAGTCTCGATCGCAGCCGTCCATTCACTGAGGAGCAGCTACCGTTGATCACCTGGAGGGGCTGATCAGGACCGTTGGCAGCAGAGAGAGGAACCATCAGCACCTGAGGCCGTTCGATCTTCCACGTGTCCTCTCCTGCACCGTCGATCCGGCTCAAGGGCAGACGAAGAGGAGCGCCAGCCATCCAGGACCGCCCGATCTTCCACGTGGCGCGCATCCAGCCGTCGACGAATAAAGGGGTAAATTACTTAGGGCCCCCTCTTAGTTTGTCTTTTCGGTCTTAGTCCTGTAAATATTTTAGTAGCTTTATTTACGTAGGGTAAATTGCAACTGGGACCCTGTGCTTGTTTTTATTTGCTTTTCTGCCCCTGTGTATGTGATCTCACGTGCTTCGCCACGTGCCTTGTCTGGGCTATTTACATCTTTTATCCTGTAGTTCTGTTGGGTTACTTAATGAATGAGAACTTTTTGGTAATTGCATTTATGCCCCTGTGAGCATTTTATTCACGCATGTGCGGATTTTAGTGGGATTTTTGCATCCAAGCCCCTGGACTTTTGGTATGAGTTACCAAAAGGTCCAGGAACTTGGTTTTTATTACCAAAAGGCTCCTGAGTGCCCCAGGCACGCGCCACGCGCGTGATTTGCTGGGATTTTTGCACCTTGGCCCCCAGAGCTTTGGGTATTTGCACTTACGTCCCTGTGCACTGTGCCCCTCTTTGATTTTTGAATAAATATCAAACCACCTCCAAATTCGATGAAAATTTGACACATGGCTCCTGCCATGTTGTTAGATTTTTGAGAATTTTTGAGGACATTTTTTATTCCATTTAGTATTTTTAAAAATTCAAAAACATCCTTCTCAGCCACTGTCTAGGTTTAAAAATACCAAAAAAATATAAAAACACCTTCAAAAATTCCAAAAAAAATTAGTTACTGTTTCTTGTTGGTTGTTTGATTTTCTAGTCAATTTTGGCTATTTTTCATTGCTTAAAAACCCTAAAAATCTAAAAACCCCTAAAAACTCATAAAAATTATAATAAATAATATAAAAATCCAAAAATAATAATTTAGGTGCCCAAACTTTCCTTATTCTTTTTAGATTACAGGAAAATTACCGCCAGGGCTTGTTGAGATCCATAAATATTTTATTTTTGGGTTTCAAGCCTTGCTGGACAGTACCTAGGGTTTTTCGCACTATTTGATTTTTATAAAATAAAATATACATTAGAAAAATACCAAAATTTCACCAAAAACACTTAAAAACCTAAAAAACATAAAAACAATTTTTCTTTAATTTTTGCTTGAGTTTTGGTGTGTTAAATAAAGTGTGCAAGTGTGCTTGATTTTGCCTTCTTTTATTTTCTTCATATTTTAAAAATCCAAAAAAATATAAAAATTATTAAAAACCATTAAAAATTCTTGTCTTTTCTTTTATTTCATTTTTACTACTTCGTAGGCCCTAGCCAACCCGTGCTCCTTGTGTTCGACCCTGGGAGCTATACCAGGTTAATCCCATAGCTAGGACCGCGCTTCGTGTTTTGATTTCTGATTTCTTTCGCGGTTCGATATTTTTCTTGATTGACATAGTCTGATCGTTTGGGTCGCAACGACCTTTTTAGTACCTTATACCCGAGTGATCAGCCGTGTCATCAGAATGGCGCCGTTGCCGGGGAGCACGGCTTAGTAGTGTTTTTGTTTTTATTTTCATTTTTATTTTCGCGGCTTTTCGCGGCTCTTCAGAGCTCGCGGCTTTCTCGTGGCTTTTGTATTTAGTTTCTTTTTGTTTTATTTTTGTTTTATTTTGATTTTCTTTTATTTTTTATTTTTTTTCTATTGAGTGTTTATTTTATTTCCATTTTTGCACATATACCCTTGCTTTTATTTTCATTCATTATTGATTATTTTATTGGTCTGACCACTCTTCTGTCTTTCTTGCGAGGGCCCGAGGACCGCGGAGGCTACTTTCGAGGAGCCGGTGCAGCCGCGGAGTTCGGAGGCGGCTTCTTTCTCTACGAAGCCGCAGGAGAGAGCGAGAGAGAGAGAGTGAGTGGGTGAGGTAGTAGGATAGTTTTATTTTCATTCATTCATTATTATTTGTAATAATACAGGCCTTTCTGTTGGACTGTTTGGACACTTAGACCGTAGCGGGTCTGTTTCGCCGAGCACCGGCGTGCTCGGGGGACCCATTAGGACTTGCGCGTTTTTCGCGGCTTTTCACGCGATTTTATTTTCTCTTTCTTTCTGTCATTTTCCGGATTTTTCGCGGTTTTTGTTCGAGCCCCTAGACTTAGGACTTTCTGGTGACTGTGCCGTAGTTGAGTAGGATCCACACACCCTAAGGCTTATCTGTTCCTATAGACCGTATTGGACCTACTTAAAATAAATAATAAAAATAACCGACTCGCTAGCTTCCGTAGCCTACGTGCCGTAGCTCGTCCTGTAAAGCGCTTACTCCTACCCCCGATTTGTCGGGCAGGGGAGGGACGAGCCAAGAACGGACCCTTTGGCTTGGAGGTCGGTGACCGGTTAGACGGTTCTTCGCTAGAAGTTGCTCGTCTAGGACTCGGCTTTCACCGTTGCACCATATAGCTTAGTTTACTTTCTGTCTTTATTTTATGCGCGGATCACTTTGCATGTAGAGAGCTGGAGACAGGTACGCGTTTCTGACTTTGCATGCATCATTGATTTCTCGTGCATCGGCTTTTTCGACTTCTCCCCCCTGTTTTTGACTTAATAACCAGGAGAATCGAAAAATTCGTTAGGCGATTTTGTTTGATTTGAAAAATAGCTAAAAAAGTATAACCATAAAATTGGGACTGCTAAGACTATTGACCTTAAAACTCGCTCACACTAAAAATTCTGTCTTGGGGAGAGCAACCCCCTCATTGCTTGGTTTGTATGCGCGAGAGAGTGACCCCGCACACTAGGTAGAGCCCCCCGTTGCTAAACTCGACTGACTACCGACTCTTCCGTGCGGGCCAGTCGGTTGGGGTTAGCAGCGGATATCCCAACAGGTCACGTAAGCGCTCTGATATTTGTGTGTTCACCAAAATAAAATCGACAAGATAATTTGACCGAACTTTCACGGTCTTCAGCTCGCGTTGCGTTGGTGAACCGGGGGTTTGTTTTCAGATCATAGTTTTTCCAGATCTCATCCGCCCTACTCGCCAGATCAAGATGATGGGTAGACGATCTCTTAGGCAGCCTCTGGTTGCACCGCTTTCCGGGCGCGTCTACCTCATCATCTAGGTTGGCTCGCGAGAGGTCAGACCATCTCTCCGAGCCCGAGTACGACTCCACCCTGTTCCCCCTCGATCCCCTTTCTGATCTTCCTGAGAGACATGAGCCCGAGGAGAGACTGATTCATTTGACGGCACCTGAGTTGGGCTCATTTGGTTTTGCAGACGTCGAGATGGCAGGCGCAGGCAGTTCAGATGATCACTCCCGCAGACCAGAGCATATAGTACTAGACCAGGGAGCGATCAACTCCACCCTGATCGCATCGCTCGATACAGTTCAGCAGCAGCTCCGCGATCAGGGAGCTTTCATGATGGAGATGAGGCGTGAGTTGGAGAGGCTCAGACTAGAGAGAGACCAGCAGAGCGAGCCCGAGGACCCGGATGCAGAGGCACATGCACGTGCCGCAGCCAGCAGAGCAGCCGCGGCCGCCGCCGCAGCGGCAGCAGCCGCAGGAGGAGCAGGACCACCTAGACCGATGCGGGAGTTGCACAACCCCGGATCTACTTTGATGCACCACTGGGTGGTGGTTCCAGCCATCGTGGGGGACTTCAAGTTCCCCCCGAACACCTTGCAGATGCTCCCTCGATTCCACGGGCTTGCTACATAGGAGCCCCACCTCCACCTCCAGGAGTTTCTTATGATTTGCAGTACTGTCCACGACAGGCATGTGGACCAGGACACGATCAGGATGATCGCATTCCCTTCTCACTAGCAGACAGAGCAGCCACCTGGCTGAAGCATTTGGGGAGATTCGTCTATACCTGGGAGCAGGCTCCGCACCGAGTACTTGAACAAGTACTATCCACTCGGGCGGACGAATGCAGCGAGGGCCCTGATCAGCAACTTCTCCATGTTCCCCAACGAGCAGTTCCACGAGGCTTGGGAGAGGTTCAGAGAGCTTTTGGACAGATGCCCGCACCATGATATCACGAAGCCGAACCTAGTTCAGAGCTTCTTCAGCGGACTGTCACCAGAGCTACAGGGCCTGGTGAATGCTTCTTGTGGCGGGTCCTACTTCGCCAAGGACCACGACCAGGTCTGGGCTATTTTTGAGGAGATGGCAGAGAACTACATGGTCATGTCCCAGACCCGGCTCTACACCCAGAAGACCCAGCCACATCAGCCAGGACCCGTGCAGTACCAGAGGATAGCACGGGTAGATGCAGGTCCTTCCAGTTCGTCCGCAGCCACAGCAGCAGCATAGTTAGAGTCGTCAGCTGCGGACATGGGTATCATCAGCGAGAAGTTGGACCGCATGGAGCTGATAGAGAAGAAGCAGTGCCAGAGCATAGCACAGATGGATCAGATGGCACGGGTCTTGAGCGACCTGAAGACACAGCTCATGTGTCTCCAGGAGACACAGACGGCTTCTCAGCCCCGTCTTCAATCGCGAGGTGACGCCGGCAGCAGCAGCAGCTCGTCCCAGCGCTCCAGCACTCTAGTGCAGCCTAGACAGGTTCACCTTGTACAGGCGGAGCCGTACCAGCAGCCGCAGCCCACCTACCAGTCTCCACCATCTCCAGAGATGCAGATGGTGGTTTACCAGCCGGACCAGCCTCTGGCAGTACTCCCGCCAGCCCCCTTGGATGCAGAGCCGTTGATGGATGTCAACGGGATCTGGTACGACCGTCCCCAGCCTGGGATCCGACGAGACCATCCTGGATTCAGGTGGGGGAGCGGTGGTGCCCAGGCCCAGCAGCAGCCGTCAGGACAGGGAGGGCAGTACTCCCATCAGAGAGACCAGCACCAGCCACAGCAGCAGCCCCCAGCGTATCAGCAGCAGTCAGCCTACGGTCCTCGTCCCTATCAGCAGCAGGGACAGCCTTGGAGACGTGAGCAGCAGGCTCACCAGGGATACCAGCACCAGCAACACCCTCCTTCCTACCCCTCTTACCCTTACCAGCAGCCACAGCCTCATCCACAGAGAGGCCACCCGTCGGGCTCCCACGAGAGCCCCGCTTTGGATGATATCGCCCGCCTCCTCACAGACCAGCAGGCTACATTCCGACGGGAGATGGACGAGTTCCGCCAGGAGATGCGGGACCTGGTGAGAGGGAAGGCCGCCATACCAGCCCAGATAGAGCCCAATCCGAACAGCCTCAAGCGGAAGTCTGAGCAGGTAGTACCTACTGAGTCAGCCACTCCTAGTGACCCATTTGATGACACATCTTCGGATTTATTTGATGCTGATTTTGTCACACTTAGGAGCGGTAGGACCCCAGCAGGCGGCGGCGCCTCATCTGAGCACCATCCCGAGGCGCCCCAGGAGGAGGAGGAGAGCGGTACTGAGGCCGCTCCAGATGATGACGGTGGTACTGAGGCCACCAAGGATGCTGATCCCACCGGCGGTACTGAGGCCGCCCCTTCACCAGAGCTAGGAGGTGGTACTGATGCCACCCATGCAGCCGAGCCAGCCCGCGGTACTGATGCCGCGCGACGTCTTCCTTCAGCAGCAGCAGAGCAGCCAGCCCGTGGTGGTACTGAGGCCACCGGTGTTTGTATAGACAGTCCTGTTGTTTTTCCTCGCACTCATGTATCTCGGAACTCTGCTATGAATAAAGGAAAAGGTTTACTTTCTTCTGGTCCCACTGTGGTGCGTGATGTATGTGTGGATCCGGTCCTTGAACCGCTTAGACCTTTTCCTAGTCCTTCATCTGAGAAGGACCCAGTGATCCCCTTCCCTAGAGCCCTTCAGATGGGGAAGGGGAAGAAAAATGACCCAAAAAAGAGAGAGCTTGAGGAGTTCAGCCAGAGCATGATAGATCGGTTTCACATTCAGCTGACCCTCCAGGAGGCTTTGCAGCACATCCCCCTTCTCCAGAGATCTTTGAGAGAGAGGACTACAGTCAGGAGGAGGAGGAGGAACCACACTTCAGAGATCCATGTGCTGACCAAAGCCACGTGCTTTGCGATCCAGAACCGACTGCCAGCCAAGAGGCCAGATTCAGGGGCCCCGTATGTCAGATGCCAGATTAGTGAGCAGTGGTTCGACCGTACTCTTCTAGATAGCGGATCGTCGATTAACCTTCTTCCGGCAGCCCTTCTCGACCGCTTCGAGTTGGGCACTCTTCGACAGAGCAGGACAGTCCTTCAGTTCGCTGATCGATCTGTCAAGAGGCCGAAGGGGTTATTACGAGACGTTATCATCACGATTCAGGGTCTGCAATTCCCCGTGGACTTCGTAGTGTTGGACATGGAGATCCCTGAGTCAGTGACCGATACCCCCATCATCCTTGGTCGTCCGTTCTTGGCCACAGCCAAGGCGGTGACTGATCATGATAGCGGGAAGGTGTACTTTCGCGTCCAGGGCGAGAGTATACAAATAGAGACGGTCGAGGACTATAGAGCCAGATTCAGATCCCGCTCAGATGCGAGTACCGATTCAGAGCAGCTGACAGACGCAGAGCCAGACATCCACCAGGACTGTGATTTTGTGATCACAGATGATGAGGCAGCTTGGGCAGACCTTGAGGCACAGACTACCCTCTCACTTTCAGACACAGCTGAGGCAGAGATGACAGCAGAGGAGAGTCTGGAGAGCACAGACCTGGTTCAGGATACCATTGCGGCAGCAGAGCCGGTCCTTGATCGCAGCACGATGATTTGTGATGGTGGTGCGGATGCCACCTTGTTTCCCGGTGGTACTGATGCCACCGATTCTGATGCAGATCCCTCGGATTCAGAGTCTGATTGGGCCGATTATTATGATCAGATGCCAGACCTGAGTTCAGCTGAGCCTAGGGATGAGGAGGAGGCAGATGCAGAGCAGAGCAGAGACAGTGCAGATGAGCCGCCTTCTCCCGATCCAGTTTGCGAGAGTACACTTTCACTTTCCCAGGCAGATTTGGCCGACCTTGCAGCGTTCACTCAGTTTCTTCCACAGCCAGATTCGCCGGCACCCAGCATTCCAGAGCTGAAGCCGCTCCCTACTTCGCTGAAGTATCGATTCCTTGCGGGCGATCCAGAGATGTACCCAGTCATCATCTCCGCCGAGTTGACTGGAGAGCAGGAATCCCGTTTGATGGGGGTGTTTGAAAAGAACCGCAAGGCTATCGGATGGAGCGTAGCAGATCTCCATGGGATTAGTCCATCAGTGTGCTCCCACCACATCTATCTCGAGGATGGGGCGAAGCCGTCGCGTGAGTTCCAGCGGCGTCTGAACCCTAACCTGAGAGAGGTTGTCATGAAGGAAATATCGAAGTGGTGGGGTGCAGGTTTTATTTATCCCATTTCCGACTCCAAGTGGGTCAGCCCCTTGCATGTGGTGCCCAAGAAGACGGGCATCACGACTATGATCAGTGAGTCGGGAGAGGAGATTGCTACACGAGTACCCACCTCTTGGAGGGTTTGTGTTGACTACAGGAGACTCAACCAAGCCACCAAGAAGGACCATTTCCCCCTGCCTTTTATTGACCAGATCATTGAGAGACTGGCAGGGAAGAGCCATTATTGCTTCCTGGATGGGTACTCGGGCTACAACCAAGTGGCCATCGCTCCTGAGGACCAGGAGAAGACCACCTTTACCTGTCCCTTCGGCACATACGCTTTTCGACGCATGCCATTTGGGCTATGCAATGCCCCTGTGACTTTTCAGAGGTGCATGCTGTCGATCTTCCTCGGACATGGTAGGGGAGTGCCTAGAGGTCTTCATGGATGATTTCTCGATCTACGGCGACGGATTTGATTCTTGTCTTGACTGCCTAGATCGAGTACTTCAGCGATGTATTGAGTATCACTTGGTGCTATCTTGGGAGAAGAGTCACTTCATGGTGACTCAAGGGACGGTGCTTGGCCACATCATCTCCAACAGGGGCATGGAGGTTGATCCGGCCAAGGTTGATGTCATTAGAAACTCACACCGCCGTCCAATTTGAGGCAGTTACGGTCATTTCTGGGGCACGTTGGATTTTACAGGAGATTTATTAATGATTTCAGCAGGATTGCCCGGCCGTTGACTGACCTCTTGACGAAAGACACCGAGTTCCTTGTCGATGACAAGTGTCTTTCGTCGTTTGCTACTCTCCAGCAGTGTGTGATTGAGGCTCCTGTCCTCCAGCCACCTGATTGGTCTCTCCCATTCGAGATCATGACGGACGCCTCCGATTTTGCCATAGGGGCAGTGCTGGGACAGAGGAGGGATGGAGTACCATTTGCTATACACTACGCTAGCCACACATTGGATTCCGCCCAGCGGAATTATACGGTCACAGAGAAGGAGATGCTAGCCGTAGTGTTTGCCCTGGATAAGTTTAGATCATATATCATTGGATCTAGAGTGACTTTGTTTACAGATCACACCGCCATCAGGTACCTCATGGCAAAGAAGGATGCCAAGGACAGACTGACTAGATGGATCCTTCTACTCCAGGAGTTCGACATTGAGATCAAAGATAAGCCTGGAGTCAAGAATGTGGTGGCAGATCACCTCTCCCGATTAGAGCAGCCTGAGGAGACTGAGCAGATTGATCCTATCAGAGATACCTTCCCAGATGAGGCGATCCTTGCTATCGCCTCACTCCCATGGTATGCCGATATTGTGAACTTTCTCGTTGCTGGGAAAGTCCCACAAGACTGGCCCAGGCAGAGGCTTGAGACCTTCCTAGCGAAGGCCAAGTCTTACCATTGGGAGGATCCCATCCTTTACCACGAAGGAGGGGATAGCGTCTGGCGTCGGTGTATTCCTCAGGAGGAACACCATAGCATCCTCACTTACTGCCACAAGCTTGAGGCAGGAGGACATCATTCTGGGAGGAGAACGGCACAGAAAGTGCTCCAATCCGGCTTGTGGTGGCCTACCCTCTTCAAGGACTCAGATGAGTTCGTGAAGAGGTGTACTGACTGTCAGAGGATGGGCACTTGTGGACAGCGTGATATGATGCCGATGCAGCCCATTCATTTCTGTGAGGTTTTTGACGCATGGGGCATCGATTTCATGGGTCCATTCCCTAAGAGTCAGGGATTCGAGTACATTCTGTTGGCCGTAGACTATGTGAGTCGTTGGGTGGAGGCTATCCCCTCCCGATCCGCTGATGCGAGGACAGTTTGCAGATTTTTGAGGAAGCATATCATCACGCGGTTCGGGGTTCCACGAGTTCTCATTTCTGATGGGGGATCTCACTTCATCAACGACCAGGTGAAGGCACTCGCTAGCGAGTTCGGCATAGACCATCGTGTTGCTACACCATACCATCCACAGACGAATGGTCTAGCCGAAGTGTCGAATAGGGAGATCAAGACTATTCTGCAGAAAGTCGTCCGCCCTGACCGAAAGGATTGGTCACAGCTATTGGACTCGGTCTTGTGGGCATACAGGACGTCTTTCAAGACACCTTTGGGTACGTCTCCCTTTCGCCTCGTATATGGCAAGCCCTGTCACCTACCAGTTGAACTGAGGCACAAGTCACTTGGGCAGTTACAGACATTCTTATGGATCCAGATGGTATAGGAGACCAGAGGAGGGCAGAGTTAGCTGCCCTGGAGGAGCTTAGAGATTCAGCTTTCTCAAGCAGCCTACATTATAAGGAGAGAGTCAAGGAGTGGCATGATTCTCATATCAGCCACAAGCATTTTGAGATTGGACAGAGAGTATGGCTGTTTGATGCGAGGCTTAGATTATTTCCAGGGAAGCTACAGAGCAAATGGAAAGGACCTTATCTGGTTCGGAAGGTACACGACAACGGTAGCATCGACATATCTGAGTTGTCTTCTGAGAGTACCTTCCGAGTGAACGGCCAGCGGCTCAAACCATTTCTAGATCATGAGCCGCGGGTCGTTGATCTTGCCCCTATTCATTTTGCGTGAGATGTGGTCTTTGACTCACATCTAATGCATCTCACGCCTGAGCTTTACTGATCCTCCGCTGTACATAGATCCAGATGTCCATATCACCACATTCCTTAGTCCCACATCCCTTTCTTCATCTTGTGATTATGCTATACTTAGGGTGCACTTTACCCTAAGTATAGGGGGGATGTGCGACATTTCGGGTATTTCTTTTGTTTCCGTCTACCCCTGTTTTGCCCCCTATACTTAGGGAGATCTTACCCTAAGTATAGGGGGGGTAGACCCTGTACATTCTACACTCGGTTTTCCCTTCGTGTACAGCCTGCTATACTTAGGATTACTTGATCCTAAGTATAGGGGGAAGATCCGAGTCCCTTTTGACTTTTCATTCTCCTTTTGTATAGCCTTCCTTTTCACTTCCCTATACATAGCACGAGTTATGTCTTCTTCATCGCTCTTGACTCCGAGGACATCGTTCGAGCTAAGTATAGGGGGGTGTGTATATATTTCATATATACTTTAGCCATAACTCGTACTTTGTGTGAGTGTGTTAATAAATAAAAATGGCTAAAAACCACAAAAATTAAAAAATTTTCATGTACATAATCTTCTTTTATTTGCACATACATAGCTAGTGTACAAATTATTTTTGTAAAAATGATTTAAAAAATCTTTTGTGTAAAGCTTGTGTAAATATTTTTGTATCAAAATTACGTATATAGTACAAAATTTTTCCAAAATGTTTTGAAAATCAAAAGTTTGCAAAAATCTTGTGTAAATGTGTGTAAATATCTTTTTGCAAAACTTGCACTTCATGCATCATCATTCATGATTTCAAAACATTTTTCAAAAATTTTGCATGATTGTAAAATTTGTGTAAATATGCATCTTTTTGTACATATGTATATAGTTTTTCTGGATAATAGTTGACATTTAAACTAAGCCTGGAATCAAATTGAGAAATGGAGCTTGATTAAGACCTTAATCCACCTAATTTCTAAGAGGAACCTTATAGGGCTTAGGTTTAAGGCTTTTCAGGTCCATGGTGACTTAATTCTTTGAGTCCACTAGGCTATGATCACATGTCATCTCAATGAGCCTAAGTAGAGCACTTAACAACAACACATGACTCATATAGATTATGGCTTTACTTGGACAACCGCACTATGCACCGAGCTCTCTACGGATGAGGTGGTGAGGAGGCAGTCTTCCTTGGCTTGGGGTAGCATATGAGGGTAGTACTTCTAGGCGGAACCTCTCTTCTTCATTTAGTGATGGAAGTGCGTCTCAACTTGGTCTGGTTGCCATGAAGTCTAACGACGGAAGTTGTGGGTTGCAATAAAGCTTCAAAAGAGGGATAGTCTACTGGCTCAAGAGGAAAAACTCCTTGTATATATGCTGCACATGTACATGTTGTATAGATGCACTCGAAAAAAAAAATGCAAAAAGAAAAGAACTCCAAAAAAGTGGTGGGTCTGAGAGAAAATGATAATCCCACCGGAGTATGTATATAAGTGCAATAAGCAAAGCTTGGTTTCATGATCCACCTATTGTAGCTTGCAGCAGGGAGACTTGGCTACACTGGTCAAGCTCCCAAGGGTACTTGGCTACATTGGCCTTGACCCATTCTCTTCTTCCCCCTCTTCTTGAGCCGGTTGTACTTGAACTTAGAAGGGAATACCCCGCTCCTCGAGGAAAGAGTGGCCAGATTGAGGTCATAGAGTTACCTTGTTGGGGAGGGTTGTCAAGTTGCCATTTCTGAGGTGGAGAGCTTTGACCTCACTTTCACAGGACAAGGAAAGATTCATGGTCTTCAGGGTTTGTGATTGATGACTTGTTCTGATCTGGAGCATTGAGGAGTCTTGGTTATAGATTGGTGGAACTTAGAGGCTGTTAGGTTTTAAGCTTAAGTCTGAATAAGGTTCCGACACATTAATAATCCAAAGATCTGATTGAGCTCCATACCTCAATTTAATGAAGGCAAGTTTAATAATCAACCTTGATCCATGTACATTCTCTTTTTCTTTTTCTTTTTCTTTCTTTTTCACTTCTTTTTCAAATAAGTGTTTGCTAAGGGACTAGCAAAGTATAGTATAGGGGGGTGATGAATACCCATTCATCACTCTTTATTCTTATATTTTAGCTACAAAAAACCTATGCAAATGCATGTAGATATGTGTAAATAGGAAAAGTTAGCAAAAGCATGCATGTTTGTAAATATAGATAATTAGCATGTTTTTGTGCAAAAATAAAAGAATAAAGATGAAAAAGAAAAAGAGGGAAATATTTAGAATAAATATTGAGCAACCTAACCCAAGGGAGGGCTCAGCATGGACCTGACCGCATAAAAGCCAAGTAGAGGGAGATAGGAGCTCATATGTACATACTTATGTAAATAAATAAAATAATATTTTCCTCATCCAAAAATATGCTTGTATATATTTTTGTATATATATTTATACACTATTAAAAAACAAAACAAAAAGATAAAAATCAAAAATCCAAAAAGAACCCTTCACCTTGTACATAGACCATCATCCTCATCTATTTCACCTTGTAAATATATTTATTTATTTCCAAAACTTTTTGTAAATATTCTATGTATATATTGTACATAAAATAAATAAAAAGAAACAAAACAAAAATCAAATAAAAATTACAAAATTTAAAATACAAAAATATCTTGTACATATACCATGTAGATAATTGTACATAACTAATTATTTAACCTATGTATGTAATTAATAAAAATAAAATAAAAATAGCTTTTTATTCCTCATTTTATTCTATAAATAAATAAAATATAAAATAGGAATAAAAATGTATAAAAATAACTAATTAAAAATCAAAATTAAAAATCTTATATTGTATATATACCTATGTATAGACCTATATTGTATATACCTTATTTTTATTTCCGAAAATTAATTAAAAATCACAAAAAAATAGAAAAAATTAAAACAAACATTTTTTATGTTTTGAGTTTTTCATGAATCGGCCATTTCCTATTTTATTTTGAATTTCTAAATCTTTATGACGTGGCCCTACCCCATTGGTCCACGGGGATTGTTGACCGCCCGGTCAACTCCCCCCTGTGGACCACTTCACACGGGTCGTGACGCCCGACCCGACTTCCCCGAATTATTGCGTCACGACCCGGCTTCCAAACCCGCAAATCTCGCGCTCCGATCCTTCCTCGTGCATCCGGGAACCACGCCCGACTCCTTGCCTAGGGGTCCGTGCTTCATCGAGCCGGACCCAACCCCTTCTTCCCGGACCTGCACCCATATAAAGCCTGAGCTCAGCCGCCTCCTCTTTCCATCTTTGGCTCCCTACCTTCACTCCCGTGACCTCCATCGTAACCACTGAGGTGACAGCTCGCGTTGGCCCTTGTTGCAGCGAGGAGAAGGTGGCCGGTCACTGGTCCGGCAGCTTCACGCCGCCGTGCTCCGCCACTAGACCGGAGCTCGAGCCTCAGGCAGTGACGACCTTCGAGGCGACGACCAGGAGCTAGCCAAGCTCCAGCATAGTCTCCCGCATCACCCAGGTAGTCGATTAGCCCTTCCACTTAGTGTAATTTCTGATTTCGCCCAAATCGACTCTCCACCGTGTTCCTCTGATTCCGGCATCATCGTATACTTTCTCGATCATCGGAGCACACCATCATCTTCGCCATCCACCCACGCACGTTCTTCGCCCACTCATTCAACCCAGCTCGCCCCGGAGCTGGGAGTTGAGCTCCACCACCTTCCGCTCGCCGGAGCTCATTCGCCCCGACGCCCCGTTCACCCTCACGCCGCTTCCTTGGGTCGAGGCACTTTGCCCTCGACCCGCGGAGCTTCTGGTTTGCTTTGCAGGTACCAAGGAGGCCATCTGAGGCTTCCCAACTTCAGCCCAGGAGCTCACCGCCGCCGAGCTCGCCGGAGCCCCTCCAGGGCTCGGCTGGGCCATCAGATAACACCCACAGCTGCGGCACACCGAGGCGGACCTGCTCCGATCTTCAGAGGCAGCTGAGGAGGTCCCCAGCTCGCGCACGAGGCCGGCGAACCTCGCCGGCCACCTGTTCTTCGAGGAGCCTCCAGCACCGTCCGATCGCCCCTCCGCTCCAGTCTCGATCGCAGCCGTCCATTCACTGAGGAGCAGCTACCGTTGATCACCTGGAGGGGCTGATCAGGACCGTTGGCAGCAGAGAGAGGAACCATCAGCACCTGAGGCCGTTCGATCTTCCACGTGTCCTCTCCTGCACCGTCGATCCGGCTCAAGGGCAGACGAAGAGGAGCGCCAGCCATCCAGGACCGCCCGATCTTCCACGTGGCGCGCATCCAGCCGTCGACGAATAAAGGGGTAAATTACTTAGGGCCCCCTCTTAGTTTGTCTTTTCGGTCTTAGTCCTGTAAATATTTTAGTAGCTTTATTTACATAGGGTAAATTGCAACTGGGACCCTGTGCTTGTTTTTATTTGCTTTTCTGCCCCTGTGTATGTGATCTCACGTGCTTCGCCACGTGCCTTGTCTGGGCTATTTACATCTTTTATCCTGTAGTTCTGTTGGGTTACTTAATGAATGAGAACTTTTTGGTAATTGCATTTATGCCCCTGTGAGCATTTTATTCACGCATGTGCGGATTTTAGTGGGATTTTTGCATCCAAGCCCCTGGACTTTTGGTACGAGTTACCAAAAGGTCCAGGAACTTGGTTTTTATTACCAAAAGGCCCCTGAGTGCCCCAGGCACGCGCCACGCGCGTGATTTGCTGGGATTTTTGCACCTTGGCCCCCAGAGCTTTGGGTATTTGCACTTACGTCCCTGTGCACTATGCCCCCTCTTTGATTTTTGAATAAATATCAAACCACCTCCAAATTCGATGAAAATTTGACACATGGCTCCTGCCATGTTGTTAGATTTTTGAGAATTTTTGAGGACATTTTTGATTCCATTTAGTATTTTTAAAAATTTAAAAACATCCTTTTCAGCCACTGTCTAGGTTTAAAAATACCAAAAAAATATAAAAACACCTTCAAAAATTCCAAAAAAATTAGTTACTGTTTCTTGTTGGTTGTTTGATTTTCTAGCCAATTTTGGCTATTTTTCATTGCTTAAAAATCCTAAAAATCTAAAAACCCCTAAAAACTCATAAAAATTATAATAAATAATACAAAAATCCAAAAATAATAATTTAGGTGCCCAAATTTTCCTTATTCTTTCTAGATTACAGGAAAATTACCTCCAGGGCTTGTTGAGATCCATAAATATTTTATTTTTGGGTTTCAAGCCTTGCTGGACAGTACCTAGGGTTTTTCGCACTATTTGATTTTTATAAAATAAAATATACATTAGAAAAATACCAAAAATTCACCAAAAACACTTAAAAACCTAAAAAACATAAAAACAATTTTTCTTTAATTTTTGCTTGAGTTTTGGTGTGTTAAATAAAGTGTGCAAGTGTGCTTGATTTTGCCTTCTTTTATTTTCTTCATATTTTAAAAATCCAAAAAAATATAAAAATTATTAAAAACCATTAAAAATTCTTGTCTTTTCTTTTATTTCATTTTTACTACTTCGTAGGCCCTAGGCCAACCCGTGCTCCTTGTGTTCGACCCTGGGAGCTATACCAGGTTAATCCCATAGCTAGGACCGCGCTTCGTGTTTTGATTTCTGATTTCTTTGGCGGTTCGATATTTTTCTTGATTGACATAGTCTGATCGTTTGGGTCGCAACGACCTTTTTAGTACCTTATACCCGAGTGATCAGCCGTGTCATCATCTAGGTGCGTCTTTTATGTGTGATGTGTGGTCCTATTGATTACGAGCACAAACAATTCCTAGAGTGGCTCGAGGAGCCGCTAGTGCAAGCGAAGTTACAATCACCCACACAACACACGGGACACAGTTCCACTATCTTTACACGCGCGAGATTCCAAACGGGAACCGCTGGAAATGATGCAAAAGAAATAAAATAATAGAAAATACAATGCCTCTCTTTCACTCAAAAATTTAAATGCTAAGTCCTCGAAGCGTCGCCGACTCCTCGCGGTCCTCGCACAAAAATTAAATGGAGGTCAGAGAGTGACACAAAAATAAAATAATGCAAAAATAAATGAGAGAAATAATTACAAGAAAACCGGGGGTCAGACTACCCGGGGAATGAAAATCAAACACTCAAAAATGTGCTACAAATTAACCTAAGTCGTGCCTCCCCAGCAACGGCGCCATTTGATAACGCTCCCGCACCCTATGTTAATTCGGTCAAATTAATGTCCAAATTAATTAATGTGATTTGTTGCAGCCGGATACGAGGGGTTAATCAAAAACCACTTTAATTTAATGTCAAGCGGCAATATTTTTTACTTGGTGTAAGTCCAAGGTCGATCTCAGGGAGGCATCTGTCTTCTTAGGTGAATTTAAGCAATTATTCCAATGTTGATTTTCGAGGAGTAATTTTTTTGGTCTTTTTAATTTTTGTGAAGACTTATGCAGACAATGCAGGCCAATTTAATGTTCAATTTAATTAATGTATCAAATGAAGTCCAAAAATTATGAAAATTGGCCAGATGGTTAATTATGATGAAAATGACCTACACTAATTTTTTTGGAATTTTTCGACTCTAAATGAATTTACTGTGAATTAAATAAACAAACAGGGTGATTTTCAGTATTTAATTTTTAATAAATATCAAACCACAATTTTTTCAAGAACTAAAATTATCCTAGGTGGCTCTAATGATAAGGGACCTAGGAAAATTAACAGAACTTAATTTTACTGTGAAATGAATTAATTAAAATTAATATAAGAAAATCACTTATCAATTTATTTAGGCCTTGATATGCGTGCAAATGCTATGAAATTTTTATGTTATGTTAAAAATGATGTCCTTAAGCTACTGTGAATTTTTGATAAATTTTGGAAGCACAGAGAATTAACTAAAAATCAAAAGGTGTCACTGGGCAAAATATGTCAACAATTCACCAATTAATTCATTAATAATTCAAATGAGCTTACAAAAATAAGACACGTGTACCAATATACAGAGGACAAAATTCTTAACAAAATGCAATTTTTAAAAATTCAAAATGATGAAAAATGCAATCTGGGGATGCGTGCAAACACATTGGTGCAAATGCAATACAGGAAATTTAAATTTCAATAAACAAATATGCAGACAGGGACTAAAATGCAATTACCTATAATGTGTGGGACTCTTGTGCAAATTCTCCACGGGGCACGTGCTCCTCACGTGGGGTCTGCTTCACAGGGACCTCGTTGCAATTTTGAAAAGCTCCAGGGGCCTCGGTGCAATTTACCCAGGCCGCACGTGCTCCTCACGTGGGCGACCTAGGCTCGGAGGGCTGCGGTGGTTCGGAGCGAGGTTCGGGCGCTCTGGAGGTCCGGAGCGAGGCTCGGTGTAGACTCGGGTCGCCCGAGCCTAGGCTTGGGGCCGAGGCTCGGGCTTCGTCGACGTGACGTGTCTGCGTTCGTTAGATTCTTGATCGATCCAACGGCTGTGGATTGCTCCTGCTGATGGCGATGTGGGCTATCAGTGACCGTTGGATCTAGATTGATCCAACAGCACCTGGAGCGCGATGAAGTGGTGACGTGGCTGATCTATAGCCGCTGGATCGTGACGAATCTAATGGCTCTCTGCTGCTCCGGTCGTGGGTGACGTGGCATGATTCGGACCGTTCGATCAAGATGATCGAACGATGGCTGTACGTCGTCTCCAACGGTCCTCCGCCACCTGCAGAGGAGAAGGCGGGGCTCCGGCGTAGCTGGCTCTGCTCCGCCTCGGTCGCTGGGCGTCGATGAAGCTCTTCGTATGCTCTCGAGTAGCTCGGAAGATGCGGAGCGTACGTCGAAGCCTCCGGTGGGCTCAGGAGCGGTGGAGATGCGCTGAAGCTCGATGGCGAAGAAGTTCGAAGGGGGCTCCGGCGAAGCTCCGGCCAGTGAAGAAGTGAGGACCTGCAAGGGGTTAGGGGTATAGCCGAAGCACGTGTGTGCGCGTGGAGATATGTAGGGTGAACGGCGAGGCCTAAGGCGGAGTGTGAGTGGTCAGGCGAGCGAGCTCCGCCGAGGTGGCGGAGCTGGAGTCGAGGTAAGTCGAGATGCGGTGTTTGAGGGAACGGAAGGGTGCGCGAAGGTCGGAGCTCTATCGCGGAGCTCGGAGGAATGAAGGTGGAGCGAGAAAACAACGGTGGACGGCGAATAAATTAGGAGAAATCAAAGGAAAAATTAAGGAGAAGATCAGAAGATGATGGAGGGGGCTACCTGGGGATTGGAGCTCAGATTTGAGCTCCAGGTCTTCGCTCGAGGGATCGGTAGGGTCCCGAGCTCGCGCAGCTTCGCGGAGGGAGGCTGTGACACGGCAGAGCTTGCCGTGTATCTCGCCGGAGAAGAAACTTGTCTTCGCTCGAAGACACACCCAATTGCTGTCACCAATGGATCGATCTTAGCTCGAGGAACCTCTCTGGAGTGGCGGATGGGGGTGAACGTTGCTGGTGGTGACGTATTTATAAGGTGAAGGTGGTGGGTTGGCTGGTGACGAGGCGAGGTTGGTGGTCGACGTGGGGCGACTCTGGTGGGAGTGGTGGAGCGTGAGGTAGACGGCGAGGATGAGGGACGAGTGGGTGACGTCGTGGGGGTGTCAGCGGTGGGAGAGGGTGGCTGACGTGCATCCAAGAATAGGAAGGGGGCGCCCCTCCCGCAAGGCAAGGGACGTGGGAGAGAGGGGCGCCTGGAGGTAGGAGACGAGGTCTCTACCGTTGGATCTTGGGATCCAACGGTGGTGATCAGAGCGTGGTGGGCGGGTAGGATGAGATCGAGGCGCGCTGATGATGGGCCGAGAGCGCGCCACGTGGTGGGCACTGGCGAAGGCACGAGCGGACGGTGTAGATGAGGAGATGGATTTGATCAGAGGGCCGCGATTCGCTGGGAGAAGGGCGGCTGCGATTGAGAGATCAAGGGTCTGATCAAGCGGCGTAGATGCTGCCACGTGGAGGGCTCTGGTGAAGGCGCGAGCGGACGGCGTAGATCAATGCAGGAGATGATCGGATGGTCCAGGCAAGGGGCGTGTGTGGAAAAGGCTGAGCCGTTGGATCTGAAGCGAGATCCAACGGCTGAGGACGCAGGCGGATGAGGCGATGGGAGGCGGGCCGCGTGGCGCAACCAGAGGGCGCCACGTGGCATGCTGTGAGTGGCTGGAATAAGATGCACGTGTAGAGAGAAGAGGGGACCGAATTTGGAGAAACTCAAAACATGAAAGTTGTAGATATCGATGAGATCTACAAGTTTCATGTTAACCAAAGACGGAGATGAGGTCAAATATTATACATAAATACAGGGATACATAAATATACATATGTAGTATACAAAGTGGCCCAAAAACCCAACTTTCTCATACAATCTCCAAATTCAATGAAATTAGTCTCATTTTAAAGGTCTTTTAATGTGTAGTATTCTAAGAGTAAGTAGACCTAAATCGGAGTTTGCATGAGGACTTTATGTGCATTCTAGTGTACAGGGGTTCTCAGGCTTTATTGGCTATTTTACAAGGGTGATTTTTGGCATTCTTCCCTATATTATTAACTAAGTAGTATAGATTATAGAGAAGAGGTTATTTTGGTGAATAAGTATTTTACAAGGGATTTTTGGCTTCTTATTTAAATGCAAATGAGCTGCTAAACTGCATGAGTTATGAATATATGCATGAATGCTATTTATGCAATATAAGGGGAAATATGCCTCTATTTTCTCGGGAACAAGGCTCTATTTTTGACTTTTGAAGTGATGAATCACAGATTCATCAGCTGCTCTATCTGCCAGTGAAAAAGGGAAGGCTATCATCCGGATCGTGTCCTGGTCCACGTGGCGATCGTGGACAGTGCTGCAGATCATCAGAAACTCCTTGAGGTGGAGGTGGGGCTCCTCAGTGGCAAGTCCGTGGAAACGGGGCAGTAACTGCAAGGTGTTCGGGGGGAACTTGAAGTCCCCCACGATCGCCGGCACTACTACCCAATGATGCATGAGTGTCGACCCGGGGTTGTGCAAATCCCGCATCGGTCGTGGTGGTCCTCCTGCCGCGGCGCCTGCCGCTGCGGCGGCGGCTGCTGCTGCTGCTGCTGCGGCTGCTGCGGCTCGTGCCTCTGCATCAGGTATCTCCTCGGGCTCGCTCTGCTGGTCTTGCCCTGCTCTGAGCCTCTCTAACTCTCTCCTCATCTCTATCATGAATGCCCCCTGATCGCGTAACTGCTGCTGGACTGTCTCAAGTGATGCGATCAGGGTGAAGTTGATCGCTCCCTGGTCTAGTACAAAATGCTCGGGCTGACGGGAGTGATCGTCTGAACTGCCGGCCATAGCGACGTCTGCAAAATCAAACGAGCCCAACTCAGGTGATGTCAAATCAATCAATCTCTCCTCGGGCTCGTGTCTCTCAGGTCGGACAGAAAGGGGGTCGAGGGGAAACAGGGCGGAGTCGTACTCGGGCTCGGAGAGCTGGTCTTGGCTCTCGCGGGCCAACCTAGATGATGAGGTAGACGTGCCCGAAAGCGGTGCAGCCAGAGGCTGCCTAAGAGACCGTCTACCCATCATCTCGATCTGGCGAGTAGTGCGGATGAGATCTGGAAAAACTATGATCACAAACAAACCCCCGGTTCACCAACGCAACGCGAGCTGAAGACTGTGAAAGTTCGATCAAATTATCTTGTCGATTTTATTTGGTGAACACACAAAATATCAGAGCGCTTACGTGACCTGTTAGGATACCCGATGCTATCCCAACCGACTGGGCACGGAAGAGTCGGTAATCAGTCGGGACTAGCACCGGAGGGCTCTACCTAGGGTGCGGGTCACTCTCTCGCGCATCCAAACCATACAATGAGGGGGTTGCTCTCCCTAAGACAAAATTTTTAGGGTGAGCGGTTTTTAAGATCAATAGTGTTAGCCAGTCCCAATTTTATGGTTTCTCTTTTTAGTATTTTTCAAATAAAAACAAACGTCCTAACGAATTTTTCGGTTCTCCTGGTTATTTAGTCCAAAACAGGGGGGAGAAGACGAAAAAGCCGATGCGCGATGAAATCAATGATGCATGCAAGGTCAGAAATGCGTACCTTGTCTCCAGCACTCTACATGCAATATGATCCGCGCATAAATGTAAAGACAGAAAGGAAACTACCTAAATGATGCAACGGGAAAGCCGAGTCCTAGATGAGCAATTTCTAGCGAAGAACCGTCTAACCGGTCACCGACCTCCAAGCCAAAGAGTCCGGTCTTGGCCCTTCCCTCCTCTGTCCGACAAATCGGGGGTAGGAGAAAGCGCTTTACAGGACGGGCTGCGGCACGTAGGCTACGAAGGCAAATGAGTCGGTTATTTTTATTAATTATTTTTAGTAGGTCCAATTAACGTTCTATAGGAACAGATAAGCAGTTAGGTGTGGGGATCCTACTAATTACGGCACAATCACCAGAAATTCCTAAGTCTAGGGGCTCGAGCAAAAACCGCGTAAACACCGGAAAAGGCAGAAAGAAAATAAAAAGAAAACAAAGCCGCGAAAAACCGTACAAGTCCTAAGGGTCCCCCGAGCACACCGGTGCTCGGCGAAACAGACCCGCTAAGCAAGTCCACAAACAAAGTCCACAAGTCCTGAGAGTGTCCCTGTATTATTACAATACTAATAGAAATGAAACAAAAAGCCTCGCCCACTCAACTCTCTCTCACTCTCTCCTACGGCTCCACGAAGAAAGGAGCCGCCTTCGAATCCCGCGGTTGCGTTGGCTTCTCGAGAGTAGCCGCCTCGGTCCTCGGGCCCTCGCAAGAAAAAGCAAAGTGGCCAGAACCAATAATCAAATAATAATAAAGAAAATAAATGGAAATAAAAAAATAAGAGGGTATATATGCAAAAATGCAAAATAAAATAAACACACAAAATAGAACAAAAACAAAAATAAAAGAAAAAGAAAATAAAACAAAATAAAGTGAAAATAAAATATAGACAAAAAGCCGCGAAAAAGCCGCGAGCTCTGAAAGAGCCGCGAAAAGCCGCGAAAATCAAAACAAAAAGAAAATCAACTATTAAGCCGTGCTCCCCGGCAACGGCGCCATTCTGATAACACGTGTCCGACCACTCGGGTATAAGGTACAGAAATAGGGTCGTTGCGACCCAAGCGATCAGACCATGTGTATAAAGAAAAATCGAACCACTAAATAAATCAAAAATCAATCAAGCACGAATAGCGGTCCTGCTATGTGATTAACCTGGTATAGCACCCATGGTCGAACTTAAGGAGCACGGATTGGCCGAGAGGCCTACGAAGTAGTAAAAATAAAGAAAATAAAGAAAGAAAATATTTTTAGTGGATTTTAATTATTTTTATATTTTTTTGGATTTTTAATATATTAAGAAAATAAGAAAACAAAGGAAAAGCACACTTCAACAAATTATTCAAAGCATCAAAAATCAACCAAAAATTAAAATAAAAATGTTTTTTGTATTTTATATTTTTTAGTGTTTTTGGTGAATTTTTGACAATTTTCTGATGTTTATTTTATTTTCTAAAAATCAAACAGTAGCTAAAAACAGTGGTATTGTCCAGCCAAGCCAAAAGTCCCTAGATAAAATATCTAAGGGCCACAAAATGGCCTGGAGGTAATTTTCCTATGAAGTAGATAAAACAAGGAAAATTCAGATACCAATTTTATTATTTTTGGATTTTTAATTTTCTTACTAGAATTTTTATGGGTTTTTTAGTGTTTTTAAGCAATGAAAAATAGCCAAAATTGGCAAGAAAATCAAACAAACTAAACTAAACAGTAGACAATTTTTATAGAATTTTTAGGGGAGTTTTTATATTTTTTTGTGATTTTTCAAACTAGACAGTGACGAAAATATAGGTTTTTGAATTTTTAAAAATAGCAAAAAAAATCAGAAATGTCCTAAAAAATCGGTAAAAATCCTACACCATGGCAGGAGCCATGTGTCAAATCTCATTGGATTTGGAGGTGATTTATTATTTTATTCAAAAATAAAGGTAGGGTACTATGCACAGGGACTGAAATGCAAATACCCAATGTTCTGGGGATCCTGGTGCAATTAACCCAGCAAACCACACGCCACGCACGTGCCTGAGGCACTCAGGGACCTATATGTAAGAAAAATAAGTCCCGAGGACTTATTGGTAACATGTACCAAAAGTCCAAGGGGCTTACCTGTAATTTACCCAAAAAATCACGCACATGGGGAAATAAAGCACGCACATGGGTATAAATGCAATTATCTAAAAACTTTCATTCATTTAATAACATCCAGAACTACAGGGAGTCTACTGCAAATAACCCAAACATATCACGTGTCGATGCACGTGGCTCACAACAGGCAGGGGTATAAATGCAAATAAACTAAAGCACGAGGTCCTCTATGTAAATTACCCTAAAACTAAACAACTGACTAAAATACTTACAGGACTAAAACAAAATAAAGTAAAAACAGGGGCCTGATGAGCGACCCGAGCGAACGAGGTAAAGGTATCAAATAGGTCGTTGCGACCTCTATCACTCAGAGTCACTCAATCAAGAAAAATATCGAACCGCGAAAGAAATCAGAGATCAAAACACGAAGAAGAGCGGTCCTAGCTATGGGATTAACCTGGTATAGCTCGCAGGGTCGAACACAAGGAGCACGGGTTGGCCTAGGGCCTACGAAGTAGTAAAAAGAAAATGAAATGAAAAATAAGGATTTTTAGTGGTTTTAAATAATTTTTATATTTTTTTGGATTTTTAAAAAGTGAAGAAAAGTAAAGAAAGCAAAATCAAGCCAACTTAAGCAACTTATTTAACACACCAAAAATCAAGCAAAAATTCAAGAAAAATTGTTTTTATGTTTTTTAGATTTTTAAGTGTTTTTGGTGAATTTTTGAGATTTTTATAAAGTGTAATTTATTTTCTAAAAATCAAACAGTGCTAAAAATGCTGGGTACTGTCCAGCCAAAACCAAAACCCTCAAATAAAATATCTAAGGATCACAACAAGTTCTGGAGGTAATTTTCCTATATTCTAAATAAAATAAGGAAAATTTGGGCACCGAGATTATTGTTTTTGGGTTTTTAGATTATTTATTATAATTTTTAGGAGTTTTTAAGGGTTTTTAGGTTTTTAGGGTTTTTAAGTGATGAAAAATAGCCAAAAATGGCTAGAAAATCAAACAACAAGCAAGAAACAGTAGCTAATTTTTTTAGAATTTTTGGAGGTGTTTTTATATTTTTTTGGGATTTTTATATCTAGACAGTAGCTAAAAAGGAGGTTTTTGAATTTTTAAAAATACTAAATAAAATCAAAAATGTCCTAAAAAATTCTCAAAAATCCAACAACATGGCAGGAGCCATATGTCAAATTTTCATCGAATTTGGAGGTGGTTTGATATTTATTCAAAAATCAAGAAGAGGGCACTGTGCATAGGGACGTAAGTGCAAATACCCTAAAGCCTGGGGGCCAAGGTGCAAAAATCCCAGCAAGTCACGCGCTTGGCGCGTGCCTGGGGCACTCAGGGGCCTTTTGGTAATAAAAACCAAGTTCCTGGACCTTTTGGTAACTCGTACCAAAAGTCCAGGGGCTTGGATGCAAAAATCCCACTAAAATCCGCACATGCGCATAAACAACACTCACAGGGGCATAAATGCAATTACCAAAAAGTTAACATTCATTCATTAACCCATCAGAACTACATGACAATAAATTTAAATAACCCAATAAACACGTGACGAAGCACGTGGGCTCACATACACAGGGGTATAATTGCAAATAAAAACAAGCACAAGGTCC
The DNA here is from genome assembly GCA_037367405.1 of Ottelia alismoides. NCBI lineage: Eukaryota > Viridiplantae > Streptophyta > Magnoliopsida > Alismatales > Hydrocharitaceae > Ottelia > Ottelia alismoides. The sequence goes on along the minus strand of JAZKJV010009051.1, from coordinate 84,620 downwards.
TTAGTGCAAATTACCCTACGTAAATAAAATAACTAAAATATTTACAGGACTAGGACTGAAAAGACAAACTAGGAGGGGGGCCTAAGTAATTTACCCCTTTATTCGTCGACGGCTGGATGCGGGCCACGTGGAAGATCGAACGGGTATGGCCTCAGGTGTCTCTCTCCTCAGCGCGAACGGTCCAGATGAGCCCCTCCAGGTGATCGACGGTAGCTGCTCCTCGGAAGATGGACGGCTGAGATCAGGACTGGAGCGGAGGAGCCATCGGACGGTGCTGGAGGATGGTGGAAGAACACTCCACCGGCGAACTTCGCCGGCCTCGTGCGTGAGCTGTAGACCTCCTCAGCTGTGCCTGATGATCGGAGAAGATCCGCGGTGATGCCCCGCGGCTGGTGATAGCCTCCGACGGCCCAACCGAGCCCAGGAGGGGCTCCGGCGAGCTCGGCGGCGGTGAGCTCCTGGTCTGAATGTATGGGGGTCTCAGATGACTCCCTTTTGACCTGCAAAATGAACCAAGAGCTTCGAGGGTCGAGGGCAAAGTGCCTCGACCCAAAGAAGCGGGGTGAAGGTGGCTGGTGGGTCGGTGCGAATGAGCTCCGGCGAGCTGGGGATGGGGGAGCTCGACTCCCAGCTCCGGGGCGAGCTGGGTTGAACGAGTGGGCGTAGAACGTGCGTCGGAGGATGGCGAAGGTGTGTGTGGGTTCCGATGATCGAGAAAGTACGCGATGTGGCCGGAATCAGGGGAACTCGTCGGAGATGCGATTTGGGGGAAACTACAAATTAAGCGAAATGGAAGGGCTAAAGGGCTACCTGGGTGGAGCGGAAGACTGGGCTGGAGTGTGGCTAACTCCGGGTCGTCGCCTCGAAGGTCGTCACTGCCTGAGGCTCGAGCTCCGGTCGAGTGGCGGAGCACGGCGGCGTGAAGCTGCCGGATCAGTGACCGGGGCACCTTTTCCTCTCTGCAACAGGTGCAACCGCGAGCTGTCACCTCGGTGGTTGTTCTGGAGGTCACGGGAGTGAAGGTGGCGAGCCAAAGATGGCGAACGAAAGCGGCGGAGCTCTGGTTTTATACGCGTGCAGGTCCGGAAAGGGAAGCTCGGGTCCGACTCGATTGAGCACGGACCCCTAGGCAAGGAATCGGGCGAGGATCCCGGATGCACAGAGGATGATTGGAGTGCGGGGTTTGCGGATTTGGCGGTCGGATCTGGTGAGGGTAATTGGAAGAAGTCGGGTCGAAACATAGATCCGCGACTCTGTGGTCCAGGGGGAGGTGTTGACCGGGGGTCAACAATCCCCCGTGGACCAATCAGAGCCCGCCAAGGCTTGAAATTTTATTTGATTTTTTTGGGCCTTTAAATGGCCGAATTTTCAAAAACTTAAAACACAAAATATTTTTGTTTTAATTTTTTCTATTTTTTGTGATTTTTAATTAATTTTTGGAAATAAAAATAAGGTATATACATAGTAGCTATACATAGGTATATATACCATATATTGATTTTTAATTTTTGCTTTTTAATTAGTTATTTTTATACATTTTTATTCCTATTTTATATTTTATTTATGTATAGGATAAAATGAGGAATAAAAGGCTATTTTTATTTTATTTTTAATATTTATATACATAGGTTAAATAATTATTTATGTACACTATATGTATGGTATATGTACAATATGTTTTTGTATTTTTAATTTTGTAATTCTTATTTGATTTTTGTTTTGCTTCTTTTTATTTATTTTATGTACAATATATACATAGAATATTTACAAAAAGTTTTAGAGATAAATAAATTTATTTACAAGGTGAAATAAATAAGGATGATGGACTTATGTACATGGTGAAGGGGTCTTTTTGGTCTTTTTTAATTTTTAAGATTTTTATTTTGTTTTTAATAGCTTATGTACAAAATATATACAAATATTTACAACATATTTTTGAGTGAGGAAAATATTTAATTTATTTATTTATAAAAATATACATAAGTGAGCCCCTATCTCCCTCTACTTGGCTTTTATGCGTTCAGGCCCATGCTGAGCCCTCCCTTGGGTTAGGTTGCTCAATATTTATTCTAAATATTTCCCTCTTTTTCTTTTTCATCTTTATTCTTTTATTTTTGCACAAAAACATGCTAATTATCTATATTTACAAACATGCATGCTTTTGCTAACTTTTCCTATTTACACATATCTACATGCATTTGCATAGGTTTTTGTAGCTAAAATATAAGAATAAAGAGTGATGAATGTGTATTCATCACCCCCCTATACTATACTTTGCTAGTCCCTTAGCAAACACTTATTTGAAAAAGAAGTGAAAAAGAAAGAAAAAGAAAAAGAGAATGTACATGGATCAAGGTTGATTATTAAACTTGCCTTCATTAAATTGAGGTATGGAGCTTAATCAGATCTTTGGATTATTCATGTGTCGGAACCTTATTTAGACTTAAGCTTAAAACCTAACAGCCTCTAAGTTCCACTACTCTATAACCAAGACTCCTCAATGCTCCAGATCAGAACAAGTCATCAACTACAAACCCTGAAGACCATGAATCTTTTCTTGTCCTGTGAAAGTGAGGTCTAAGCTCTCCACCTCAGAAATGGCAACTTGAAAACCCTCCCTAACAAGGTAACTCTATGACCTCAATCTGGCCACTCTTTCCTCGAGGAGCGGGGTATTCCCTTCTAAGTTCAAGTACAACCGGCTCAAGAAGAGGGGGAAGAAGAGAATGGGTCAAGGCCAGTGTAGCCAAGTACCCTTGGGAGCTTGACCAGTGTAGCCAAGTCTCCCTGCTGCAAGCTACAACAGATGGATCATGAAACCAAGCTTTGCTTATTGCACTTGTATACATACTCCGGTGGGATTATCATTTTCTCTCAGACCCACCACTTTTTTGGAGTTCTTTTCTTTTTGCACATTTTTTTTTCGAGTGCATCTATACAACATGTACATGTGCAGCATATATACAAGGAGTTTTTCCTCTTGAGCCAGTAGACTATCCCTCTTTTGAAGCTTTATTGCAACCCACAACTCCCGTCGTTAGACCTCATGGCAACCAGACCAAGTTGAGACGCACTTCCTTCACTAAATGAAGAAGAGAGGTTCCGCCTAGAAGTACTACCCTCATATGCTACCCCAAGCCAAGGAAGACTGCCTCCTCACCACCTCATCCGTAGAGAGCTCGGTGCATAGTGCGGTTGTCCAAGTAAAGCCATAATCTATATGAGTCATGTGTTGTTGTTAAGTGCTCTACTTAGGCTCATTGAGATGACATGTGATCATAGCCTAGTGGACTCAAAGAATTAAGTCACCATGGACCTGAAAAGCCTTAAACCTAAGCCCTATAAGGTTCCTCTTAGAAATTAGGTGGATTAAGATCTTAATCAAGCTCCATTTCTCAATTTGATTCCCGGCTTAGTTTAAATGTCAACTATCATCCAGAAAAACTATATACATATGTACAAAAAGATGCATATTTACACACTATTTTACAATCATGCAAAATTTTTGAAAAATGTTTTGAAATCATGAATGATGATGCATGAAGTGCAAGTTTTGCAAAAAGATATTTACACACATTTACACAAGATTTTTGCAAACTTTTGATTTTCAAAACATTTTGGAAAAATTTTGTACTATATACATAATTTTGATACAGAAAATATTTACACAAGCTTTACTCAAAAGATTTTTGAAATCATTTTTACAAAAATAATTTGTACACTAGCTATGTATGTGCAAATAAAAGAAGATTATGTTCATGAAAATTTTTTTGTGGTTTTTAGCCATTTTTATTTATTAACACACTCACACAAAGTACGAGTTATGGCTAAAGTATATATGAAATATATACACACCCCCCTATACTTAGCTCGAACGATGTCCTCAGAGTCAAGAGCGATGAAGAAGACATAACTCGTGCTATGTATAGGGAAGTGAAAAGGAAGGCTATACAAAAGGAGAATAAAAAGTCAAAAGGGACTCGGGTCTTCCCCCTATACTTAGGATCAAGTAATCCTAAGTATAGCAGGCTGTACACGAAGGGAAAACCGAGTGGAGAATGTATAGGGTCTACCCCCCCTATACTTAGGGTAAGATATCCCTAAGTATAGGCAGCAAAACAGGGGTAGACAGAAACAAAAGAAATACCCAAAAGGTCTCACATCCCCCCTATACTTAGGGTAAAGTGCACCCTAAGTATAGCATAATCACAAGATGAAGAAAGGGATGTGGGACTAAGGAATGTGATGATATGGACATCTGGATCTATGTACAGCGGAGGATCAGTAAAGCTCAGGCGTGAGATGCATTAGATGTGAGTCAAAGACCACATCTCACGCAAAATGAATAGGGGCAATATCAACGACCCGCGGCTCATGATCTAGAAATGGCTTGAGCCGCTGGCCGTTCACTCGGAAGGTACTCTCAGAAGACAACTCAGATATGTCGATGCTACCGTTGTCGTGTACCTTCCGAACCAGATAAGGTCCTTTCCATTTGCTCTGTAGCTTCCCTGGAAATAATCTAAGCCTCGCGTCAAACAGCCATACTCTCTGTCCCATCTCAAAATGCTTGTGGCTGATATGAGAATCATGCCACTCCTTGACTCTCTCCTTATAATGTAGGTTGCTTGAGAAAGCTGCATCTCTAAGCTCCTCCAGGGCAGCTAGCTCTGCCCTCCTCTGGTCTCCTATACCATCTGGATCCATGAGAATGTCTGTAACTGCCCAGAGTGACTTGTGCCTCAGCTCAACTGGTAGGTGACAGGGTTTGCCATATACGAGGCGAAAGGGAGATGTGCCCAAAGGTGTCTTGAAAGACGTCCTATATGCCCACAAGACCGAGTCCAATAGCTGTGACCAATCCTTTCGGTCAGGGCGGACGACTTTCTGCAGAATAGTCTTGATCTCCCTATTCGACACTTCGGCTAGACCATTCGTCTGTGGATGGTATGGTGTAGCAACACGATGGTCTATGCCGAACTCGCTAGCAAGTGCCTTCACCTGGTCGTTGATGAAGTGAGATCCCCCATCAGAAATCAGAACTCGTGGAACCCCGAACCGCGTGATGATATGCTTCCTCAAAAATCTGCAAACTGTCCTCGCATCAGCGGCTCGGGCGGGGATAGCCTCCACCCAACGACTCACATAATCTACGGCCAACAGAATGTACTCGAATCCCTGACTCTTAGGGAATGGACCCATGAAATCGATGCCCCATGCGTCAAAAACCTCACAGAAGTGAATGGGCTGCATCGACATCATATCACGCTGTCCACAAGTGCCCATCCTCTGACAATCAGTACACCTCTTCACGAACTCATCTGAGTCCTTGAAGAGGGTAGGCCACCACAAGCCGGATTGGAGCACTTTCTGTGCCGTTCTCCTCCCAGAATGATGTCCCCCTGCCTCAAGCTTGTGGCAGTAAGTGAGGACGCTATGGTGTTCCTCCTGAGGAATACACCGACGCCAGACGCTATCCCCTCCTTCGTGGTAAAGGATGGGATCCTCCCAATGGTAAGACTTGGCCTTCGCTAGGAAGGTCTCAAGCCTCTGCCTGGGCCAATCTTGTGGGACTTTCCCAGCAACGAGAAAGTTCACAATATCGGCGTACCATGGGAGTGAGGCGATAGCAAGGATCGCCTCATCTGGGAAGGTATCTCTAATAGGATCAATCTGCTCAGAATCCTCAGGCTGCTCTAATCGGGAGAGATGATCCGCCACCACATTCTTGACTCCAGGCTTATCCTTGATCTCAATGTCGAACTCCTGGAGTAGAAGGATCCATCTGGTCAGTCTGGCCTTGGCATCCTTCTTTGCCATGAGGTACCGGATGGCGGTATGATCTGTAAACAAAGTCACTCTAGATCCAATGATATATGATCTAAACTTATCCAGGGCAAACACTACTGCTAGCATCTCCTTCTCTGTGACTGTATAATTCCGCTGGGCGGAATCCAATGTGCGGCTAGCATAGTGTATAGCAAATGGTACTCCATCCCTCCTCTGTCCCAGCACTGCCCCTACGGCAAAATCGGAGGCGTCCGTCATGATCTCGAATGGGAGAGACCAATCAGGTGGCTGGAGGACAGGAGCCTCAATCACGCACTGCTGGAGAGTAGCAAACGACGAAAGACACTTGTCATCGACAAGGAACTCGGTGTCTTTCGTCAAGAGGTCGGTCAACGGTCGGGCAATCCTGCTAAAATCCTGAATGAATCTCCTGTAAAATCCAACGTGCCCCAGAAATGACCGTAACTGCCTCAGATTGGACGGCGGTGTGAGTTTCCTAATGACATCAACCTTGGCCGGATCAACCTCCATGCCCCTGTTGGAGATGATGTGGCCAAGCACCGTCCCTTGAGTCACCATGAAGTGACTCTTCTCCCAAGATAGCACCAAGTGATACTCAATACATCGCTGAAGTACTCGATCTAGGCAGTCAAGACAAGAATCAAACCCGTCGCCGTAGATCGAGAAATCATCCATGAAGACCTCAAGGCACTCCCCTACCATGTCCGAGAAGATCGACAGCATGCACCTCTGAAAAGTCGCAGGGGCGTTGCATAGCCCAAATGGCATGCGTCGAAAAGCGTATGTACCGAAGGGACAGGTAAAGGTGGTCTTCTCCTGGTCCTCAGGAGCGATGGCCACTTGGTTGTAGCCCGAGTACCCATCCAGGAAGCAATAATGGCTCTTCCCTGCCAGTCTCTCAATGATCTGGTCAATAAAAGGCAGGGGAAATGGTCCTTCTTGGTGGCTTGGTTGAGTCTCCTGTAGTCAACACAAACCCTCCAAGAGGTGGGTACTCGTGTAGCAATCTCCTCTCCCGACTCACTGATCACAGTCGTGATGCCCGTCTTCTTGGGCACCACATGCAAGGGGCTGACCCACTTGGAGTCGGAAATGGGATAAATAAAACCTGCACCCCACCACTTCGATATTTCCTTCATGACAACCTCTCTCAGGTTGGGGTTCAGACGCCGCTGGAACTCACGCGACGGCTTCGCCCCATCCTCGAGATAGATGTGGTGGGAGCACACTGATGGACTAATCCCATGGAGATCTGCTACGCTCCATCCGATCGCCTTGCGGTTCTTTTCAAGAACCCCCATCAAACGGGATTCCTGCTCTCCAGTCAACTCGGCGGAGATGATGACTGGGTACATCTCTGGATCGCCCGCAAGGAATCGATACTTCAGCGAAGTAGGGAGCGGCTTCAGCTCTGGAATGCTGGGTGCCGGCAAATCTGGCTGTGGAAGAAACTGAGTGAAAGCTGCAAGATCGGCCAAATCTGCCTGGGAAAGTGAAAGCGTACTCTCGCAAACTGGATCGGGAGAAGGCGGCTCTACTGCACTGTCTCTGCTCGGCTCTGCATCTACCTCCTCCTCATCAATAGGCTCAACTGGACTCAAGTCTGGCATCTGATCATAGCAATCGTCCCAATCAGACTCTGAATCCGAGGGATCTGTATCAGAAACGGTGGCATCAGTACCACCGGGAAACAAGGTGGCCTCAGCACCACCATCACGACTCATCGTGCTGCGATCAAGGACCGGCTCTGCTGCCGCAATGGTATCCTGAACCAGGTCTGTGCTCTCCAGACTCTCCTCTGCTGTCATCTCTGCATCAGCTGTGTCTGAAAGTGAGAGGGTGGTTTGTGCCTCAAGGTCTGCCCAAGCTGCCTCATCATCTGTGATAACAAAATCACATTCCTGGTGGATGTCTGGCTCTGCGTCTGTCAGCTGCTCTGAATCGGTACTCGCATCTGAGCGGGATCTGAATCTGGCTCTATAGTCCTCGACCGTCTCTATTTGTATACTCTCGCCCTGGACGCGAAAGTACACCTTCCCGCTATCATGATCAGTCACCACCTTGGCTGTGGCCAAGAACGGACGACCAAGGATGATGGGGGTATCGGTCACTGACTCAGGGGTCTCCATGTCCAACACTACGAAGTCCACGGGGAATTGCAGACCCTGAATCGTGACGATAACGTCTCGTAATAACCCCTTCGGCCTCTTGACAGATCGATCAGCGAACTGAAGGACTGTCCTGCTCTGTCGAAGAGTGCGCAACTCGAAGCGGTCGAGAAGGGCTGCCGGAAGTAGGTTGATCGACGATCCGCTATCTAAAAGAGTACGGTCGAACCACTGCTCACTAATCTGGCATCTGACATACGGGGCCCCTGAATCTGGCCTCTTGGCTGGCAGTCGGTTCTGGATCGCAAAGCACGTGGCTTTGGTCAGCACATGGATCTCTGAAGTGTGGTTCCTCCTCCTCCTCCTGACTGTAGTGTTTCTCTCAAAGATCTCTGGAGAAGTGGGATGTGCTGCAAAGCCTCCTGGAGGGTCAGCTGAATGTGAAACCGATCTATCATGCTCTGGCTGAACTCCTCAAGCTCTCTCTTTTTTGGGTCATTTTTCTTCCCCTTCCCCATCTGAAGGGCTCTAGGGAAGGGGATCACTGGGTCCTTCTCAGATGAAGGACTAGGAAAAGGTCTAAGCGGTTCAAGGATCGGATCCACACATACATCACGCACCACAGTGGGACCAGAAGAAAGTAAACCTTTTCCTTTATTCATAGCAGAGTTCCGAGATACATGAGTGCGAGGAAAAACAACAGGACTGTCTATACAAACACCGGTGGCCTCAGTACCACCACGGGCTGGCTGCTCTGCTGCTGCTGAAGGAAGACGTAGCGCGGCATCAGTACCGCGGGCTGGCTCGGCTGCATGGGTGGCATCAGTACCACCTCCTAGCTCTGGTGAAGTGGCGGCCTCAGTACCGCCGGTGGGATCAGCATCCTTGGTGGCCTCAGTACCACCGTCATCATCTGGAGCGGCCTCAGTACCGCTCTCCTCCTCCTCCTGGGGCGCCTCGGGATGGTGCTCAGATGAGGCGCCGCCGCCTGCTGGGGTCCTACCGCTCCTAAGTGTGACAAAATCAGCATCAAATAAATCCGAAGATGTATCATCAAATGGGTCACTAGGAGTGGCTGACTCAGTAGGTACTACCTGCTCAGACTTCCGCTTGAGGCTGTTCGGATTGGGCTCTATCTGGGCTGGTATGGCGGCCTTCCCTCTCACCAGGTCCCGCATCTCCTGGCGGAACTCGTCCATCTCCCGTCGGAATGTAGCCTGCTGGTCCGTGAGGAGGCGGGCGATGTCATCCAAAGCGGGGCTCTCGTGGGAGCCCGACGGGTGGCCTCTCTGTGGATGAGGCTGTGGCTGCTGGTAAGGGTAAGAGGGGTAGGATGGAGGCTGCTGCTGGTGCTGGTATCCCTGGTGAGCCTGCTGCTCACGTCTCCAATACTGTCCCTGCTGCTGATAGGGATGAGGACCGTAGGACGACTGCTGGTGATGCACTGGGGGCTGCTGCTGCGGCTGGTGCTGGTCTCTCTGATGGGAGTACTGCCCTCCCTGTGCTGACGGCTGCTGCTGGGGCTGGGCACCACCACTCCCCCACCTGAATCCGGGATGGTCTCGTCGGATCCCAGGCTGGGGACGGTCGTACCAGATCCCGTTGACATCCATCAACGGCTCGGCGTCCAAGGGGGCTGGCGGGAGTACTGCCAAGGGCTGGTCCGGCTGGTAAACCACCATCTGCATCTCTGGAGATGGTGGAGACTGGTAGGTGGGCTGCGGCTGCTGGTACGGCTCCGCCTGTACAAGGTGAACCTGTCTAGGCTGCACTGGGGTGCTGGAGCGCTGGGACGAGCTGCTGTTGCTGCCGGCGTCGCCTCGCGACTGAAGACGGGGCTGAGAAGCCGTCTGTATCTCCTGGAGACACATGAGCTGTGTCTTCAGGTCGCTCAAGACCTGTGCCATCTGATCCATCTGCGCTATGCTCTGGCACTGCTTCTTCTCTATCAGCTCCATGCGGTCCAACTTCTCGCTGATGATGCCCATGTCCGCAGCTGACGACTCTAGCTGTGCTGCTGCTGTGGCTGCTGCGGACGAACTGGAAGGACCTGCATCTACCCGTGCTATCCTCTGGTACTGCACGGGTCCTGGCTGATGTGGCTGGGTCTTCTGGGTGTAGAGCCGGGTCTGGGACATGACCATGTAGTTCTCTGCCATCTCCTCAAAAATAGCCCAGACCTGGTCGTGGTCCTTGGCGAAGTAGGACCCGCCACAAGAAGCATTCACCAGGCCCTGTAGCTCTGGTGACAGTCCGCTGAAGAAGCTCTGAACTAGGTTCGGCTTCGTGATATCATGGTGCGGGCATCTGTCCAGGAGCTCTCTGAACCTCTCCCAAGCCTCGTGGAACTGCTCGTTGGGGAACATGGAGAAGTTACTAATCAGGGCCCTCGCTGCATTCGTCCGCCCGAGTGGATAGTACTTGTTCAAGTACTCGGTGCGGAGCTGCTCCCAGGTATATACAAATCTCCCCAAATGCTTCAGCCAGGTGGCTGCTCTGTCTGCCAGTGAGAAGGGGAAAGCGATCATCCTGATCGTGTCCTGGTCCACATGTCTGTCGTGGACAGTGCTGCATATCATGAGAAACTCCTGGAGGTAGAGGTGGGGCTCCTCTGTAGCAAGTCCGTGGAACCGCGGGAGCATCTGCAAGGTGTTCGGGGGGAACTTGAAGTCCCCCACGATAGCTGGAACCACCACCCAGTGGTGCATCAAAGTAGATCCGGGGTTGTGCAACTCCCGCATCGGTCTCGGTGGTCCTGCTCCTCTTGCGGCTGCTGCCGCTGCGGCGGCGGCAGCGGCTGCTGCTGCTGCTGCTGCTGCGGCTCGTGCCTGTGCATCTGCATCCGGGATCTCCTCGGGCTCGCTCTGCTGGTCTCTCTCTAGTCTGAGCCTCTCCAACTCGCACCTCATCTCCATCATGAAAGCTCCCTGATCGCGGAGCTGCTGCTGAACTGTATCGAGCGATGCGATCAGGGTGGAGTTGATCGCTCCCTGGTCTAGTACTATATGCTCTGGTCTGCGGGAGTGATCATCTGAACTGCCTGCGCCTGCCATCTCGACGTCTGCAAAACCAAATGAGCCCAACTCAGGTGCCGTCAAATGAATCAGTCTCTCCTCGGGCTCATGTCTCTCAGGAAGGTCAGAAAGGGGATCGAGGGGGAACAGGGTGGAGTCATACTCGGGCTCGGAGAGCTGGTCTGAGCTCTCGCGAGCCAACCTAGATGATGAGGTAGACGCGCCCGAAAGCGGTGCAGCCAGAGGCTGCCTAAGAGACCGTCTACCCATCATCTTGATCTGGCGAGTAGGGCGGATGAGATCTGGAAAAACTATGATCTGAAAACAAACCCCCGGTTCACCAACGCAACGCGAGCTGAAGACTGTGAAAGTTCGGTCAAATTATCTTGTCGATTTTATTTTGGTGAACACACAAATATCAGAGCGCTTACGTGACCTGCTGGGATATCCGCTGCTAACCCCAACCGACTGTCCCGCACGGAAGAGTCGGTAGTCAGTCGAGTTTAGCAACGGGGGGCTCTACCTAGTGTTTGGGGTCACTCTCTCGCGCATACAAACCAAGCAATGAGGGGGTTGCTCTCCCCAAGACAGAATTTTTAGGGTGAGCGAGTTTTAAGGTCAATAGTCTTAGCAGTCCCAATTTTATGGTTACACTTTTTAGGTCTTTTTCAAATCAAACAAAATCGCCTAACGAATTTTTCGATTCTCCTGATTATTAAGTCAAAAACAGGGGGGAGAAGTCGAAAAAGGCGATGCACGAGAAATCAATGATGCATGCAAAGTCAGAAATGCGTACCTGCCTCCAGCTCTCTACATGCAAAGTGATCCGCGCATAAAATAAAGACAGAAATGTAAACTAAGCTATATGATGCAACGGTGAAAGCCGAGTCCTAGACGAGCAACTTCTAGCGAAGAACCGTCTAACCGGTCACCGACCTCCAAGCCAAAGGGTCCGGTCTTGGCTCGTCCCTCCCCTGCCCGACAAATCGGGGGTAGGAGTAAGCGCTTTACAGGACGAGCTACGGCACGTAGGCTATAGAAGCTAGCGAGTCGGTTATTTTTATTATTTATTTTAAGTAGGTCCACTTACGGTTCTATAGGAACAGATAAGCCTTAGGGTGTGTGGATCCTACTCAACTACGGCACAGTCACCAGAAAGTCCTAAGTCTAGGGGCTCGAACAAAAACCGCGAAAAATCCAGAAAATGACAGAAAGAAAGAGAAAATAAAACCGCGATGAAAAGCCGCGAAAAACCGCGCAAGTCCTAATGGGTCCCCCGAGCACGCCGGTGCTCGGCGAAACAGACCCGCTACGGTCTAAGTGTCCAAGCAGTCTCAGAAAGGCCTGTATTATTACAAATAATAATGAATGAACTGAAATAAACTATCCTACTGCCTCACCCCACTCAACTCTCTCCTCTCGCTCTCTCCTGCGGCTTCGTGGAGAAAGAAGCCGCCTCCGAGTCTCGCGGCTGCACCGGCTCCTCAAAAGTCGCCTCCGCGGTCCTCGGGCCCTCGCAAGAAAGACAGAAGAGTGGTCAGACCAATAAACAATAATCAAATAATGAATGAAAATAAAAGCAAGGGTATATGTGCAAAAATGGAAATAAAATAAACACTCAATAGAAAACAAAAATAAAAAGAAAATAAAAAATAACTACTAAGCCGTGCTCCCCGGCAACGGCGCCATTCTGATGAGCGACCCGAGCGAACGAGGTAAAGGTATCAAATAGGTCGTTGCGACCTCTATCACTCAGAGTCACTCAATCAAGAAAAATATCGAACCGCGAAAGAAATCAGAGATCAAAACACAAAGAAGAGCGGTCCTAGCTATGGGATTAACCTGGTATAGCTCCCAGGGTCGAACACAAGGAGCACGGGTTGGCCTAGGGCCTACGAAGTAGTAAAAAGAAAATGAAATGAAAAACAAGGATTTTTAGTGGTTTTAAATAATTTTTATATTTTTTTGGATTTTTAAAAAGTGAAGAAAAGTAAAGAAAGCAAAATCAAGCCAACTTAAGCAACTTATTTAACACACCAAAAATCAAGCAAAAATTCAAGAAAAATTGTTTTTATGTTTTTTAGGTTTTTAAGTGTTTTTGGTGAATTTTTGAGATTTTTATAAAGTGTAATTTATTTTCTAAAAATCAAACAGTGCTAAAAATGCTGGGTACTGTCCAGCCAGAACCAAAACCCTCAAATAAAATATCTAAGGATCACAACAGGTTCTGGAGGTAATTTTCCTATATTCTAAATAAAATAAGGAAAATTTGGGCACCGAGATTATTGTTTTTGGGTTTTTAGATTATTTATTATAATTTTTAGGAGTTTTTAAGGGTTTTTAGGTTTTTAGGGTTTTTAAGTGATGAAAAATAGCCACAATTGGCTAGAAAATCAAACAACAAGCAAGAAACAGTAGCTAATTTTTTTAGAATTTTTGGAGGTGTTTTTATATTTTTTTGGGATTTTTATATCTAGACAGTAGCTAAAAAGGAGGTTTTTGAATTTTTAAAAATACTAAATAAAATCAAAAATGTCCTCAAAAATTCTCAAAAATCCAACAACATGGCAGGAGTCATGTATCAAATTTTCATCGAATTTGGAGGTGGTTTGATATTTATTCAAAAATCAAGAAGGGGGCATTGTGCACAGGGACGTAAGTGCAAATACCCTAAAGCCTGGGGGCCAAGGTGCAAAAATCCCAGCAAGTCACGCGCTTGGCGCGTGCCTGGGGCACTCAGGGGCCTTTTGGTAATAAAAACCAAGTTCCTGGACCTTTTGGTAACTCGTACCAAAAGTCCAGGGGCTTGGATGCAAAAATCCCACTAAAATCCGCACATGCGCATAAACAACACTCACAGGGGCATAAATGCAATTACCAAAAAGTTAACATTCATTCATTAACCCATCAGAACTACAGGACAATAAATGCAAATAACCCAATAAACACGTGACGAAGCACGTGGGCTCACATACAGAGGGGTATAATTGCAAATAAAAACAAGCACAAGGTCCTTAGTGCAAATTACCCTACGTAAATAAAATAACTAAAATATTTACAGGACTAGGACTGAAAAGACAAACTAAGAGGGGGGCCTAAGTAATTTACCCCTTTATTCGTCGACGGCTGGATGCGCGCCACATGGAAGATCGAACGGGTATGGCCTCAGGTGTCTCTCTCCTCAGCGCGAACGGTCCAGATGAGCCCCTCCAGGTGATCGACGGTAGCTGCTCCTCGGAAGATGGACGGCTGAGATCAGGACTGGAGCGGAGGAGCCATCGGACGGTGCTGGAGGATGGTGGAAGAACACTCCACCGGCGAACTTCGCCGGCCTCGTGCGTGAGCTGTAGACCTCCTCAGCTGCGCCTGATGATCGGAGAAGATCCGCGGTGATGCCCCGCGGCTGGTGATAGCCTCCGACGGCCCAACCGAGCCCAGGAGGGGCTCCGGCGAGCTCGGCGGCGGTGAGCTCCTGGTCTGAACGTATGGGGGTCTCAGATGACTCCCTTTTGACCTGCAAAATGAACCAAGAGCTTCGAGGGTCGAGGGCAAAGTGCCTCGACCCAAAGAAGCGGGGTGAAGGTGGCTGGTGGGTCGGTGCGAATGAGCTCCGGCGAGCTGGGGATGGGGGAGCTCGACTCCCAGCTCCGGGGCGAGCTGGGTTGAACGAGTGGGCGTAGAACGTGCGTCGGAGGATGGCGAAGGTGTGTGTGGGTTCCGATGATCGAGAAAGTACGCGATGTGGCCGGAATCAGGGGAACTCGTCGGAGATGCGATTTGGGGGAAACTACAAATTAAGCGAAATGGAAGGGCTAAAGGGCTACCTGGGTGGAGCGGAAGACTGGGCTGGAGTGTGGCTAACTCCGGGTCGTCGCCTCGAAGGTCGTCACTGCCTGAGGCTCGAGCTCCGGTCGAGTGGCGGAGCACGGCGGCGTGAAGCTGCCGGATCAGTGACCGGGGCACCTTTTCCTCTCTGCAACAGATGCAACCGCGAGCTGTCACCTCGGTGGTTGTTCTGGAGGTCACGGGAGTGAAGGTGGCGAGCCAAAGATGGCGAACGAAAGCGGCGGAGCTCTGGTTTTATACGCGTGCAGGTCCGGAAAGGGAAGCTCGGGTCCGGCTCGATTGAGCACGGACCCCTAGGCAAGGAATCGGGCGAGGATCCCGGATGCACAGAGGATGATTGGAGTGCGGGGTTTGCGGATTTGGCGGTCGGATCTGGTGAGGGTAATTGGAAGAAGTCGGGTCGAAACACAGATCCGCGACTCTGTGGTCCAGGGGGAGGTGTTGACCGGGGGTCAACAATCCCCCGTGGACCAATCAGAGCCCGCCAAGGCTTGAAATTTTATTTGATTTTTTTGGGCCTTTAAATGGCCGAATTTTCAAAAACTTAAAACACAAAATATTTTTGTTTTAATTTTTTCTATTTTTTGTGATTTTTAATTAATTTTTGGAAATAAAAATAAGGTATATACATAGTAGCTATACATAGGTATATATACCATATATTGATTTTTAATTTTTGCTTTTTAATTAGTTATTTTTATACATTTTTATTCCTATTTTATATTTTATTTATGTATAGGATAAAATGAGGAATAAAAAGCTATTTTTATTTTATTTTTATTATTTATATACATAGGTTAAATAATTATTTATGTACACTATATGTACGGTATATGTACAATATGTTTTTGTATTTTTAATTTTGTAATTCTTATTTGATTTTTGTTTTGCTTCTTTTTATTTATTTTATGTACAATATATACATAGAATATTTACAAAAAGTTTTAGAGATAAATAAATTTATTTACAAGGTGAAATAAATAAGGATGATGGACTTATGTACATGGTGAAGGGGTCTTTTTGGTCTTTTTTAATTTTTAAGATTTTTATTTTGTTTTTAATAGCTTATGTACAAAATATATACAAATATTTACAACATATTTTTGAGTGAGGAAAATATTTAATTTATTTATTTATAAAAATATACATAAGTGAGCCCCTATCTCCCTCTACTTGGCTTTTATGCGGTCAGGCCCATGCTGAGCCCTCCCTTGGGTTAGGTTGCTCAATATTTATTCTAAATATTTCCCTCTTTTTCTTTTTCATCTTTATTCTTTTATTTTTGCACAAAAACATGCTAATTATCTATATTTACAAACATGCATGCTTTTGCTAACTTTTCCTATTTACACATATCTACATGCATTTGCATAGGTTTTTGTAGCTAAAATATAAGAATAAAGAGTGATGAATGTGTAATCATCAGGGCCTAAGGGTAAATTACCCTTTATTAAGCGGGGGTGCTGGATGCGCGCCACGTGTAGATCGGACGGTCCAGATGGGGGCGACACTCCAGCTCTGGTACTGCTCTGGCTGATCCAACGGTCGAGGCCAAGACACGTGTGGATCTGACGGTCCGGATCAGCCTCCTCAGATCTGACGTCAAAGGACGCTCCAGGGACCAACGGTCGAGATGGCTTCTGGAGCGGGAGGGCGATCCAACGGCTCTGGAGGATGCTGGAAGAACTAGTTCCCGGCGAGACTCGCCGGGCTCGTGCGGGCGCTGGCCTCCTCCTTGGAGTGCTCTGATGATCGGAGAAGAAAGCTGGAGCACTCCCGCGTCTACTGCGATGCTCCGATGATCGGCCCGAGCTCCGATGAGCTCGGACGAGGTCGGCGGAGCTCGAGCTCCTGGCCTGAATGACCAAGCCCTCAGATGGGCTCGGTAGGACCTGCAAAGTGGCTCAGAAGACTCGCGGGTCGAGGGTAAACTGCCTCGACCCGGTTAGACGAAGCAACGGTGGCTGGTGCGTCGGGGTGGCGGGCTCCGGCGAAGGTGGTGGACGGAGGAGCCCGGTTCCCAGCTCCTGTACGAGCTGGGTTGAGTGAGTGGGTGTAGAAGGTGTGTCGGGAGAAGGCGAACGTGGAGGTCGGGTCCGATGATCGAATGGTGGTCTGAACCGGGGTGAATCGGAAAAATACGACGGCGGCGCGATTTGGGGGAAAACGGAAATTAAAAGAAATGGCTGAGCTAAGTGGCTACCTGGGTGGTCGGAGAAACTGTGGCGGAGCTGGGGAAGCTCCCGGTCTTGGCCTCAAGGGACGTCTCGGCCCGAGGCTCGAAGCTCGCTCAGGTGGCGGAGCTACGGCGGCTACGTCGCCGGATCAATGGATTCGTCGGCTCTCCTCGCTGCAACAGGTCGGGGATGCGAGCTGTCACCTCACTCTCTCTCTGGAGCTCACTGGAGAACGAAGAAAATGGCCAAAGATGGAGAGAGAAGGTGGCGGAGCAGCGGCTTTATATGGCTAGGGGTCCGAGAAGAATGGGTCCGGGCAAGCTCAGGAGCGCGCGGATCCCGAGGGAGCGGCTCCGGCGAGGATGTCGGATGCATGGCGAAGGTTTCGGACCCGAGGTTAGGTGGAATGATGATCGGGTTGAGCGGGTAAAAGTGGGAGAAATCGGGTCCGGAGCTCAGACCCGTGGGAAGTGGTCCTGGGGGGGCTAGTTGACCGGGCGGTCAACATCCCCAGGACCCAATGAGGATGGGCCACGTGGCAGGATCTTGGAGTGACAAATGGAGGTAGCTAGAGCCCGATTTTGCAAAAACTCAAAACACAAACTATTTTTATTTTATTTTTTTTCTATTTTTTGGTGATTTTTAATTAATTTTTGGAAATGAAAATAAGCTATGTACATAGTATGTACTATATATAGGTATATATACAATGTATAAGGTTTTGATTTTTGATTTTTAATTATTATTATTATATAATTTTATCCTTATTTTATATTTTATTTATTTATAGAATAAAATAAGGAATAAAAAGGTGTTTTTATTTTATTTTTATTATTTATATACATAAGTAAAATAAATCCCTATATATATTTATATACATGGTATATGTACAATGTCTTTTTGTATTTTGAATTTTTTATTTTTATTTTGTTTTGATTTTAATTGTTTTTATTTTATTTATTTACAAAATATAACATAGAATATTTACAAAAAGTTTGGAATATAATTTACATAATTAAATAAATACATAGATGTGGTGTATGTACATGATGAAAGGGGCATTTTTGATTCTTTTTAATTTTTAACTTTTTATTTTGTTTTTATATCTTTATAAGTATATACAAGTATTTACAAGCATATTTTTGGTGAGGAAAAATATTTTTATTTATTTACATAGATATATACACAAGAGCCCCTATCTCCCTCTACTTGGTTTTTATGCGGTCAGGCCCATGCTGAGCCCTCCCTTGGGTTATGTTGCTCAATATTTATTCTAAATATTTCCCTCTTTTTCTTTTTAATCTTTATTCTTTTATTTTTGCACAAAAACATGCTAATTATAAGATTTTACACAATGCATGCTTTTGGTAATTATTTGTATTTACACATATCTACATGTATTTACAAAGGTTTTTGTAGCTAAAATATAAGAATAAAGAGTGATGAATGGGTATTCATCAAAACACACTATTGATAAAACTCAAAAATGTGAAATATGTGTGCAAGCTAAGACACCTAGGAAGTCTTTTCAGTCTGTCTCTAGAGATAGTGAGATCTTGGATCTAGTGCACATGGATATCTATGAGTTTAATGGTGTGTTGACCCGAGACAATAAGAAATACTTTATCACCTTTATAGATGATGGCAGTAGATACTGCTATGTATATCTAATGAAAACCAAGGATGAAGCCTTAGAGAAATTTCTTATCTTTAAGAATGAGGCTGAGACACAAACAGGAAAAGTGCTTAAACGTCTTAGGTCAGATAGAGGAGGTGAATATACCTCTAACTTATTTTATGAACAATGCAAATCATTTGGCATAGTTAATGAAATTACGTCCCCATATTCACCGCAATCAAATGTGATAGTAGAACGGAAAAATAGAACCTTAACTGACATGATCAATGCTCTCCTACAAAGTTCTGGACTTCCAACATATATGTGGAGAGAAGCCTTGAATACGGCTTGCCATATTCTGAATAGGGTGCCTCCAAGACATATGGAAAAGTGTCCCTTTAAACTTTGGAGAAATAGGAAACCGAGTTTAAGATATCTCAAAGTGTGGGGCTGTCTCGCTAAGGTTTTAGTCCCAGAACACAAGAGCAAGAAACTTGGTCCTAAAACTGTTGATGCGGTCTTCTTAGGTTACCTAGAAAATAGCTATGCATATAGGTTCTTGGTAATTCGGTCCGAGATACCGGGCATAGATGTCAACACTATTATTGAACTCCGTGATGCTACCTTCTTTGAGGATGTTTTTCCGTTAAAGACTGGGATTCCTCAGAATCTAACCATTGAGGGCGCCTCCACATCAGGATCTATTCCAGATCAAGTGGAAAGGATAACGAATGTGGGGGTTGAGACTCAACCTGAACCCAATGATCTTTCTGAAGAAAATGAGCCAAGGAGGAGTAAAAGACCTCGGATAGCCAAGGATCTGGATAGCGACTTCGTTGTCTACCAGATCGAGAGTGATCCACCAAGTTACAAGGAAGCCATGGCTTCATCTGAAGCAAAACAATGGAAGGAAGCCATCAAATCTGAGATGGATTCCATTATGGCTAATGGGACTTGGGAGTTGGTTTATTTACCCAAAGGATGCTCTACTATTGGGTGCAAGTGGGTGTTTAAGAGAAAACTTAGACCTGACGGATCAATTGAAAAGTACAAAGCCAGATTAGTTGCCAAGGGCTTTAGGCAAAAGGAAGGTATCGATTATTTTGATACATATTCTCCTGTGACTAGGATGACCATAATCCGGATGCTCATAGCATTGGCATCTGTATATGATCTCTCTATCCACCAGATAGATGTGAAGACCGCCTTCTTGCATGGCGATCTTGAGGAAGAGATCTATATGGATCAACCTGATGGGCTTGTGACTCTTGGGAATGAGGGAAAGGTTTGCGAGCTTGTTAATTCCCTTTACGGATTGAAACAAGCACCAAAGCAATGGCATGAAAAATTTGACAAGACTATTTTATCATGTGGCTTTAAGGTTCATGAATCCGACAAGTGTGCTTATTCCAAGGTGAAAGGTGATGAGTGTATTGTCTTGTGCCCATATGTTGATGACATATTGTTGTTTGGATCACATATGAGAATTATTAATGAGACTAAGGCTTTCTTGAGTAGCAAGTTTGAGATGAAGTACATGGGTGTTGCTGATGTGATCTTGGGTCTAAAACTGACAAGGTCAGTTGATGGGATTGTAATTTCTCAATCTCACTATGTTGAGAAGGTACTTGAGAAATTTTGGATATAAAGATTGCAAAGCTGTAAGCACTCCCTATGATTCATCCAAAACGCTGTTTAAGAATAAAAGTGGAGTACCTGTAGCCCAGTTAAGGTATTCACAAGTGATAGGAAGTTTAATTTATCTTGCAAATTGCACGAGACCTGATATTTCATTCTCGGTTGCAAAGCTGAGTAGATACACTAGCTGTCCTGACCGTACTCACTGGGAGGCTCTAGATCGAGTACTAAAGTACTTGAAGGGAACTATTTCCCTTAGTTTGCATTATGGTAGACCATTCTAGCTCGATCCACCTTTGAGGCCGAGCTGTGTGCTTTGGACACCACTGGAATTGCGGCTGAATGGCTAAGGGAACTTCTGTCTGAAATTCCCATGGTAGGTCAGCATTTTCATGCGATCTCGGTACATTATAATAATATAACCACAATTGCCAAGATCAAGAATTCAAAGTTCAATCAGAAAACAAGGAGACACATACAAATCATACTTAAGACATTAAGGGATTTGGTGTCTCGAGGAGTGTTGGCTGTGGATTTTGTTGGATCCAAAGACAACACGACAGATCCGTTGACTAAGGGACTTGATAGATCTTTAGTCCTAAAGTCTAGGCTTGGGATGGGACTGAGATCCATTGGGAGTTCCTCTACAGTAGCAACCCAACCTATCTGAGTGGAGATCCCCACAAAGTAGATTCAATGTGGTAATAACAAGCTGTTTGGAGAACTGGTTGGCACTCTAATTTTAATGCGTAAGCATGAGTGTCTTATCCCTGGAAGCCTGAGTGTCATTTAAGCTGCAAGTTTAGGAAGAGCATAGGCTCTGAATGGGTTCAAGCCTTTGGGAAAGATGTTAGCAGTGCATCCTTGGAGAACGCCACCTATGTGAGTGTTACTGTGGGCCGCAGTTAAAGGAAGATGGTCTTTCCTGAACACACTCATGAAACAGGATAAGGGTGCATGGCCTTTAAGAGCACCAACCCTGAAAATTGTACCAAGAACAACGCTTTGTTGTTTCTACCGTATACTTTAACACCAAGGTCTGAAGTTCAAGACGTAGTTTACTTCGTTCCTGTTAAAGTGAAAGTAGTAAACTCAGGTAGAGGTTCAAACCGGAATGTACCTTTACTGAAAGCAAAGTGTGGGCAGCCGAAAGAAGTCCTTTAAATCCTTTTGAATCTCTTTTCAAATTGGTGAATTCGTGGGGGATTGTTGTATTAAAATTATATATTGGTTTTAATTGGAAAACCTATTAATTACAATTGGCATTCAATTTGATTTCAATTGGGAAACCAAATAGTTTAGAGGGAAAGTTGGGAATTCCCAAATTTAAAAAATGGTTGAGTTTGAGTGAAAGTTTAGTACCATACCTTAGAGATCTAAACTTTTGGTGGACTTATATATGAGTCCACACCCCAAGCTCTTGTAGCAATAGTAGAGAGGAGGAATGGAGGACCACACGCGCGCGCGCGCGCTCCGCTCCGCTCCGCCTCCGGCTCCGGCTCGGGAGAGTCAATTCGGATCTCGATACTTTTGCTGCGTTCTTCATTTGCCTGATTGATTAAATTAATTAGATAAATTAATTTAATCGCGATCATAGTGGGAATCGAACTTGATCCAAACGGCTTGATTTAGCCGCAGGTTTGGAATTCGAATGGACACGCTCGTTGAGAGGCGTTTTCGGAAACCGAAGGGACTGCGCGCTAGGGCACACGAGCCCTTCTTTTTATATCCCCCACCGACGTCGTTTTTCTTAACTCGCAAGAAAATCTCTCACGCCGTCTCTCTCTCTCTCTCTGGTTCTTCCTCTCACAGACGAACGTCTTACTCTTCCTCTCTCGGCTGCAGTTCTCTGAGGTACAATCGAGGACGATCCCGTTGGTGTGCGCTGACGACGATCATGAGCCGTCGTATCCTGGGAGCGGATTGCCAGTACCCTCGCACCGGTATTGTGGGGACGATATCTTCTCTAAGGACAGTCCATTTCATGAACGCTTCGGTGACTTCTAAACTAATCTTTATTTCATTTTGGTTGCCACAATATGTTTATTGCTTTACCCTTTCTGGATCATGCCCTTATTTATGTTTCTGTTCTTTTAATCGGTTCTTGGTTGCATTTATAATCGGATAATGATTGGGAAACATACGATTAATATAATCTTATTCGGTGTTGTTTCTCTGTTAATTCATTTGGATCCGATGATTTACTGTTTAATATATGCATCGGTAATCCTTTTATCAACACTAAGTTTCCTTTACGTCTATCATTATTTCTTTTTGCCTCTTATCTAACGTAGTTTTTCTTTCTTTGTATTTGAAACATAGACTAGCTTGCACCATTAAAATTTTGAAGAATGACAACTACGATAGAACTAACATTGAGTAAAAGAACAAATGCACACTTTTTTGACTAAATTTGCATCTTCGATTTTGTATCTGATATTTTATTTATTTGTTTTCTCCTATATAAATTCTACTTCCAATATTCTATCATTATAAACATTAACTCAATATATTTAATCTTACAACTTCTTCACGATTATCAATATTTCTTCTTTCAACTTATCTAATATAACATTTTCTTAAAGAACACAGGCTTTCTTGCAGTAGAAAATGTTTGATGAACACCAACATTGACTATAAGAACATACATATACAAATTTTAAGACTAAATTTCCTAATTCTACAATTTTGTATCTGATTTTTTACTATTTTATTTCCTCCTCCAAATATATTCTTTAAGTTTAACCACTTTCTTCCAAACTTTACTAAGAAAAATTATTCACACCGCGGAGCACAGATATGCTCCCTAGTATATAATTAAATAAAAGCTCAAATAACAGTGGGCAACGACTAGCGTGGAAACTCGTCTTCTTCTCCTCAGAGAATTGCCTTCACACGCGAGTTTGAGGAGATCATGTCCATCCACACATCGATTGTCAAGTCCATGACCGTCCGATGAGGAGGCCAAGTCTTAGATACATGGCACCAATCTTCCTTTGACCTTAATTAGTTGCCAAATTATATACCTGATATACATATCCTCCTTCTATCTGTAATGATTTCTCAAACCATAATACCCGCTTCATGGTCATCACACTCAATCCAATTTCGTGTCACGCCGTCTAACTCGTTTCGTTTTGTTGCGGTAATTTCTGTGAAATTATCAAATCATATGTCATATCTTTCATCTGACTTTCAAATAAGTCCATACCTAAATCAGAAGATGACTTGGGATCGATTCCAAGTCCAAGTGGCTTTGTTGGAATTAATATCTCCCACCTAAATTTGGAAAAGTTTGGCGTTGCTGCTTGGAATTCTTCGATTAAGAATATATGGCTGCAGTCTTTGCTATATACACAATAAAGTGGGAGCTTAAAGGTCCTTCGTTGGAAAAGTGATTTGATTCCTTTGATTAGTTTTTTTTATATATGGACCACGTGATTTGATTCATTTGATTAGTTTCTTTATAATTAATGTCATATGCTTGTGTTCAGAAGGATTTTCAAAATAACATTAGCTGAAAAGTGGAGGTGGTTACTTAACTTTTATTTTTTAATCTGAGGAGCAAAGAGATCGGATGCTTTGCTTGATGAAAAGGATCGATGGGTGTGCTCAGAGATTAAATACAAGTTCTTACTCAAGTTGAGAAGCAAAGTGATGTATCTTTCCCATCTAAACAATTAAGGTTCGAAGGATCATTTGGAATCGAGTGGCAATCCGTCGATATGTACGCTCTTCGGAGAATAAGAAAAGATAACTCGAATCTTCTTTCATTATCATTGATATTTCTTATCTTTGAAATAAATATTCCACTTTCTTATTCTGTCGGGACTATGGCTAGTTATTACTCTCGATTTAGTATTGGTCACTGCTTATCAAATGCTCCCGCTACCTATTTTACAGTATTATTTATTCCATAATAATAATCTTCTATTTTGCATTCTCGATAATCGCAAATAAGGAATAAGAATAAATCTAGTTATTCCACCGACTCAAAAGAAAGGATATGAAAAAACAAACTATCTACCTTATCTAACTTTCCTTTATCAGCAAGTGAATATTAATGTCAGATAATGAGGTGTAATAAGGCATAAGAGAGGTGCAATATTTAATGGATAAATGTGAGTTATTTATATACTTCTCACTCGAACAATGTTTTTTTTGTTGGTTATTGTGGAAAAAGTTGTTTTTTATTATCGTGTGACATATATTATATACAAGGTATAAGTAACCGTCATTGTCTAAAATACAAGCAAAGAGGTGAAGAGGGATTTAAGATGGACTAAGGAAGGCAATATCCTATTGTAACAAATTGGTTTATGATAACAAATAGTTTTTAATATTCACTGCCATTAACCGATGTAGAATTATATTTTGTTGTCATAACTCGCTTGCTAAAGGTCCATATAAACTGACTATTCATTAACTTTTCGTTAAAAAATTACACTAATCATTGTGAATTAACAAATGACTAGAAAAAAATTAACTGATGAATATTATTATATGATTCATTTTCTAGTAACATATATAGCAATGAATATGATTTACATTGCAGATTTCAATAATAAAAAGATAAATCTACAATGAATATTATTTGTCATTGTTATACATTTAACTACGTAATAAATCCAAGGAATTTATCTCACCATAAATTTATTCTATATCTTTGCACTATAAAAAAAAATATATCTAATACATCA
Organism: Ottelia alismoides; assembly: GCA_037367405.1. Taxonomy (NCBI): domain Eukaryota; kingdom Viridiplantae; phylum Streptophyta; class Magnoliopsida; order Alismatales; family Hydrocharitaceae; genus Ottelia; species Ottelia alismoides. The sequence goes on along the minus strand of JAZKJV010009051.1, from coordinate 59,708 downwards.
AGAAGAAAACCAGTTATCCTATATATACTTATGGAATTCATGTCTTCATTTATTCTTAGAAGAAAGAAAGCACGATTAATCAGTAGACAACATATATCAAGAAAAAAATTCAATCAAAAGGAGAAAAATTGGAGCAATCAATGTTACATATAGTCGAAAAGTGAGGAAGTCTTCCTTAAAAACATGAGAAAAACATGGGAATGAAATGTAGTTGCAAAGGAAAAGAAGTTGCACCATTTGGTCGTTGCTTGTGCCCTACTATGCTATTGGCATGCGTTTAAAATATTAAGCATGCAAATTAAATGCAAAGCTAACAGATTAGAGGACCATGTAAATCATCTCGATCCTCTTTTTGGAATAATTACAGCTTGTGAGAGCCTTCATTCACTATAAGGAAAACACGTTGTCACGACAGAACTATGCCCACGGATGTGAGGTTTATGGCCACAGAATTGAGCTTTGGCCACAACACTTCGTGGTCAGTAGCCGTAGCTACAAGTCTCGTCGTGGGAGTTCTCTAACCACGAATATGTCGTGGCCACTATAAGTGACCACAGAACTTGTCGTGGCCACAACTCTTGTATGAAAACTTTGGCCACAGATTGTAGCTACGAGAAACTAGTGGTCACGAAATTGTCGTGGCTATAAGTTTCCGTAACCACATTTCGTGGCCACAACTCATTTTTCTTGTAGTGCACCAAGAAAAAAACGAGGATAAAGAATAAAATTCCATGTTCATTATTCCATCTCATTATCCATCTTCCATGTTCCCCAAGTAAATACAAGAAAGGTGAGACAAGGAGATGTGACGAGGATTAAGAGAGGTGGAATAATGATAATTGTCTTTCGACGTATATATAATTGGAGATGGTCGATTGTAGCACTCATTGAAATTTTGTTCAAGTTCACATATTCTTAACTTGGTAAGCGGAACTAAGATCGCCACCAAGAGGTAACTATTTATATTCAGCATGTGTTAGATCAACACTCAAAGTTCATGGCAACGTGAAGAACCAGTGTAACGTCCCGGGCTTAGGTCCCCGGTCCGTTAACGGAGCATTACTGGCCCTGACAACTTGTTGGGTTCGAGCCTAAATGAACCCGTTGACAACCACCCAAAATGCTTAAGCCCAAGTTGTTTCGGTAATAATCTCTTCACCTTTTATCCCATCCGGAAACTTCATGTTTCCACGGTATGGGACTATGGGGTTTTACAACCTCCCCCACTTATATTCGCAACGTCCTCGTTGCGACATGGCATATCACTTCTTCCTAGTGACAGTGGCGGCTTCACGCTCCGGGTAGCCATTTCCTCCAACCTCTTTGTAGGGGTGGCTTCACCTCTCGGGTAGCCCTTTCCACTGTCAGAGGGCGTTCGGCTCTGATACCATTTGTAACGTCCCGGGCTTAGGTCCCCGGTCCGTTAACGGAGCATTACTGGCCCTGACAACTTGTTGGGTTCGGGCCTAAATGAACCCGTTGACAACCACCCAAAATGCTTAAGCCCAAGTTGTTTCGGTAATAATCTCTTCACCTTTTATCCCATCCGGAAACTTCATGTTTCCACGGTATGGGACTATGGGGTTTTACAACCAGTTCGATAAATATAACCTTTTGTAGAACACACTTCCTTGGATTGATCAAACAATTTTTTTTATAACAAAACTTAATATTCACCTGGTAAGTGTGTCTTCTTGGAAGATAAGGAAGCAACTCATAATTCAGGTTGGAAAAACACACACAAAGTCAATTGTCCAAATGCTTATGCATGTCTATCTATTTTTTTATCTTTTTATGTATTTTTTTATTTTTTTAATTATCTTTAGTTATGGATGTCTTTATATTTTTATGTTGCTAATAAGTAAAGAAAAATAAGAAAAAGAAAAAATGATAAAAATGGTTTAAAAAAAGGAAAAACTGATAAAACGTAATAAAATTGTTAAATAAAATATTTTTGAGAGTTTTATGTGTCTTCAAATATTTTTAGGTATTTTTCAAGCAAATGGAAAATAAAAGTAAAAACAAAGAAAAATTGTAAAGTGGAAAATAAGGAAAATGTGCTCAACTTTGAAAATATAATTTGGTTTAAAATGAGAATACAAATTCTTAGGTATATTCGCACTTTGATTATTTTATGCATTTTTAGTGATTATTCAAAGTTTTTTTATGTTTAGGAGGCTTTAGGAGGTAGGCATAATATTTGCAAAATATTTTTGGATATGTAAAATAAATGAGAGGCATTTACCGTACTTTTAATATATTTAGATGATAAAATAAATCAGTTAAGAACAAAAAAAGACTGAATGATGAAATGTCATTTTTAATATTTTGGCTATTTAAACATTGGAATAAATTTTTAAAAAGTTCTTAAAGAAGTAGAAGCACACTATTTTACTTCTACAATAGTTTTAAGATTGGATTTTTTGAGTGAGTTAAAATTCTTTTATGTAAAAACTTTTCTTTTCCTCTTAAGTATTGTAGAATCCTTATATAAAAGCTGTGAAATAACAATTCAAAGTTATTCGGTATTACATGCACATAAAATACTTATAAGTAGTGTAGTAAACTTATATTGATAAAATCGTTCGAAAGATTTAAATATATATGCTAATCGTATATACTTGTATAAATATTATGTATAAAACTCTTTTATAAAATTCTTGTAAAAATTTATACATAAAACTTGCAAAATGGGTGCCTTTAATTAGTTAAAACTTGTGTACGTATAAAGTCCATAAAAATTGGTGTATACGTGAAACATTAATCAATTTTTGTGGCTTTAAATGTGTTTCGAAAATTTTTATAAGAATTTTTATGGGTTGGACAAATTTTAGGGATTTTATCACTTGTGCCCCTCCGAGATATCGCAATATCAGTTATGCCCCTATCTTTTTGGTAATATCACTTGTGCCCCTCACTTCTTTCGCCGTTATTACTTGTGCCCTTCTGTCAGATTGACCGTCAATGAGTTGACTTAACCATGGTTTTTTCAAACTTTGGTGCAGTTAAGAGGGGTATTATTGTCCAGGAGGAGGAGGACGTCGGCGTCTCCGACGAGCCCCTCACCGTTGGACAACCCATTGGTGAGGATCATCCCGACGCCGCCGTTGCCAGACTTTATACTACCGTGGTCACATAGAATGTGCAATTCGTGGAGATATTGAAAAAGGAGGTGGAGAAGTTCTGGCTTATGGCGCACACCGGCAGCCCACAGTACGTGGTCGGCCGCTCGGCCACTTGCATAGCTTCCGGAGCCTTCTGCCTCGCTGCTGTGGGAATCTTGGTCGAAGCCTATTTCTGGTCGCGTTTCCACGGTTCCAAATTCTGTAGCGGGGTTTCCGACTATGGGTGGTCCACCAAGGTGGTCTTCTACTCGCAGGCGGCCACCATTTTAGTGGGCTCTGTGGCCCCTGTAATCAGATGGTTCAACGCAAGGAACTTCAGAGGTAGCTGGGGCTTCTGGAAGGAGTTCACAATAGAGGAGTATTGGGTGGAGTGGTTGAAAGATTGGAAAGTTAAGCATCTGCCTTTTGACGATGGCAGAAGATGGAAGAGGAAGGTTATCCATACTGGAAAGAACTTGGTTTCGAATGTGTTCATAAAGGTACAGAAAGTGTTGATCCTTCTAAGCAAAATCGTGAGGACGTTCTCTGTGTTGCCTCTGGATGGGACTCTTAGATTGAGAAGGTTGCTAGTGGAAAAGTTGAACTGCATTCCTAGACGAGACAGTCTGAACAGTCCGAGCACATTTGTTCTGCACTTGGATGGAGAAGACGGCCTCATAGATGTTTTAAAATCACTTTATATGTGTATGAAAAGAACAGGTCAGGGCGGCTTGGAGGCTGGGGAGGAGGGGCGGCAGGGGGGTGGGGGGAGGTCGGGGTGGCAAGGAGGTCGGGGCGGAGGGGCGGCAGGGGGGTGGGGGGAGGTCGGGGTGGCAGGGAGGTCGAGGTGGAGGGGCGGCAGGGGGTGGAGGGAGGTCAGGCCGGCAGGGAGGTCGGGGCGGAGGGGCGACATGGGGTGGAGGGAGGTCGGGGCGGAGAGACGGCATGGGGTGGAGGGATGTCGGGGCGGAGGAGGGAGGTCGGGGTGGAGGGAGGTCTGGGCAGCAACAAGTGGGAGAGGAAGAATATGGGAGAGGAGGAGAAGGGAGGAAGAAGACAGAGGAGGAGGAGAAGGGAGGAAGATGACATTTCAATCTATTTTTAAATTTAATTCCTGATGTGTCCCTAAAGATAACGTCTGTTTCAGTTTGGGATGGACGGAAACTAACCCGAGGGGTACAAGTGATAGATTTGCAAGAAGTGAAGGGCACAACTGATATTATCAAAAAGATAGGGGCATAACTGATATTACGATATCTCGGAGGGGCACAAGTGATAAAATCCCAAATTGGTTTATACGTGGAATTGTTCTCGAGCATCTCCATCTCGGTCACGCTTCCGCTTCCAGTGTTGGTTTATACTTGTTTTTATGCCACCTACATCTATTGGGTTGGATAAGGAGTAGGTTCATGTTTGTGGTATATTTTTTCATACTTTTTTTTACCGCCCATTTCTGTTGAATCTGCGGGGGCATTAGCTCCTTGGATGTATTTGTACTCTACTTTTATTTCTAACATTAGTCCTTGCCAGCCCAAAAAAATATTTTAACAAATCGAACATGAATGCAATATGTTCGTTCAATATATACTTGAGTGCATTTATATTCTTATACTTTCACAGTATTCTTCTTCCATTAATGAAATATAGAGGCACATGCGTAATGACGAAAGAATACTACTTTGAAATTTGCCAGGATATAGTAGTACAAGTTATGGGGTACATGTATACTTGTATAAAAGTTAGGGTTATAATTACTATTGGAAAAACTTGCAAAGATATAAGTGTAAAAATCCACAAAAAAACTTGCAAAGATGTAATTGTACAAGTATCCTTCGCAAGCAGTTTTTACTATCCTTCGGCTAGATTGCCAAGGGCATTTGGATAACATACAATTCATACATATAAATACATGTACCTGCACACACACACACTACAACAAAATTGTTCTATAATTGAGATACGATGTTAGGAAGGTGTGCATACGACGGGTTATAATTGAGGTATGATATGTTCGGAATGGTCGCTTTACATAAAATTTCCATTTCTTAATCTAAGTAAATCCTTCAAGGAAGTACTCCCACATCATACTGAAAGGATACTCATTGGATAGTTAGAGGTGAAATAGTCTCACATCATACATACTTGATAAGATACCCATTGGATCCTGCTTTACTTAACCATGACAGGACAAGCACAGAAGGAATGATGCTTCGAGGAAGTCTTCTTCTTGGTCGTGGATTATTTGTTGAACCTCCTCCCAGTCCTTGCAAGTTTTTCTTCCATAAGCTAAAATCAATGAATCTTCAACCAAGAAGAAAGTAATCATGGCCTGTTGGCATGTTGCAGGTTGTCTCTAGTTGACTCGACTTACCAGATGTAGTTCCCAACAAGGACGGATCCAAGGGGGCCATGGAGGGGCACATACCCCCCTTAATTTTTTTGAGAGAATATAATACATCTCATGGTGCACCTTGGGGTTTTAAAAAAAATCAAATAGTCTTCCATGTATATATGTACTCATATTTTGAGATTCTTGGAGATAAAAACTATAATACATGCCTCCTCTTGGATTATTTACTCAAATACATATCTATTAACATTAAGTTATCACCAAATTCCAGTATATTTTATTTGTATCGACTTTTATTAGTAATTTCTAATACAAATAAACATGTAATAGATATTATACGATGATTATCTTTTTGTTATTCACATAAATGTAAAGAACCATACAAAATTAATGAACTATTTGTCATACTACAATAGAATGTGTTTATGTGATATTTTTTCTAAAAATTGCAACTATATTATATGTTGTTATATATAATGATAATATAATTCTTTCAAAACTTATTTTTTTATTATTGAAAGTAGCGACAAATATCATATTTATTTCTATATCAATTGCAATGATCCATATAATGATGTTAATGTATTGCTACTTTTCAAAAAATTGCCTGTTCGCTAATTTTTCAACTAAAAAATAGTGATGGTTAGGTAAAATTTAGAATAATAACAACAAATAACTGTTGTTATCGCATTGTTGCTCATGATATAACAACATATATGACACCCGTAATTGGTTTCAAGTATAAAATATTCGACAATATATAATATCACCATTATATATTAAACAATGGATGATATATTGACGGATTAATATCACAAGTAATTTAAAAAGGAAAAAGGATACAAAATATCATTAAAAAAAACCTTGACACCCTTGGTCAGATTTATAAAAAAGGTGTTTCAAATGATTACTAATATTTATATGGAAAAATACATACGACATAATCTACCCATTTTAGTGTCATTTTTATAAAGTTATCATGACAGTATTGAAGCTGATAAGTAATTTTTTTAGCTTGTGCCCCCTCTTTAAAATTGTTCTGGCTCCGTCCCTGATTCCCAGCTCGTGTTGCCCCTCTGGATCTTGCTTTTCTTGATGGGAGGGAGGGAGGGAGGGGGGTTCATGTGCAAACCAAAGAGTTTTAGTTGGAATATTTGAGATTGATCCAAATAGTTCATGTACATAGGCGTCAACTCCTTTGGTTTACATGTCAACTCCCATAAAATATCATCTTATAAAACAGTCTGTGCGTTGTGTTATTAGAGGGACCGCATTAAGTCGTGGCCATTCGATTGATGAACGATATCTGTCTGGATTCATGGAGGAGTAACTCTCCACGGTCCCACGGGTGCGTGGACTGCGAAGTCTCCTTCCCGTTGCCCAACTGAACATATATGTATGTATCCATCCTCCTCCTTGCAGTGGTACACTATCACTCCAAGTTTGAACCGGCACAGGTGAGATCCTCTTGAAACGGAAGCATGGAGCAGTGGGGAAGCGACGGACCGGTCATCGGGATCGACCTGGGAACCACCTACTCGTGCGCGGCTGTCTGGAAGAACAACAAGGTGGAGGTCATACCCAATGACCAGGGCAGAAGGATCACTCCGTCGTATGTTGCCTTCAAAGAAGAAGAGCGCCTCGTCGGTGACGGAGCCAAACACCACTCGGCGTTCAATCCTGCAAATACCATCTTTGGTTCGTTCTTCCTCCTCTTTAGATCTCACCGTTTCATCTTGCTGTAAATTGGACACTCACTCACACAGGCACAAACACTAAACGGCAGCGTTGGGCTTATTGATGCAAAAATACTTGGTGAATATCATAATACTGAGAATAAGAAAATACTGTCCACCTAAATACCTCCCAAGGATATAACATGATGCTAAAGTATCATGCTATTAATCGATAAATCCATTCCCTAATAAAATAAATTTTAGAATATTTTTTGTCATTCACCATAACAAAAGAGTACGATCACCGACCATCATTTACTCCACACCTCACCCCCCCCCCCCCCAATCACTGTACATCCTATTAAAATAATTGCCGACGACCATGTCATCGACGACCAAGAACACATTAAAATTAATTTTTTCCCTTACTATCTTTATTCATTAATTTCTGGAATTAAATCCGTACATACGTCTCTTTTTTAATAAAATAGCCACGATAAAATGGCTTCTCTTCCGCTTCATTTTTCTTATTTTTTTATATTTTTGAAAAATGAAATCGTGAAAATTCATCATTGTATTCCTATATTATGTCATTCAAGTTTCGTTTGAAACAGAAACTCTACGACCTCCATCCAGGTGGGACCGATCAACAATTCTGTGACCATTAGACTGTCTAGATGGAGGATTTAGAAGTCTCTGTTTCACAAGGAACGTTAATAACATAATATAGAGATATAATGATGAATTTCCACAGTTTCCTTTTTTGACCACTGGACTGCTCCCGTCAGGGACGAAGCTAGAAATTTCTACTTGGGGGGGGGGGGGCAAATTATTGTGACTATATATATATAATTCATCATTCTTTTTATTTCTCGTTCTAATTATTAAAATATATATGTTTACAAGTTATTTCACTAAGATATTGTTGTAAATTTATAATTTCAAATAAATATCCCAACAAATATTGTATTGATAAAAAGATCCATACAAAATTCTTCAATTAATAATACGCTTTCATTAACACGATGTTAAGTTATTTCATTAAAATTAAGATTTTTAAATAAGAAAAACTACATCGCTCTTAATAATTTCCACCTTTACATTGAGTTTATTTATTTTTAATTTAAAGTGTTTAAAAAGATATATACACATTTTATAATATTTAAATGCTAATAATCAAGTGTATTTCTTAAATAATGGGAATGATTTACTACAACAAAATGAGTCTATACAGATTATTTCAAATCTGTCATATTTCGTCAATTTCTAAATATATAACAACGAATAGTATTTGTTACATAATAATTTCTATGTTAGAACTAGCGATGAATGCTATATTTATTGTTATATCATTAGTGAAGGATCATATAAAATACTTATCTATCGTTAGTTTTTAGAATTTGAACTAATTTTCGCTAATAAAATTACGATAGTTAAGCGTTTCTATATGGATCATTAGTATTAATGTAGCAATGAGTATCGATATAAAAGGGATATCGATCTGTTAAAACAGATATCATTCTAGAGCATTCCCGCATCCTTATATGTTTTTAAATACAAATGTAAATGTCTATATAGATATTGACAGATGAAAAATATGATACCATATCCGTAAAAAATAGATATCAGTAAAACAGATATCAATCATATAGGAATAATATTAGAAATACTCTATATATTATCTTAAATATACATATATTGCATGGATTACATATGATACAAATGTGTTGCGATCATAACCATTATACCAAATATTTTTTTTTGAAGGAAAAAGGGTGTCGAACCGTAAAGGTGGACACCCAAAAAACTTTTATTCACAGGATTAGTTACAGAAGTTACAGTGACCAAGACCCACGTAGGAGTCTGGAATGTTCAATTACATTTTCGACATAAAATCTCTCTCCCCGGAAAATAGTTCCATTTCTCGCCAACCAAATAGCCCACAGAATAGATGCCGCATGGCATTTCTCCGCTATTGTGCTAGTTCCGGACGAGTCAATCGATGCCCAGAACTCTCTAACCCCCGAGGATGCAACAGAAGATAAGTTGGTCTCTGACCAAATCTGTCTGGAGGAAGAACAAAGGAAAAATAGATGATCAGCATCCTCCAACTCCTCTCCACATCGTATGCAAGAGCTGTTAGCCCCAAAGAGCCTAGCCCTCCGCGCACCAGTCAATACCCGTTCTCTACCGAACAACCAGAGAAAGACTTTTACTCTTTTAGGGATCTTCCAAGACCAAATTTGGCCTAACCTTGGTATCGCAATACCTGGATCAAAAACAATGGATGCATATAAGGCTTTGTAGGCTTTTTTCACCGTAAAAGTACCATCCGTCCATCTCCAAAAATTAGCTTCCTCTCCATCCCTCCGCACGGGATTCAAAAAAGGAGTAACCTGAGGAAGAACCGAGGAGACCCCTCGCCAAAAATTTGAAGGCCTTATCAATCTGTTGGGACGCCACTCCACGTTGCCTGTCACATCATAGATCTTCCTCAAAAGTGTACAAAGAGTATCTGATCCTTCACCCCAAATACGACTAACCCATTTAGCCAGGAGGGCCTTGTTCATCACCTCAAGGTTCAGGACTCCCAAACCACCATCCTCTTCCGTAAGCGTCACAATTTCCCATCTAACCAACGGAGTGCCGGCCCAAAAGAATCTTCGCATCAAAGTCTCCAAACGTCTACGGATCCCCATCGGTAGCAAGCGAGAGGATAGAAAGAAAATAGGAATCGCAGAGAGAACCGACCTCAAGAGCACCAAGCGTCACCACGTGATAGACATGAAGCGCGCCAACCCGCAAGCTTGTTCTCAATTCTCTCAATCACAGGCATCCAATCCGATTGCTTTAAACGTCCATCCACCATGGGTAATCCCAAATAGGTGATCGGGAGAGACCCACGCCTTGAGCGAAGTAGCGACCCACAAGCCTCGATCTCCCCCTCCATAAGACCGAAGGGAACAAACACTGATTTCTCCTCATTGAGCTTCAGCCCTGACACAACCCCAAACAGCTCCAAAACTGTAGCAATGCCCTCAGCCTCACGTGCTCCCCTTCCACAAATAAAATCGTGTCATCCGCATATTGCAAGATCGGGATCGACAAATTCTGAACCTTGTAGCCCTGAATGAAACCTCCCTCCACCGCACGAGTAGCCATCCTCGACAACGCATCTGCCACGATGACAAATAAGAGAGGGGCAAGTGGGCATCCCTGCCTAACCCCCCTCTGCGGCTGAAAAAAGCCCCCCTCCTGTCTGCCATTAACCAGCACAGAGCAAGAGGTCGTCGTCACACACCTCTTCATCCAAGAGATCCACTCATCTGGGAAACCACGCCTAGAAAGAGATGCCCAGATGAACTTCCAACTAACACAATCATACGCTTTGGAAAAGTCAATCTTCCAAAGCATACCTTTGACATTCCTCCTCTTCCAATCAGCAACAATCTCCGAGGCAATGACCACACCATCCATCATATGTCTACCAGGAACAAAAGCAGACTGCGAGCTACTGATGATGCTATCCAAAACAATACGTAGTCTGTTCGCAAGAACCTTTGCAACAATGAGATAAATGGCATTTGAAAGGGCAATAGGTCTGAAGTCCTCCATTCGTACTGCCATCTCTCTCTTGGGTAAAAGGAAGATTAAAGATCGATTTAATCGATCAAAGCCACGATTCTCACCTCTGAGCTCCTCAACAACTGCTAATACATCTTGGCCCACCAAGTCCCAGAACTCACGAAAGAAGAATACAGGAAACCCATCTGGACCTGGAGAACCATCTGCATTTAGATCAAAAACTGCTGTACGGACCTCCTGAAGTGTGAAAGGGCAAACCAACTGCGACGCCTGAGCCTCCGAGAGTCGAGGCACTTCCCTATCATGCCAACGAACCCCACTAGGATGGTCCCCTCCTGCTCACTTCTCTGAAATGTTCAACAACCGCAACCCCGATTTCCCTTTCTCCTTCCACATGCATTCCCCTAATCTCCAGGGAATGGATCATATTTCGCCGCCTCCTGCCGTTTGCCATCGCATGAAAAAATCTCGTATTTGCATCGCCCTCCTTCAACCAGTTTTGCCTCGACCGTTGCCTCCACTCTATCTCTCTCTTCTTGTCTTCCTCTAGAAGTACACCCTGATAGCCCATTCTCATTAATTTCTCCTCCTCAGAAAGATCTCTGCCATCCTCAAGCCTGTCCAACCGAGCCACTTCAGCCTGGGCAAGGTCCCTCCTTTCACTCCGCCGCAACCTGATCTCCCTTCGAAGGTTCACTAGCATCAACCGAAGCGCCTTCAGACGAGACGCCATGTCCCTCGATGCTGATCCAGTTGAGGTAACTCCCCTCCAGCACTGAATAATATGATCCCTCAGATCCTCCTCCAGGAGCCAAGAGCGCTCGAATCGGAACGGGCTGCCCAAACGAACTGACTCACCCGACTCCCAACAGATAGGTGTGTGATCTGAGTGACTCCGCGGCAGGGACCTAGCAAACGCCAGCGGGAATGCTTCAAGTAGCTCAATCGAACATAAAAACCGATCCAACCTAGATCTTGAAGAGGTATTCCGCCAAGTAAAAAGGGAATTCGAAGCATCAAACACCTCCATAGAGAACTCCTCAACAAAATCTCTGAACGCAGGTGAGCCAGGATCCAACCCACCTCGATCCCGAGGTCGATCAGAAGAGAGAAGGGTGACATTGAAATCACCACCAATGAGCCAAGGAAGGTCTCCATATCGCGTCCGAATCAGAGAGAGCTCTTCCCACAAGTTTGATCTAGAATGCGCACCTGAAGGCCCATAAACTGCAGACAGAAGAAACCGAACACCATCATTCTTGCGCATCAGTACCACTGACAAGGAGTGTTGAGCTTCTACCGAATCAGTCGACTCCAATAAGTCATCATTCCAACCAACAAGGATGCCCCCAGACGCCCCACTAGAGGCCACCGTTCGGAACTGTTGAAAGTCTAGCCCCGGAAAGAGATCTCCAACGAGGGAGGTCCCAAACCTCTATCTTTGTCTCTTGTAAACAAACCACATCCGCCCGCCACTCATCCAACAAGGACCCGACAGCTCGTCGTTTTTCCGGCTGCCCCAGTCCCCTCACATTCCAGGAGATGATCTTCATTTATCAACAGAGGGGGCTTCCCCCGCCAGCTCCACCTGAACACACTTAGCCACCTGCTGCCGTAAGCTCTCCACCGGTCCCTTTTCTACTGGTTCTCCACCCTCCACTTGAGCGCAAAGATCTGGCATAACACATTCCCCTGAAGCATGGGGTTCGGCTCCATTCGCAACACCTCCTAAGGGTCCGGAAGCGCACTCCAAGCGACGACGCTTTCTTGAGTTAGGCAGAAACACAGCCGGCCCCGAAGCCTCTCTGGTCCCTCTATCGCAACTCCCCTGCCCATCCCCCCTCTCCTCTCCAGCTTGCCGCTACGTGCCCAGCCTCCTCTTGCTGCCTTCTTCGAGCACATAAAGGTGAACATACCTTTACCCCCTTCAGAACAAGCACCGTTGCTTGCATCAACTGTCGAGTGTTGTTCGAGGTACGAGTAGCGTGAGAAGTCTACCGCCAACTGCACGGTAGGACAATCAGAAGAGACCACATCTGCCACCGAATGGGGGCCAAGATGTGCGTCCTCTAGATATACAGGAGCCGGACCCTCCTTAGATGACGTATGATCAGCGACCCACTTGCTGCCAACATTTCCCTCCAATTCGCCACTCCCACCCACGTCATTTTGCATGGCACTGTGCATTGAATGGCTCCCAAATTGGATTGGAAAGGCGCCTTGAGTGGCTCTCATTGAATGGCTCTTAAAGAATGGCTCCCACGTCACCTCTTGGGTCGTGCGTTGAAATGGTCCCAAATTTGGAAAGATATTCTCCACCGAAAAGCCACAGCAGTGCTTTTCAAAAGATTTTGAATTCAGCCTTGAGGAGTTAATACACGTATTAAATTCCCCATTCATCTCCGAGAAAAGCGGCGTAGTTTCCACGTCGGTTAGCCCAAACGACGCATCGTGCCCGCGCGTCTCCTCCTCTGCTGCCGGTGATGGGAGGCCCCGCGCCGCCACCTCCTCCACCTTCCTTCCTCTATCATTCACAAAAGCACTGTCCACCGCTGCGAGGCCGAGCGGGAACGACGTCCGGCCCACAGTCATGATCATCGTCTCCGGCAAGGGGCAAGGCGACCCAGACAGTTCCACCATGACCTCAGAACTACCACCTGGCTTCAGACCATCCGAGAGGAGTGCAACAACCCTTCCCAATGATGCTAAGCAGGCCTGGATTATGGCAAGACGTCTACACCTCAAAGGGACTCCGGATATCAAAACCCGCCTCACAATCGACCCCGCGAACGGATCAGCACCATCTCGAAATCGAGTCCTCCGCCACGGGCGATCAACCAAGGACCCGATGCCGCCCTTCAGAAGAATTTCCTCCTCCCGCTCCGAAAGGCCCCGGGCACATACGACCCCATTCCCGAAGGCCACAACGTCTCCTTCGAAAGCAGAATCAAACAGGAGTAAAAGATCCTCCCTCGCTCGTACCGTATCACCGGCATAAGCATCCGCAACCAGATGACGATCCCGGATCACCACACCCTGCTCAGGCGCTTGAGCCTTTGGTCGCCAAGTCCCACGCCGATGGCAGACACTTCTCCGATGTCCGACTCCATTACATCTGAAGCACACAACATCCTTTGAGCAAGATCTTGCGAAGTGACCAACATCGCCACATCGGAAGCACCGACTCGACTCCGACCACTTCTTTCTTCGCCCAGCCTTCCCCCTGACCAAGGACCAGCCAACATCGGTGTCGACCTCAGCCTCGGCCATTTCCGCATCCCGAACTTCCCCGGCGCCTCCCGCAGCTCTCCCTCCGACATCCCCAGAACTTCTTCTCCCACTCCCTCCCTCTCTTACCCTCTCTTCCCCCCTCTCTCTCCCACTCCTTCCCTCTCCTTCCTTCTCCTTCACTCGCCTTCCCTGTCTCTCCATCCCTCGCCAACCATTATACCAAATATGATGAAAGAAGGTATACAATTATGTTATATAAAGTTAAAAATATATGTACACTATTTTATATATTAAAATGGATATGTTATAATCAAAAGAGAGTGGGGGAAAGATCTATTGAGGAAGACTGATCGTTCTCCACTTCGATTACTGGATGTGATCGGAGATTCGGAGGTCTAACGGATATGGGCGGAGATAAAAAATGGATGTGGTTTAGGTCAAAGGAAGAAATGATTGCTAGGAGAAGAAAAAAATGGCTCGAGAAGAAACGAGAATAGAGAGATTGAAATGAGAAGAGGAGATTGGAGAAAGGAAGGAAGAGAAAATGTGAAGATCTAAGAAACCAACCTGGAATATGTGCGCGGGTGTATTCGAAGGATGTTGTTGCCTGGGAAGCAGCTCGCGGAGGAGCTTCTGATAGTTGCCTCAACTCACGGCGTAACGAGGAAGCTGGATGCACGGCGGCTTGCAGCGCAGCAGCAGGCCAGCGTTTGACCTCGTCGGATCCCTCTCTCTCTCTCGCTCAACTAAAATGGAGCTCTGTCACTGCTCTCTCTCAGAGCTCTCAGAGGAAGATGGACGAATGGCGGATCTGCCAAATCGAGGGGGGTAAAGGGCTTTTATAGATGTGGAGATGGCGTGGTCACAAAGGAGCCGGATTCGGACACCGCCGAGGATAGTGTCACCGACGGGTAGTTGGGCAACGGACTAAATGCCTCGCCCTTAGGCGAAGGAAGGAAGAAGAAACGTAGCGGCGGCGGGTGGACTTGGAGAGGAAGAAAAGAAAATCGGGGAAGGAGAGGGGGAAGAGAGAGAATAAAAATTTTAATTTAATTTAATTAATATACTTTAATAATAATTTAGAGTAATAATTGAATTAAATTAATTAATTAAGATTTAAATAAAAAGGGTAATTACGTAATTAAGAGATTAATTACGTTATAATTAATGATATAATTAAGTGGTTTTATAAATTATTCATAAATAACTATTAATAATAAAGTAACTAAATAAATTATTATTTATTGTAATTTAAGAATAGAGTATTAATATATTAAATAATAATATAAGTTACTGTACATTGTGCAATATGCGAATACGAACCCGAAAATTGTATTTTTCATATTAACTCTGATTTTAGCGAAATAAGTGTCATTTTGATAGATTAATAATACGAATTTTAAGACTGAGTTTTCCTAATTCAAAGTTCATACGACCGAGTTATGAGGTATGGGAAATTTAGGTAGCGGCTTGGTAGCTTTAGATTTTATTGGTATTTTGACTTAATTATATATTTATATATTTTTATATAATTTTAGAAGATTCTTACAAAAGAAATTAAGTTAATCGGGTTTACATTTGATTAATTAAAAATCCAAGAAGATTCTACAAATTGTATATATAGACAGCAGGTCCCAAATATCAAAACTCACTGGTTTATTTGAATATTTTTTGATATTTTAAAAAATGGTATTAAGTATAAAACGGGTTTTAAAAGTGGGTTTGGTCTGTTTTGGAGTTTTCTATAAATATTTATGAACCTCAGAAGTCGTCTTTTCACAGCTTTTACGGTTCATTACGGTTAATTATTTTTGTGATGAATTATTTCTTTGATATTTTTATAAAATAATATATATTTTTGTGATCAACTTTTACAAAAGAAGTGATTTGATTTGAAATCATCTAAGTGATAACTAAAATAAGTTGAATATTAACAATGTGATAAATGGGTTAATTATCTTTTTGGTTTTGGCTTTCTTGATATTTTTATAGGTTAGGATCCTTATCTCCCACTACTTATTTATTTTGTCGTCCAAGTCCACATTGACTTGATCTCGAGGTTAGGATCAATCTGTATATATTTTATATCTACAATCTTCTTTTTCTTTTTCTCTTTATTATTTTATTTTGGATAAAATAAGTGTTAAATATGCAATATTAATATTTATGGATACAATATTAATTAGTTGTAATTAGTGTTTATTTACATGTATTTTACCAAGGATTTTAACCAAAATGAAAAAATAAAGGCGATGAATCACGGATTCATCAATCATAAAAATACTTATTAACCTCTAAATTTCATAAAAGTTTAAATGTAACTCCCAAATTCTATAGAAATATATTACATATATTTTTTACATATTAAATAGTTACCAAAATTATACGAAGATGTGATATAAAAATCTTAAAATTTTAAATATTTATAAAAACAACTAAAAATCACAACAAAATATTGAAAATTAAAAATATGGAAAAACCCTTGTTTTGAATAAGAAATATAGATTTGTGAACTAATAAATCTATGTTTTGATTTTAAATTGTATATAATATTCATAAAATTATAAATAAAATCTTCCAAAAATCCACATAAAGTGGCAATAATATTTAAAACCCAAAAATATTTTCTAGGTGAATTCTTGAACATATTACATGTACTTTGATAACAACAAGTTTATTTTATTCTTTTATTCCCATTTCATTTCTAAATAACTTTTCAAACATTAAGAAGCAATAGAAATATAAAATAGAAAATAAAAATCCGAAATCATATATTAGAAAGGTAAAATAAATAAAATAAAACATATACCGATACATCCTTTTATATAGGTATACAAAACACCATTAAAACATTATGAAACATATAACAATTGATATATATCTTATAAAATTCCTAAAAGTGCAGAAAAGCCCACACACCCAAATTTCATCTACTACGATTCCTTAGTTTCCACAATTTCCCTCTTGAAGTTCGACATTCATATACTTACACTATATACATTTAAACAAATTTTTTCGTAAACACCTCGATCACCACCGAGACACCTTTATATTTGTGGAGTGGTTAGATTGAGGCCTTTCCAGTACTATACCTCTTTCAAACCCTCGGTGCATTTAGCCAAGAATGGTCGAGATAAGGGCATTTTTGTGATGTAAGATATATTTATGTGTATCCCCTTGAAAACCACCCATGCATAGTTACGCGGGCTTCCCAATGGCAAGTTGGTTACAGTAAGGGTATGTTTGGTTGCTGGGTTGGATTAGTTGGGTTATCTCTGTGAATAATAAGTTGTGAAAAGAGTTGAGAGGGTTGGAAGGAGGGGTACACCGGTGTACTCCAACTCATCACCCAAAGAGGCCCTAAGATTTTTCATGATCAAGGAGAATGCCATGCAAGTCACGTGTGGATATATAGTTGGGGAGTTTGAACGAGACTATCTTGTTACATTGGTTTGAAGTTTCACTTACCGTTTTGCACTTGACTTACAGGGGATTCTCAGGTAATTATTTTGAGAGAGTTTTTATGTGGGAAATGTTGTACAACAAGCCAAAATCCTTCAGGATTCTTGGTCTTTGTATTTATGAGCTATAACCAGTGAATATAAAGTTTTTTTTGGGTGCTTGCCTCTATGTTACTGCACCCTTTTTCCTTTCAAAAAAAATTATATTGGGATTTTTTCGAATCTGATTTCGGTGGGGGTGTTGGAATTGACGAGTTTCTTCCCAAATTCTATTTTACCGGAAGGGACTTGAATTTAGGGTTCTTCCAATTGACCCAGTAGGAATGAACCTTACTATTGTCCACATTGTGAATCACTTCAACCACAGACGATCATACATCCAAATTCTTAGAAAGCATGAGGAAGGTGGAGTTTATCAAGCGATCAAGGCTGCACCACGTTGAGGAGGATACTTGGGAAGATCACGTCGGGATGATCAACTTGTTTATCTTGAGAGCTTTTTCGTGTGGTACTCAATGGTGCAATGGTAGAGGTACCATGGATTAAGGGTAAGCCAGGAACAGCAACATTGGATTTAGAGGAAAAGTCGAGAGAATTGGTTTAATCACTGACTCATTCGATTCAGCGAGGAAAGATCTCTTTCATTTAATTTGTCCATCGTGTGGTGGATAATATTTTATAACGGGTAGAATAAAACTTGTAAACCCTTCGAGCTCCGGTGGTGGGAAAGCTCGGAAAGCCTCGTTACAACAGAAGAGTGGGTATATGTGGTAAGAATAACATATGATGTTATCAATCATGGAGTTTGTATTCCGAGCATTACCGTTTTCCCGATTTTTACAGCATATCATGTTGCGTAACTCCTTGCAAAATGGTTCTTTTTTTTCTTAAAGATGCGAAACGCTTAATTGGCCGTGGATGGAGTGATCCTCATGTACAAAATGACATGAAGAGCTGGCCCTTCAAGTTGATCGCCGGCAAGGATGACAAGCCTCTCATTGTCGTGAACAACCAAGGGAAGGAGAACCGCATCGTGGCGGAGGAGATCTCTGCGTATGTTCTCTCCAAGATGAAGGACATTGCCGAGGCCTTCCTCGGATGCCCTGTCAAGAGAGCTGTCGTCACCGTGCCCCGCCTACTTCAACGATTCGCAGCGCCAATCCACCAAGGCTGCAGGCACCATAGCGGCCTCGATGTCATCCGAATCATCAACGAACCCACCGCCGCAGCCCTTGCATATGGCCTCGACTTGAAGGAAAGCGGAGAGAGGCGATTGAAGAAGGTCCTCGTCTTTGACCTCGTGGAGGGACGTTCGACGTCTCCGTACTTGAGATCGAGGATGGCATCGTTGAGGTGAGGGCTACGGGAGGGGACACCCACCTCGGTGGAGAGGATTTCGACTCCCGCATGGTCTCGCATTTCGCACAAGAGTTCCAGAAGAAGCACAAAAGAAATGTCATGCAAAACCCTCGTTCTTTGAGGAGGCTAAGAACCGAATGCGAGAGGGCGAAAAGGAACCTCTCAAACACTGCAGTCGAGACGATTGCGGTAGAGTGCTTAATGGACGGTATAGATTTCAATAGCTCGATCACGCGAGCCAAGTTCGATGATCTCAACATGGACTTCTTCCTCAAGTGCATGGAAATCTTAGATCGATGCCTGAGAGATGCCAAGATGGATAGGAAGGACATCGATGATGTGGTTCTCGTGGGCGGGTCTAGTCGAATTGTCAGGATTCAAGAGATGCTCGAGGAATTTTTCCATGGGAAGGCTCTTTCTAAGAGCCTCAATGCGGACGAGGCCGTAGCGTTCGGTGCCGCGGTCCATGCAGCCATGTTGGGGACGAGTCCAGAGCCCTATGTTCAACAATATTGTTCTCCGCGACGTCACGCCGCTCTCTCTCGGTACGGAGAATTACCTCGGCATTATGAAAGTTTTCATTCCGAGGAATACCCCCGTGCCTGCTACTGTGGATCAGATTTGGCATCTCACGAAGGATTATTTGACCAGTACCACTTACCTTATCTACGAAGGTGAGCGACTACGGCGAAGGATAACAACCTCCTCGGCGAGCTTCACCTGAGGGGGATAACTTCGCACTGCAGGTGAAGCTAAGATAAAAGTCGTATTCAGCGTTGACCACGATGGCATCCTGAACATATCTGCGGAGGATATTGCCTCTGGAAACAAGGCGGAAACCACGATCAGCAATGAACATGGCAGGCTATCCCATGAGGACATAGAGAGGATGATCCGGGACTCTCGAAAATTCAAGTTGGAGGACGAGAAGAAGAGAGGAGGGCGGATGCGAGAAGCGAACTGGAGGGTTATGTTCTGGAGACTCGCAACACGGTCAAGTATAGCTCCATCGGATCGAGGATGCCCACCAAGGAGAAACAACTTCTGGAAAACGCTCTTGAAAAAGCAATGCAGTGGTCAGAAGAGAAGATCCTTCGTTGGATGAAGATGATTACCATGATAAGAAGAGGGAGCTGCAGATCTCTGGCGTTCTCTTAAGGAGAAGTTGCACCTTTGAATCTCTTCCGGGTTACCATTTCATCTTCCTTCCGTTCACATGCTTCTTGCTTTTTACTCCGATGCCATATAAGTAATGATGGGTGCACTTGCTTCAGACGATTTAATAACGTTCTAGAGTTTAAAGTCCATGGTATTTTCAAGGAAAGTTGTGTTTGCTCGATGTATGCTCTGATATTTGTAATTGTTAAATATGAACTCGAGAAGTTTGCATGTCATCAAATAAATGGAAATATTAGTACCCGTGCTCTCAGTTTTTTTTATGACTTTTATCTGTTGTTTCTGTATCTACCTCGATCATTATAACACCGTGATCAAAATAGGTGACGTGCTATATTGATATATTCTCTCACTACAACAAATTACTATTTCTCGACATTCCACCACCCAAAACGTTGAGGTCCATGTTCATATTAAGCATCGTCTCATTATCTTAGTGATAAACAAGAAAAGGATTACATCGAAACTGAAGACAATCGAGCAATAAGCTGCATCGCTAGACCTTTTTGAATTGCAAAGCCAATCCTCCTAAATATTACATCCATAGATCTGGGGTCCATCACATTATTGTTCATCACTTTTTGGATTCTCTTTAAAAGCTCAATAGCTTCCGGTGCTAGAAAGTCAATGGTGTTGAAATCAAAGGGGATGAAGACATTTTGATTCTCCATGCAGACTTTCTCGTGTTTCACCACTTTTGCTATTATTGTTGTGATTATTATTGACCATGTTATATTTTAAACAATTATTATTGTTGTGGTTAGGTTCACTTTTTATTTCAAAATCAATTTGTTTACAGATAATTATTTTAACCAGTCTTGTTCCAACCAGATCAGTTCAGCTGGTCCAATCGGTGAACCCAAACCTCCACTTATCCAATTTTCAAGGATTCACATTAAATAGTAGTTTTTTTAATCAAACAACTGATTCAATATAATATCTCAAACCAAATTCATTAGAAATCGTATTTTTATTTAAAAATAGCAAAGCAAGTGAGATTGTACTCCCCATCGTATGTATTCCATATTTTTGTATTAAATAGTGTTATGAATAAATACCATGTATTTATTTATAAATATTGTTTATATTATCGATATTTTCAGAGACATATTTAGATGTCAATAGCAAGTATCTTAATATATATTTTTGTATTAAATGATATAATATTTTTGTAAAATAATGTTAACTTTTTCTTTAGGGATTTTATCACTTGTGCCCCTCCGAGATGTCGCAATATCAGTTTATGCCCCTATCTTTTTGGTAATATCAGTTGTGCCCCTCACTTCTTGCTCCGTCATCAGTTGTGCCCTTCCGTCAGATTGACCGTCAAAAAATTAAAATAACCATGGTTTATTCAAACCATGGTGTGGTTAAGAAGGGTATTATGGTCCATCCCTCTCCTGCCCCCACCCAACGGTCCGGATCTCTCTAACTCATCTCCATCCAGCGACACCCAGCTCCTCCTGGAGGCAAACCTCTTCATCGCCCCCAATCACGGCACGTGCGGCGCCTCCGCCCTCGCGTCCGATTGCTTCCGCCTCTCCGGCTTTCCCACCACCTCAACACTGACCTCCGCCTCCCGTTGACGAACCCCGCAGCATACGAGATGCCGGAAGAAACCGCCGCCTTTCGGTCAGGGACGCTCGCGATCGGAGAGGACCTTGCCGCAGCAGGAGACCTTGGGAGTTCCGGGTCAGAATCGGAGACGGCCTTCTTCTTGGGGAAGAAGCGGTGGCGACCGGAGAATCGCTGGGAGTTGCCAATGATGCCGATGATAGAGGCTGGCTTGCGAGGGAGGGGGTGCAGCCCAGGACGAGGGGGACCAGGGGGGCGGCGCCGCGGAGGGGAGGTGGCGGTGCGGAGCAGGGGGTGCGGGGAGGGGAGTCATACGATTGACGCATGTCCGTGTCTCTTCCCCTTGAAACCTTTGAGTGGCAGCCACCTGAGTGGCTGTTGATGCTTCATAGCTCGCCGGCTACTAGAGGTGATAACCGGAGCCGAACAAGCTCCATTCCCCGCAACTGGCTCATTCGACGTTCACCACATCCCATCCTTCGACTTTCGTGCTTCCCTTTCTAGCTCGCGCAACGTGTGACCTCGCTCCTCCGTCCACCACCACCTGAGCCACCTTCATCCACCTCTCTTTCAGGAACCCACGCCAAATAAATCCACCATTATCCTTAGCCCAACTCCATCCCCATGGTGCTATCAGTGATATTGAAGCATCGATGCGGAGCGACGGCGAGGAGAAGCTTCAGTTTGGTGAGATCCGAGGTCCGAGGGGACCACGTAGTAGAGCTTCTCGGAGCTGCAGAAGCTTCAGCTCTTGTTGCAAGAGCTTGAGGCGATAATCAAGGTGCTCCTCAACACCTGAACCGGACGAACATTTCCGTCTTCTTCAGATATACCTCTGTTTCATCTTCGTTTTCATCTCCACATGTTCTTACCTCCATCTCTCCTTTCGTTCTCTTCTTCTGTTGTCTCTTCGTGCTTATCATCTCCTTTTTTCTCTTCTTCTGCCGTTGTGGTTCCTTTGGCTATGTGCCACACCGAGTCTGTCATCACCATCACAACCCCCCTTTCAACATACCATTTCCCTTTCTGTCTCCTACCAACATCCACAAGATTGCTCCTCCTTCCTCTCGAACTGGAGCGCACACACACTCACCACCTCCTTATTGTCTCTTCACCATATCTACATCCAAACCATCTGAAGGCTGGAGATGAACCTATCTCAAGCATCCCTCAATGGAGGCGTATACCTTGGCTGGAGATGAAGAACACCATTCGGAGCAGCAGCGGCAGCATCCAGGCTGGTCAGCACTATCGATTCGCACCCTTCGCGTTTTTCACCGAAGCCACCCAAGAGGCCACACATCACTGCCTCGATTGCGTCGCCAAAGTCAACCACTTATTCCCTGCCTCGCCGTGCTTATATGAAGAAGATGGCGCCGGGGAGGGGAGGAGGAAGAAGATGGGGAAGAGGAGGAAGAAGAAGAGGTTGGGGAAGAGGAGGAAGAAGAAGAGGTTGGGGAAGAGGAGGAAGAAATGACCACATAACCTTTAAAAAATAATTCCGATTATGTCCTCAAAGTTAACGTCCGTTTGAGATGGACGGTCACTAACCCGAGGGGCACAAGTGATAAAATAGCAAGAAGTGAGGGGCACAACTGATATTACCAAAAAGATAGGGGCATAACTGATATTACGATATCTCGGAGGGGCACAAGTGATAAAATCCCTTTTCTTTATTGTATGCTGGGTTGGAACCTTGGATAAGGAATGACCTATAGAGGATTTACATGTATATAAGTAAATGTGACAATAGCTGATATGATTACTTGGCTCGGAGATGATGCTTTGCTTGGGATTAGGTTTGTGAATTAGCATAATGTAACATCATTGCCAACCCAAATGAAGCAATATGAGTAAATGCGCGGGATTTAAATTCAAAGACAACCATCAAAATCTTAAATAACATTCCATGTGTTACCACATACCACGAAGATAGCTCGATTCTACTTATATAAATTATCGTCTACCATGTAGATGTGCCTCCGATTTTGCAGGATCAAAATTCAATACCGATGGAGAGTAAAAGTACTGCTATTGCCAGATTCGTGAACATGGCTGACAGAAGAATGTCTTCACCGGGTCTCTCTCAAGATCTAAGGCAAAAGTGGATGGGTTTGTTGTGAATTTTGGTTTTTAAAAGCATTTCATGATCAGGTCTTTTAAAAACAAAATTAGGATTAATAGAAAAATAAGGAGATAATAATTAAGAGCAATATAACTAATTGAGTTTGTTGGCTAATACTCTTTGTTAAAGGACTTGTTAGTTATTCCCATATTTAATTGGTTGTAATTTTCATTATTTTGTTTTTTTTCCTTTTTGATTCAATCCGCTACAAATATACTATCTTTCATAAATCCGTCTTCCCATTATAACATATTTCTTTTTCGCCCTTCTTATATTCTTCATGTTTTAAGGCTTGGTTAAGATAAGCTGTACAATGATATATTTGTGTGGTAATCATAGAAGGGAGCATAAATCATAAATGTAACACTTTGTGAGTCTCTACAACAGCAGAAAGGTGAAATACCAAGGTTTGCCAACAGTGTGTTGAGTTGTATTGCTTAAAGGGTTAATGGGTCTTTGGATGAGGGACCGTTTACCCACCATCTTATAAAATGTACTCATCCCCCTCCTTTCTTATTAACCTAGTGAAGAGAGAGCCCCTAATCTCTTGTGAGGGAGATTAGGGCTTGTGTGTGCTCCTGTGGTTTTTCCCTCATCGTAGGGTTTTCCACATAAATCCTGGTGTTAATCTTCGTGCTCTATAATCTTTGTTTGTTACATGGTATCAGAGCCACGATTCAGACTCGTTTTTTTTTCGATTTGGGTGCATCCCTTGATCTCCACCATCTACCCACCCGTCCACCATCTCATGCCCTAGCCCCGCCTGGCGCCTGTAGCCCGTTCCCCGCCTGACGCCAGCCGTGCGCCCACCGTGGGTGCCCTAGCCCCGCTTGAATACCTCCAAAGCGTGCCTGCCTCCTGGCGTGCGTGAAGATCTCCCAAGCGCGCCCTCCTGTGAAGATCGCCCTCCCGCGCACGTGAAGACCACCCTCCCGCGCGCGTGTCCCCTTACTGGCACGTGAAGAACACTCCCCCTTACTGGCGCTGTGTCCACTTCCTCCCGCGCGCGTGTCCCCTTACTGGCGCGCAAAGCAGTGCGTGAAGACCCCTGTGTGGGGTTCTGTCCCAGCGTGTGAAGGCCCCCTCCCTGCGTCGTACTCAAGTCCCTCCTGTCTGTGCTGGTGCTGCTGCTTTGAAGCTCCTTCTGTGAGTTTTTTAATAGCAATTTTCTGCTTGTGGTTGTGGTGTGATTGTGCTAGCACTGAGATTATATGGATTCTGAAAATACTGGGGATGTCATAAACATTAGAATGGATAATGTTCCGGCTCATGTCACCACTGTGAAGTTGACAAAAAAAATAATTATCTTATGTGGTCTGCGGCAATGGAGGTTGCCTTAGCTTCACGTGGTAGGGGTGGATACATAGATGGTCGAAAAAAATACCGTGCGGTAACTGACAAGTTATATGAACAATGGTACATCGAGGATATCCAATTCCGAAATTGGATCATTAATGTTGTCTCATCTAATATTCAACCGCTTATCCTTCGGAAGAAGACGGCCAGAGACCAATGGCTCACTCTTGAGAGCATGTATGGGCAGAAGAAGCTAGACATCTGTATGTACCAATTAAGCAGGGATGTTTATACTATGAGACAAGGTGAGTTGACTGTTGCTGGATATTATGCTTCATTAAAGACCAAATGGGAAGAGATCGATTACTACTGTGACGATACCTGGACGAGCCCTACGGATCAAAAAAAATACTGGGATGAGATTTGAAAGCAGAGAATTTTTGTTTTTCTTAGAGGACTGAATGCTGAGTTTGAGGCAACCAGAAGTCAACTCCTGACAGGTGGGATTGGGTCTGATATTGAAGAGATCTACCATGCTATTGAGTCCGAGGAACAACAACGTAATGTGATGAAAGATGATCATGTATTTCAGTTTGAAAGATCTGCCTTGTTAACCAAAGGTGGCAAGAGTGGGTATTGGAGGGATAAGAAATGCAGACACTGCATGAAAACTGGACATGAGATTGATTTTTGTTGGGAACTTCATCCTGAAAAGAAGATGAACAAAGGAAAAAAACCACTTGCAATGATTGTTGAAGGAAAGAGATTGACGATTGATCAGATCAAGGATTTACATGCATATGTTCAGAAGATATCGGTTTGTGATAACACCAAGGATGATGCTGATGTCATCAATGCTGCCATGGCTGCTGCAACCTACCAAGGTAAAAAAAAATTTCATGATGAATGGATTATTGATAGTGGGGCATCTGACCAAATGACAGGAAATTCTAAGATGTTTCATGAATATAAACTTGCTTCGGGACGAGATCGAGTTAACTTAGCTGACGGATCGTCTGTCATTGTGGCTGGCAAAGGAAGTATTTCTATCATTGATAAATTTATCTTGAAGGATGCTCTTCATGTTCCCGATTTTCCAATCAGTTTATTATCTGTTTATCGTATTGCTAAAGACCTACATTGTCGTTTAATTTTTGATGCAAACACTTATGTCCTGCAGGATTTGGGGACGGGGAAGCAGATTGGGATTGGTTTAGTAGTTGATGGCCTGTATCGTCTTCTTGCTAGGATCATCTCAGCTTGGGTTGCAGCCGCTATTGATAACAGAAATGAAGATGTTGTTGAATTGAAGAAATGGCATTATCGTCTGGGCCATCCAGGTTACTCCACTCTTTCTTTTTTATTTCCTAGCTTATGCAGTAAAGTGAACCAAGATTTTTTCCCTTGTGAAGTGTGTCAGTTGTCAAAACAAACTAGAACTATTTATCTCATTTCGAATAGTAGAAGTACTGCTCCTTTTCAATTGATTCATTCAGATGTTTGGGGTCCTTCAAGTGTGATGAGTTTAGGAGGTCACAAATATTTTCTTACGTTCATCGATGACTTCTCTCGTTATACCTATGTGTACTTAATGAAGAGTCGCAGTGATGTTCCTAAAATTGTTAGAGATTTTGTTCTCATGGTTGAAAATCAACAGGATATCAGGGTAAAAACCACACGGTCAGACAATGCTAAGGAATATTTGGAATTGTCTCTTCAGACTTCTCTTCGAGAAAAAGGGATTTTGCACAACACGTCGTGCAGTTACACCCCTCAGCAAAATGGTGTTGCTGAGCGAAAAAACAGATCTCTTTTGGAAGTTACCCGTGCTCTTTTATTTCGGCATAATGTCCCTAAGCATTTTTGGGGGGAGGCAGTGCTTACTGCTACGTTCCTCCTTAACAGAAGGCCCTTTCTTGCTATTAAAAAGAAAGTCCCTTTCTCTGTGTTGCATCCAGACAAATAACCCTTTGCTCTTGCTCCTCGTGTGTTTGGTTGTATATGTTTTGTTCACAACTCTGGTCCGGAAAGACGGAAGTTGGATCCTCAAGCCATCAAGTGCATTTTTCTTGGCTATTCTAGTACACAGAAAGGCTACAAATGCTATGATCCGTTATCGAGGAAACTATATGTGAGTAAAGATGTCACTTTTCATGAATGTGAATCATACTATGGGAAATCTCTGTCTCAGGGGGAGTCCATGGATAATATTACTAAAACTTCTTCTGTGGATGAATTCCTGCGTGTATATGATGACCATGGGGATATTGTTACCGCTGGTAACAACAGTGACAATGACAGAGTTATGGATGATCTGAATGTAAGAGAAGAGATAATAGATGCTAGGAGAGATTGTGTGGATAATCTACTACTAAATCAACATCCCAATCAATCCCCAGATGATCCAAGTGCCGACAACTGATGAGGCATCCCGAGCGAACGAGGTAAAGGTACAAAATAGGTCGTTGCGACCTCTATCACTCAGAGTCACTCAATCAAGAAAAATCAGACCACTAGAGCAAATAAATCAATCAAGCACAAAAGAAAGCGGCCTAGCTATGAGATTAACCTGGTATAGCTCCCAGGGTCGAACACAAGGAGCACGGGTTGGCCTAGGGCCTACGAAGTAGTAAAAATGAAAATAAACTAAAAGAAAATGTTTTTAGTGGTTTTTAATAATTTTTATATTTTTTTGGATTTTTAATATAATGAGAAAATAAAAGAAAGCAACTAAAAGCACACTTGAGCAATTTATTTAAAGCACCAAAAATCAAGCAAAAATTCAAGAAAAATTGTTTTTATGTTTTTTAGGTTTTTAGGTGTTTTTGGTGAATTTTTGAGATTTTTATAAGGCATATTTTATTTTCTAAAAATCAAACAGTACTAAAAAGACAAGGTACTGTCCAGCAAGGCCCAAAACCCAAAAATAAAATATTTAAGGATCTCAGAGGGCCCTGGAGGTAATTTTCCTGTATTCTAGAAAAAATAAGGAAAATTTGAGCACCAAAATTATTATATTTGGATTTTTAGATTATTTATTATAATTTTTATGAGTTTTTAGATGTTTTTAGATTTTTAGGATTTTTACTCAATGAAAAATAGCCAAAATTGGCTAGAAAATCAAGAAACACACAAGAAACAGAACCTAATTTTTTTAGAATTTTTGGAGGTGTTTTTATATTTTTTTTGGATTTTTAAATCTAGACAGTAGCTAAAATGAGAGTTTTTGAATTTTTAAAAATACCAAATAAAATCAAAATTGTCCTAAAAAATTCTCAAAAATCCAACAACATGGCAGGAGCCATGTGTCAAATTTTCATCGAATTTGGAGGTGGTTTGATATTTTATTCAAAATCAAGAAGAGGGCACAGTGCACAGGGACTTAAGTGCAAATACCCAAAACTCTGGGGGTCTAGGTGCAAATAACCCAGCAAGTCACGCGCGTGGCGCGTGCCTGGGGCACTCAGGGACCTTCTGGTAATAAAAACCAAGTCCTAGGACCTTTTGGTAACTCGTACCAAAAAGTCCAGGGACGGTTATGCAATTAACCCACTAAAATCCGCACATGCTCAAATAAAACGTTCACAGGGGTATCGATGAAATTACCAAAAAGTATTCATTCATTCATAAACCCACCAGAACTACAGGACTAATACTGCAAATAAACCAAAAGTACACGTGACGAAGCACGTGGCTCACACAAACAGGGGTATAAATACGAATATCAACAAGCACGAGGTCCAATGTGCAATTTACCCTACGTAAATAAAATGCATAAAATATTTACAGGACTGGAATTAAAAACACAAACTACGAGGGGGCCTAAGATAAATTACCCTTTTATTAATGTCGAGGGACGGATGCGCGACGCGTGGCAGATCGAACGGTTGAGTTGACGCGCCGCACACCAAAGGGGACCCTCGAATCGATCCGATGGCTGTAATGCTCCCACGTGGCAGATCCAACGGCTCTGGTGCGTTGTGGGGCTGCGGAGGACTCCTGGCTCGGATCGGATGGGCGAGGTGCAGCCACGTGCTCGATCGGATGGCTGAGAGGCGTTGTGGCTTAACCTCGCGGCTCAACGGTGAAGATCGATCCTCGTAAGATCTGGCGGTGGAAGCTGCTCCGAGGATGGACGGATACGATCTAATCTAGAGCACCAAGATCGATCTGGCGGCGGACGAGGATGCTGCAAGAACTGGTCGCCGGCGACTTTCGCCGGCCCTCCGTGCGCACGATAGTCCTCGTCTGCTGCCTCTGAGGGGCTGGGGAGCTTCGCCGTGAAGCCCCGCACCCGATGCTCTGCTCCGATGGAGGCGAGGAGCTCCAGAGAGCTCCGGCGACGTGGATGACCTGGAGCGGCTGTGCTCTGAAGTTCCGACCTCCAGGTGAGGTCGATAGGCCTGGATACCTGCACAAGAAGAAAGAGGGGTCGAGGGCAAACTGCCTCGACCCGTCAGAGCGGGCGGAAGGTGAACGGTGATGCGAGATGAGGGCTCTCCGGCGAGCGGCGGAGGGAGAAGAGCCGGTACCCTGCTCCGGGGCGAGCCAGGGGGAATGAAGGGGCGAAGCAGGTGGATAAGAGTCTGACGGAGGTGATGGCAGTGACGGATGGTCAAATGGGTAGACGGAAGCGACTGGCGGAGGCGGCGGAGCTAAACTACCGGGAATCGAAAAATCTAAAGCTACGCTATTCTACTGGCTAACTACGCTACCTGATGGCTGCTGTCGACTGGGCTGAAGCCGATGAAGCTCCTGGTCGTTGCCTCAAGGGGTCGTCGAGTTCCCCGAGGCTCAGCGCGCTCGCGGCGGCGCACGGCGGAGTCAACCACCGGATCAATGGTTTCCTTGCAACTCGGGCCTCGCTTCCACTCCAAAGCGCTCGCCTGTCACTCGGGTGGTCTGGAGGAGCTCCTTGGCGGCGAGCAGGAATCCAAAGATAGCGTGAATAGGTCGCCGGTGACGACGTTAAATATGGTGGAAGATCCGAGAAGAAGGAGGTCGGGCGGGTGGCACGGAGCTCGGATCCTCCAAACCCACCCCGGGCGAGGGTCCTGGATGATCGGAGTGCAATCGGAGCCCGGGGTTTGGGTCGATGGCGGTCGGGTCAGGCGGGCAAAAGATCGAGAAAACGGGTCGGTTGCCTGACCCGCGAAAGAAGAAGGTCCGCGGGGGAAGTTGACCGGGGTCAACAAACCCCCGTGGACCAATCAGAAGCCGCCACGTATTTTATTTTTTGTTTATTTATTTTAGGCTAGAAAATGATGGAATTAGCAAAAACTTAAAACACAAAATATTTTTATTTTATTTTTTTCTATTTTTTGGTGATTTTTAATTAATTTTTCAAAATAAAAATAAGGTATTTACATATTAGGGCTATATATAGGTATATGTACAATATAGGGTTTTTAATTTTGATTTTTAATTAATTATTTTTATACATTTTTATTCCTATTTTATATTTTATTTATTTATAGAATAAAATGAGGAATAAAAGGCTATTTTTATTTTATTTTTATTATTTATGTATATAGGTAAAATAAATAGATATGTACATCTATATACATGGTATATGTACAATATATTTTTGTGTTTTTAATTTTTGTTATTTTTATTTGATTTTTGTTTTAATTCTTTTTATTTATTTTATTTACAATATATAACATAAAATATTTACAAAAAGTTCTGAAAATAATTTTATTTATTTATAAGGTTAAATAAATAAAGAAGGTGGTCTATGTACATGGTGAAAGGTTGTTTTTGAATTTTTGATTTTTAATTTTTTATCTTGTTTTTAATATCTTCTAAATATATACACAATATATACAAGCATATTTTTGGGTGAGGAAAATATAATTTATTTACAAATATATATACACATGAGCCCCTATCTCCCTCTACTTGGATTTTATGCGGTCAGGCCCATGCTGAGCCCTCCCTTGGGTTAGGTTGCTCAATATTTATTCTAAATATTTCCCTCTTTTTCTTTTTCATCTTTATTCTTTTATTTTTGCACAAAAACATGCTAATTATAAGTATTTACAAACATGCATGCTTTTGCTAATTATTCCTATTTACACATATCTACATGCATTTGCATAGGTTTTTGTAGCTAAAATATAAGAATAAAGAGTGATGAATGGGTATTCATCACCCCCCTATACTATACTTTGCTAGTCCCTTAGCAAACACTTATTTGAAAAAGAAGTGAAAAAGAAAGAAAGAAAAAGAAAAAGAGAATGTACATGGATCAAGGTTGATTATTAAACTTGCCTTCATTAAATTGGGGTATGGAGCTTAATCAGATCTTTGGATTATTAATGTGTCAGAACCTTATTTAGACTTAAGCTTAAAACCTAACAGCCTCTAAGTTCCACCAATCTATAACCAAGACTCCTCAATGCTCCAGATCAGAACAAGTCATCAATCACAAACCCTGAAGACCATGAATCTTTTCTTGTCCTGTGAAAGTGAGGTCTAAGCTCTCCACCTCAGAAATGGCAACTTGACAACCCTCCCCAACAAGGTAACTCTATGGCCTCAATCTGGCCACTCTTTCCTCGAGGAGCGGGGTATTCCCTTCTAAGTTCAAGTACAACCGGCTCAAGAAGAGGGGGAAGAAGAGAATGGGTCAAGGCCAGTGTAGCCAAGTACCCTTGGGAGCTTGACCAGTGTAGCCAAGTCTCCCTGCTGCAAGCTACAACAGGTGGATAATGAAACCAAGCTTTGCTTATTGCACTTATATACATACTCCGGTGGGATTATCATTTTCTCTCAGACCCACCACTTTTTTGGAGTTCTTTTCTTTTTGCACATTTTTTTTTCGAGTGCATCTATACAACATATACATGTGCAGCATATATACAAGGAGTTTTTCCTCTTGAGCCAGTAGACTATCCCTCTTTTGAAGCTTTATTGCAACCCACAACTCCCGTCGTTAGACCTCATGGCAACCAGACCAAGTTGAGACGCACTTCCTTCACTATGAGAAGAAGAGAGGTTCCGCCTAGAATTACTACCCTCATATGCTACCCCAAGTCAAGGAAGACTGCCTCCTCACCACCTCATCCGTAGAGAGCTCGGTGCATAGTGCGGTTGTCCAAGTAAAGCCATAATCTATATGAGTCATGTGTTGTTGTTAAGTGCTCTACTTAGGCTCATTGAGATGACATGTGATCATAGCCTAGTGGACTCAAAGAATTAAGTCACCATGGACCTGAAAAGCCTTAAACCTAAGCCCTATAAGGTTCCTCTTAGAATTAGGTGGATTAAGATCTTAATCAAGCTCCATTTCTCAATTTGATTCCGGGCTAGTTTAAATGTCAACTATCATCCAGAAAAACTACATACATATGTACAGAAAGATGCATATTTACACACTATTTTACAATCATGCAAAATTTTTGAAAAATGTTTTGAAATCATGAATGATGATGCATGAAGTGCAAGTTTTGCAAAAAGATATTTACACAAGATTTTTGCAAACTTTTTGATTTTCAAAACATTTTGGAAAAATTTTGTACTATATACATAATTTTGATACAAAAATATTTACACAAGCTTTACACACAAAAGATTTTTGAAATCATTTTTACAAAAATAATTTGTACACTAGCTATGTATGTGCAAATAAAAGAAGATTATGTACATGAAAATTTTTAATTTTTGTGGTTTTTAGCCATTTTTATTTATTAACACACTCACACAAAGTACGAGTTATGGCTAAAGTATATATGAAATATATACACACCCCCCTATACTTAGCTCGAACGATGTCCTCGGAGTCAAGAGCGATGAAGAAGACATAACTCGTGCTATGTATAGGGAAGTGAAAAGGAAGGCTATACAAAAGAGAATGAAAAGTGAAGAGGATCTCGGGTCTTCCCCCTATACTTAGGATCAAGTAATCCTAAGTATAGCAGGCTGTACACGAAGGGAAAACCGAGTGGAGAATGTACAGGGTCTACCCCCCCTATACTTCGGGTGAAATGCCCCTAAGTATAGGCAACAAAACAGGGGTAGCAAAACACAAAGAAAATGACGAATATCTACAAGATGGAGGGCATCACTCCCCCTATACTTAAGGTGGAGAACCTTAAGTATAGGCAACAACAGGAGTGATGGAACAGAACAAAGAACAACCCGGTGTTTTCACCCCCCTATACTTAGGATGAGCAATATCCTAAGTATAGCAAAGATAATCCTAAGCGAGACCTGGGGTGAAAACAAGAACGGAAGAAAGAAGGATCAAAATAAGACGAAACACGTATATACAAAAGAATACAATGTTGAGGTGCCTCTCAACAAGCGCTAGATTTTACGCCCCTAGCTGGGCGCAAAGGCTAGGATAATGCAGTATCAAGGTTCAGGACGGCATCGGTAAGGCGAATGCCGTACTGTCGTCGCAGTCTCGGTGTGAGAACAACGACGAACTCAACAGTGTAAAGTAAGACACCCATGTATACAATCAGGCGGGTGTCTGCTACCGGCCAAAGATATGGAAATAAATGATCGGGATCCGGTAGCACAAAAGAAATCGTCGGCTCTGGATCAGACTGGAGTGAGAGTGTGGAGCCGAAGAAATCGAACGTGGAGAAGGATGGATCGGTAATAGAATTCTCCACGTCAATCAGTGTCTCAAGCAGGTATGGACAATCAAGATCAGAAGACTCTCTAAACAGACTGATATCCGATGAATAGAATGGAAGAAGATCAGGCAGATCATCGAATATCTCCAGGATGGGCTCATCCTCGCGAGGGTTGTCGAGGTGAGAAGACTTAGAATCAGAATGATCTAAAGACTCGGTTCCGTGTTCCGCCAGATCGGAAACACTCTCAGTAGGTGAAACCGAGTACTCATCGAGTGCGACATCCTCCCGCAGATAACCCTCGGGGAGAGATGCAGGATCCGAAGTGAGAAGAAGAGGATCAGGATCTAGGTAGGCATCTGCGCTGCTATCAAGTATCCACTCAGTGCACCAGGCTGCATCATCATCTGAAGTGTAAGTCTCGGCAATCTGGAAGCAGGAGAAGGTACTAGTCATCACCGCGGAAGCTGGAAAAGTGTCTGCTGCTGATCCTCGCTCTGCGGCTATGCTGGCTGTCAGCTGGTCCTCAGGAAATGTATCTATCTCAACAAAGTGGAGGACCAAAGGCTCGAAGACGAGACTCTCTATATCTGTGCTCTCAGAGTGCGGTCCCTCCTCAAGCTGTGGCTGCTGGGCTGAGTCCTGGTGACTGTCTGTATCCGAGAAGTGTCTCTGCAGGAAGGAGACTGACTCCTCCGGGGCTGGAAGCGGAAGTGTCTGAATCAATGGCTGCAAAAGCTGGGGCTCCTCCGGCTCCTGGAGTATCAGAAGATCTGATATCCAAGACTCGTCAACAGGGAACTCTGGGGCTGACTCGAACTCCAACTGGAAGGCCAACGGGAACTCAAGTAGACTCTGGGTCCGAACCTCTGCTATCGCGGTCATCTCCTCTGTCAATGGTGCGGCATCATCCAAATCCTCGGGCTGGTGTGTAGAAACTGTCTCATCATGCAAAGTGACACACCGCACTGGTACTGCATCATCCGCATGTGTTGTCCTGACCATGGTATCTCGCGAAGAAGATCTCTGTGAAAGTAACCTCGAGATGGTATCCAGGAAGTGAATGTCGGAACTGCGGTGTGAACCGCCACATGTGGTAATCACTAGTGCTATCTGCTCTGCGGTCATCCCCCGCATGGAGATCTCTATCAAGTCTGTAAGTGGAAGTCCGTGCTCAGGGAATCTCCTCAAGAGGTCAAGAAACCTCGGCCATGCCTCGTGCAATGGCTCCTGGGGGTCAACTGAAAAGTCCATGATCAAAGACCGCATAAACTCTACTCTGCGTGGAGGGAAGTATCTCTGCAAGAACTCTCGTCGTAGCTCTCCCCACGTCTCGAATATCCTCCCCAATCGTCGGTGCTACCTCATGGCTCTGTCGTGAAGCGTGAATGGGAAGGTCCTGCTCATCAGCTCCTCTGCAGTGATGTCTGAATATCTCTGTGCTCTGCAAAACTCCTCGAAAGCTGACAGGTGAAGATAAGGCTCCTCGTGCGCCTCTCCTGAAAATGTCGGCAGTCGCTGAATGTAATCCAACTCCAAGATGAATGGACCTAATGTAGAAGCTGACTGAGCTCCATGTGCTATCTGCTCCTCCATCCCTCCGGAATAGGATATGTCTGCTAATCTCCACTGCTCTCTCTGGTCACCAACGGAGTGCGCTCTCAACTCAGCAACAGCATCGTCCGGGTCTCGCATCTGCTCTAGCTGGTATCCTCGGACGTCTAGCACAACATGCCCAGAGTGATGAGATGAAAGGGAGGGAGGGAGCGGGAGGTTGGTGATGAATACCCATTCATCACTCTTTATTCTTATATTTTAGCTACAAAAACCTATGCAAATGCATGTAGATATGTGTAAATAGGAAAAGTTAGCAAAAGCATGCATGTTTGTAAAAATAGATAATTAGCATGTTTTTGTGCAAAAATAAAAGAATAAAGATGAAAAAGAAAAAGAGGGAAATATTTAGAATAAATATTGAGCAACCTAACCCAAGGGAGGGCTCAGCATGGGCCTGACCGCATAAAAACCAAGTAGAGGGAGATAGGGGCTCATATGTACATATTTGTAAATAAATAAATAATATTTTCCTCATCCAAAAATATGTTGTAAATATGTGTATATATCTTGTACATAAGTTATTAAAAACAAAACAAAAAGATAAAAATCAAAAATCCAAAAACATCTCTTCACCATGTACATAGACCACCTCCTTTATTTATTTCACCTTGTAAATACCCTAATTTATTTTCAAACCTTTTTGTAAATATCCCTTTTTATGTTTTGTGAATAAAATAAATAAAAAGAAACAAAACAAAAATCAAATAAAAAATTACAAAATTAAAATCACAAAAATATCTTGTATATATACCATGTATATAATTGTACATAAATAATTATTTCCCCTATGTATATAAATAATAAGAATAAAATAAAAATAGCCTTTTATTCCTCATTTTATTCTATAAATAAATAAATTATAAAATAGGAATAAAAATGTATAAAAATAACTAATTAAAAATCAAAAATCAAAAATCAATACAGTGTATATATACCTATGTATAGCTATTACGTAAATACCTTATTTTGATTTAAAAAAATTAATTAAAAATCACAAAAAAATAGAAAAAAATTAAAACAAATATTTTTCATGTTTTGAGTTTTTGAAAATTCGGCCATTTAAGGCCCCAAAAAAATCAAATAAAGATATAAGTCTTGGCGGGCTCTGATTGGTCCACGGGGGATTGTTGACCCCCGGTCAACTCTCCCCCCAGGACCACCAGAGCCGGGTCCCCCTCGCCCGACCCGTTTTCTCCACTTTCTTCACGGATGACCCGACCGCCTTCTTCCTTAACCCCGGGCCCCGATTGATACCCGATCATCCAGGACCCTCGCCCGGGGTGGGCTTGCCGGATCCGAGCTCCGCCTGACTCGCCCGAACACCATCTTCTCGGACCTGGCACCATATTTAATGTCGTCACCGGCGACCTATTCACGCCATCTTTGATCTTCCCCTCGGCGCCTGTGAGCTCCTCCAGACCACCCGAGTGACAGGCGAGTGATTTGGAGTGGAAGCGAGGCCTGGGCAGCCGGAAATCACTGATCCGGTGGTTGACTCCGCCGTGCGCCGCCGCGTGCGCGCCTGAGCCTCGGGGAGCTCGACGACCCCTTGAGGCAACGACCGGGAGCCTCCTTGGCTCCAGCCCAGTCGAATGCGTCCATCAGGTAACCTCCTTAGCCATTAGAGTAGCTGTTGGCACGGAAATTCCCGAACCACTGAGGTAGAAAATAAATCACAATGTCGTTGTCCTCAATCGCTCAGAATGTGTCAAACAAGAAAAATGAACCACAGATGAAGATAGATCAATAAAATACAGAGAAGTGGTCCTGCTATAAGATTAACCTGGTATAGCTCCCAGGGTCGATCACAAGGAACACAGATTGGCCTTGCGGCCTACGATGTAGTCAGAAATCCAAGAGAGTCCTTTTTTATGGTTTTTATTTGTTTTTATATTTTTTTAGATTTTTTAAATGATGAGAGAAATAAGAGAAAGTAAATACAAGGGAACTTCAACAATTTATACAACACTCCAAAAATAATGCAAAAATTAAGGAAAAATGGTTTTTATGTTTTTTTATGTTTTTTACTGTTTTTGGTGAATTTTTGGAATTTTTCTAATGGGTAAATTATTTATTAAAAATCAAACAATGCAAAGAATAGAGGGTACTGTCCAGCAAGGCTTAAGATCCAAAAATAAAATAATTTTGGATCTCAAAAAGCCCTAAAGGTAATTTTCCTATAATCTAGAAAGAATGAGGAAAATTTAGGCACCCTAATTATTGTTTTTGGATTTTTAATTAATTTATTACAATTTTTATGAGTTTTTAGGGGTTTTTCAATTTTTAAGGTTTTTAAGTGATGAACAGTAGCCAAAATTGGCTAGAAAATCAATCAACAAGTGAGAAACATTATCTAATTTTTTTTAGAATTTTTGGTGGAGTTTTTATATTTTTTTGGTATTTTTAAAGTCAAATAGTAGCAAAAATGAGGGTTTTTGAATTTTTAAAAATAATAAATGAAATCAAAAATGTCCCCAAAAATCATAGAAATTCCTACACCATGGCAGGAGCCATGTGTCAAAATTTCATTGGATTTGGAGGTCGTTTGATATTTTATTCAAAAATAAAGGTAGGGCACTGTGCACAGGGACCTATGTGCAAATACCCAAAAGTTCTGGGGACCTGGTGCAAAATACCCAAGGAGTCACGTGCCAAGCACGTGTCTGGGGCACACAGGGACCAAATGGTAATAAAAATAAGTTCCGAGGGCTTATTGGTAACAAGTACCAAAAGTCCAGGGACTTATATGCAAATAACCCAAAATAATTCGCACATGTGCAAAATCAATGCTCACAGGGGTATATATGCAAATAAACAAAAAGATTCATTCATTGCATAACATTCCAGAACTACAGGGCATATATTGCAAATAACCCAAAATAACACGTGACGAAACACGTGGTTCACTACTGGCAGGGGTATAAGTGCAATTAAAATAAAGCGCAAGGTCCTTGATGCAACTAACCCTTCGTAAAAAAAGTTTCTAAAATTAATTACAGTGCTAAAAAGGAAATGACAAACTACGAGGGGGCCCTATGATATTTACCCCTTTATTAATATCGACGGCCCGATGCTGACGCGTGGCAGATCTGACGGTGGAGAACAAACGCGCCTTTACTCCTTCGGCTCTGGGGCTCGATCGACGGCGGAGAGCGATCCACGTGGCTGATCTGACGGTGCTGGGCTCCTGCGCCTCTCTCCTCGGTTGCGACGGTCCAGATGAGATCCTCAGATGGATCAACGGCTGCTGCTCCTCTACAGATCGACGGCTGGGATTAGATCTGGAGCGAGGGCTTCATCGGACGGCTCTGGAAGGTGGAGGAAGAACTGATGGCCGGCGAACTTCGCCGGCCTCGTGCGTGGACTCCGGTCCTCCTCAGCTGCGCCTGAAGGTCGGAGAAGGTCCGGCGTGAAGTTGCGCAGCTGCTGCGGGTGGCCAAGGGCCCAACCGAGCCCTGGAGGGGCTCCGGCGAGGCCTATCGGCGCGAAGCTCCGGTCTTGAATGAACTGGAGGCTCAGACACCTCCTTTGGACCTGCAAAGTGGACAAGAAGCTTCGCGGGTCGAGGGCAAAGTGCCTCGACCCGGTTAGGTGGCGTGAAGGTGAACGGTGCGGTGGGGCGGAAGAGCTCCGGCGAGGTGGAGACGGTGGAGCTCGACTCCCAGATCCTGTGCGATCTGGGTTGAGTGAAAGTGCGTAGAAGGTGCGTGAGGAGATTGCGAAGGTGATGATCGGGTCGGATGGTCGGGATGTAGCGCGAGATGGTCGGAATCGGAGATGTACGTCGGAGCTATGATTTGGGCGTAATCGGAAATTAGACTAAACTAGAAGGAACTAAGGCTACCTGATGGATGCTGTAGACTGTGCTGGAGCGTGGCTATCTCCGGGTCGTAGCTTCGAAGGGCGTCAAGGCCTGAAGCTCGATGCTCAACGCCGGCGGCGGAGCAAGGACGGCGAAGTACGCCGGATCGATGGAATCGCCTCCTCACCTCACTGCAACAAGGGCAGACGCTCGCTGTCACTCTCGCGGTGCTAATGGAGGTCACGGGGAAGAAGGAGAGGGTCCAAAGATGCGGCGCGGAGGCGGCGGAGGGGAAGAATATATAGAGTGACAGGGGCGTTTAGGGTTGAGTGAGGACGGCGATGGAAAGTGTAGATTTGATGGCGAAGGATCCGGCGAGGGAGAGGGATGAACGGCGAAGAATCCGGGCTCGAGATATGCGTGGAAGACAGCCTGGAGGCGCGTGGGAAAATCGGGGAAGATGGGGTGGCGCGCGGCTTCCAGAAAAGGAAGGAGGTCGCGGGGGAGTTGACCGGGGTCAACATTCCCCCGTGGACCAGTCAGACGCTGCCACGTGTGCTGGGTTTTGTTTATTTATTTTAAGGCAGAAATAGGTCGAATTAAATAAAACTCAAAACATGAAATATTTTTCTTTTATTTTTTTCTATTTTTTGGTGATTTTTAATTAATTTTTGGAAATAAAAATAGGGTAGCTATATATATAGGTATATGTACACTATATGGATTTTTATTTTTGATTTTTTTTTATTTGTTATTTTTATGTATTTTTATGCTCATTTTGTATTTTATTTATTTACAACATGAAATATGGAATAAAAGAATATTTTTATTTTGTTTTTATCACTTATATACAAGGGTGAAATGAATGGTTGAATACATTTATATACATGGTATTAATACAATGTATTTTTGTATTTTCAATTTTGTAATTTTTATTTGATTTTTATTTTGTTTCTTTTTATTTATTTTATTTACAATATGTAACATAGAATATTTACAAAAAAAGTTTAGAAAATAATTGAATTTATTTACAAGGTTAAATAAATACAAGATGATGGTTTGTACACATGGTGAAAGAAGGGTATTTTTGAATTTTTGATTTTTATCTTTTTATTTTGTTTTGAATAGCTTCTGAATATACACACAATATGGACAAACATATTTTTGGGTGAGGAAAATATAAAGTTTTATTTATTTACAAATATACACATATGAGCTCCTATCTCCCTCTACTTTGGCTTTTATGCGGTCAGGCCCATGCTGAGCCCTCCCTTGGGTTAGGTTGCTCAATATTTATTCTAAATATTTCCCTCTTTTTCTTTTTGCTCTTTATTCTTTTATTTTGTGCACAAAAACATGCTAATTATAGGTTTTTACACAATGCATGCTTTTGGTATTTATTTGTATTTACACATATCTACATGTATTTGCAAAGGTTTTTGTAGCTAAAATAGAAGAATAAAGAGTGATGAATGGGTATTCATCACCCCCCTATGCTTAACTTTGCTAGTCCCTTAGCAAACACTTATTTGAAAAAGAAGTGAAAAAGAAAGAAAAAGAAAAAGAGGATGTACATGGATCAAGGTTGACTTATTAAATTTTCCTTCATTAAATTGAAATATGGAGCTCGATCAGATCTTTGGATTATTAATGTGTCGGAACCTTATTTGGACTTAAGCCTAAAACTCAACAGCCTCCAAGTTCCACTAATCTATGGGCAAGACTCCTCAATAAACCAGAGCAGAACAAGTCTACATACACAAACTCTAATGACCATGAATCTTTTTCTTGCGGTGTAAGTGATATGTGGCTCCCCACCTCAGAAGTAACAAAGAAACAACCTCCCTCAACCTGGTAACTCTAATGCCTCAGTCTAGCAACTCTTTCCTCGAGAAGCGGGGTATTCCCTTCTAAGTTCAAGTGCAACCGGCTCAAGAAGAGGGGGTAGAAGTATAGAGTTTTGGAAGCTTAGCCAGTGTAGCTAAGTCTCCCGCTGCAAGCTTCATGAGATGTAACATGGATACCATAAGCTTTTGCTTTATACTCCGGTGGGGTTATTAAATTTTCAATCCGACCCACCACTTTTTTGGAGTTCTTTTTGCATTTTTGCATTTTTTTTTTCAACAACTTCTGTACAACATATCTACATGGTGCAGCATATATAAGAAATTTTCCTCTTGAGCCAGTAGACTATCCCTCTTTTGAAGCTTTATTGCAACCCACGGCTTCTGTCTTTAGCTTTCAACACCACTAGACCAAGTTGAGGTGCACTTCCTTCACTATAAGAAG
Organism: Ottelia alismoides; assembly: GCA_037367405.1. Classification (NCBI taxonomy): domain Eukaryota; kingdom Viridiplantae; phylum Streptophyta; class Magnoliopsida; order Alismatales; family Hydrocharitaceae; genus Ottelia; species Ottelia alismoides. Next base: position 18,474 of record JAZKJV010009051.1, on the reverse strand, counting down.
AAGAGAGGTTCCGCCTAGAAGTACTACCCTCATATGCTACCCCAAGCCAAAGGAAACTGCCTCCTCACCACCTCATCCATGGAGAGCCATGTGTAAAGTGCAGGTGCAAGTGAAGCCATTGTCTCTGAGAGTCATGTGTGTGTTGTTAAGTGCTCTACTTAAGCTCATCAAGATGACATATACTCATAGCCTAGTGGACCCAAAGAATTAAGTCCTTATGGACCTGAAAAGCCTTAACCCTAAGTCCTACAAGGTTCCTCTTGAAGTTAAGTGAATTAAGATCTTATTCAAGCTCCATTTCTCAATTTAATTCCAGGCTCAGTTTAAATGTCAACTCTCATCCAGGAAAAACTATATACATATATGTACACAAGATGCTATTTACAAATATTTTACAATCATGCAAAATTTTTGAAAATGTTTTGAAATCATGAATGAACGATGCATGAAGTGCAAGTTTTGCAAAAAGATATTTACAAACATTTACACATGATTTTTGCAAACTTTTGATTTTCAAAACATTTTGGAAAAATTTTATACTATATACATAATTTTGATACAAAATATTTACACAAGCTTTACACAAAAGATTTTTGAAATCATTTTTACAAAAATACTTTGTACACTAGCTATGTATGTGCAATAATAAAAGAGGTTTATGTACATGAAAAATTTTAAAAATTTTGTGATTTTTAGCCATTTTATTTATTAACACACTCACACAAAGTACGAGTTATGGCTAAAGTATATATGAAATATATACACACCCCCCCTATACTTAGCTCGAACGATGTCCTCAGAGTGATCAAGAGCGATGAAGAAGACATAACTCGTGCTTAGTAAAAGGGAAGTGAAAAGGAATGGCTAAGTACATGAACGAATAAATGAATAGAATGAGAGGAACTCGGTGGTCTCCCCCTATACTTAGGATTAACTAATCCTAAGTATAGAAAGCTGTACATGAAGGGAAAGCCGAGTGAAGAAGATACAGAATCTGCTCCCCCTATACTTAGGGTAAAATATCCCTAAGTATAGGCAGCAAAAACAAGAGCAGAAAGAATGAAAAGAATACTCACAGGTCCGACATCCCCCCTATACTTAGGGTAAAGTACACCCTAAGTATAGCATAATCATAAGATGAGAGATGGGATGTGGGACTAAAGAATAGAATGATATGGACAACTGGATCTATACAGGCGGAGGAACAGTGAAAATCAGGCGTGAGATGCAAAAGATGTGATTCAAAAGACCACATCTCACGCAAAATGAATAGCGGCAATAATAACGTCCCGCGGCTCATGATCTAGAAATGGTTTGAGCCGCTGGCCGTTCACTCGGAAGGTACTCTCAGAAGATAACTCAGATATATCAATGCTACCGTTATCGTGTACCTTTCTGACCAAATAGGGTCCTTTCCATTTGCTCTGTAGCTTTCCTGGAAATAGTCTAAGCCTTGCATCAAACAGCCATACTTTCTGTCCAATCTCAAAATGCTTGTGGCTGATATGAGAATCATGCCACTCTTTGACTTTCTCCTTATAATGTAGGCTGTTTGAGAAAGCTGCATCTCTAAGCTCTTCCAAGGCGGCTAACTCTGCCCTCCTCTGGTCTCCTATACCATTTGGATCCATAAGAATATCTGTGACTGCCCAAAGTGACTTGTGCCTCAGCTCAACTGGTAGGTGACAGGGCTTGCCATACACGAGGCGAAAGGGAGATGTGCCCAATGGTGTCTTGAAAGACGTCCGATATGCCCATAAGACCGAGTCCAAAAGCTGTGACCAATTCTTTCGGTCAGGGCGGACGACTTTCTGCAGAATATTCTTGATCTCCCTATTCGACACTTCGGCTAGACCATTTGTCTGTGGATGATACGGTGTAGCAACACGATGATCTATGCCGAACTCGCTAGCAAGTGCCTTCACCTGGTCGTTGATGAAATGAGATCCCCCATCAGAAATCAGAACTCGTGGAACCCCGAACCGCGTGATGATGTTCTTCCTCAAAAATCTGCAAACTGTCTTTGCATCTGCGGCTCGGGCGGGGATAGCCTCAACCCAACGACTAACATAATCTACGGCCAACAGAATGTACTCAAATCCCTGACTCTTAGGGAATGGACCCATGAAATCGATGCCCCATGCGTCAAAAACCTCACAGAAGTGAATGGGCTGCATCGGCATCATATCACGTTGTCCACAAGTGCCCATCCTCTGACAGTCAGTACACCTCTTCACGAACTCATCTGAGTCCTTGAAGAGGGTAGGCCACCACAAACCGGACTGGAGCACTTTCTGTGCCGTTCCCCTCCCCGAATGATGTCCTCCTGCCTCAAGCTTGTGGCAGTAGGTGAGGACACTATGGTGCTCCTCCTGAGGAATACACCGACGCCAGATGCTATCCCCTCCTTCGTGGTAAAGGATGGGATCCTCCCAGTGGTAGGACTTGGCCTTTGCAAGGAAGGTCTCAATCTTCTGCTTGGGCCAATCTTGTGGGACTTTCCCAGCAACGAGAAAGTTCACAATATAGGCGTACCACGGGAGTGAGGCGATAGCAAGGATCGCCTCATCTGGGAAGGTATCACAAATGGGATCAATCTGCTCTGTCTCCTCAGGCTGCTCTAATCGGGATAAATGGTCCGCCACCACATTCTTGACTCCAGGTTTATCCTTGATCTCAATGTCAAACTCCTGGAGTAGAAGGATCCATCTAGTAAGTCTGGCCTTGGCATCCTTCTTTGACATGAGGTACCTGATGGCGGTGTGATCTGTGTACAAGGTCACTCGGGATCCAATGATATATGATCTGAATTTATCTAGGGCAAACACTACTGCTAGCATCTCCTTCTCTGTGACTGTATAATTCCGCTGGGCGGAATCCAATGTGCGGCTAGCATAGTGTATCGCAAATGGTACTCCATCCCTCCTCTGTCCTAGCACGGCCCCTACGGCAAAATCAGAGGCGTCCGTCATGATCTCAAATGGGAGAGACCAATCTGGTGGCTGAAGGACAGGAGCCTCAATAACACATTGCTGGAGAGTCTCAAAGGACGAAAGACACTTGTCATCGACAAGGAACTCGGTGTCTTTCGTCAAGAGGTCAGTCAACGGTCGGGCAATCTTGCTGAAATCATGAATGAATCTTCTATAAAAACCAACGTGCCCCAGAAATGACCGTAACTGCTTCAGATTGGACGGTGGTGTGAGTTTCCTAATGACATCGACCTTGGCCGGATCAACCTCCATGCCTCTGTTGGAGATAATGTGGCCAAGCACCGTCCCTTGAGTCACCATGAAGTGACTCTTTTCCCAAGACAGAACCAAGCGGGTAGCAATACATCGCTGGAGCACTCGGTCTAGGCAGTCAAGACAGGAATCGAATCCGTCGCCGTAGACCGAGAAGTCGTCCATGAAGACCTCCAAACACTCCCCTACCATGTCCGAAAATATTGACAGCATGCATCTCTGAAAAGTCGCAGGGGCGTTACATAGCCCGAATGGCTTGCGTCGAAAGGCGTAAGTACCGAAGGGACAGGTAAAGGTGGTCTTCTCCTGATCCTCAGGAGCGATGGCCACTTGATTGTAGCTCGAGTACCCATCTAGGAAGCAATAATGGCTCTTCCCTGCCAGTCTCTCTATGATCTGGTCAATAAAAGGCAGGGGGAAATGGTCCTTCTTGGTGGCCTGGTTGAGTTTTCTGTAGTCAACACAGACTCTCCAAGAGGTGGGTACTCGTGTAGCAATCTCCTCTCCCGACTCACTGATCACAGTCGTGATGCCCGTCTTCTTGGGCACCACATGCAAGGGGCTAACCCACTTGGAGTCGGAAATGGGATAAATAAAATCTGCACTTCACCATTTTGATATTTCCTTCATAACAACCTCTCTTAGGTTGGGGTTCAGTCGCCGCTGGAACTCGCGCGACGGCTTCGCCCCTTCCTCGAGATAGATATGGTGGGAGCACAATGAGGGACTGATCCCATGGAGATCTGCTACGCTCCATCCGATTGCCTTGCGGTTCTTTTCAAGAACCTCCATCAGACGGGATTCTTGTTCTCCAGTCAGATCGGCAGAGATGATGACTGGGTACATCTCAGACTCTCCCGCAAGGAATCGATACTTCAGCGAAGTAGGGAGCGGCTTTAGCTCTGGACAGCTAGGTGCTGGCAAATCTGGCTTCTGAAGAAGATGTGTGTATGCGGACAATTCTGCCAAATTTGCCTGGGAGAATGATAACGAACTCTCACAAACTGGATCTGGAGAAGGCGGGTCCTCTACATTGTCTCTGTTCTGCTCTACCTCTACCTCCTCCTCATCTATAGGCTCAGGTGGATCCAGATCTGGCATCTGATCGTCACAATCTGCCCAATCAGATTCTGAATCCGAGGGATCTATATCAGACTCGGTGGCATCAGTACCACCGGAGAACAAGGTGGCATCAGCACCACCATCACTGGAAATCGTGTCGCGATCAAGGTCCGACTCTGCTGACTCAATAGTATCCTGAACCAGGGCTGTGCTCTCCAGACTATCCTCTGCTATCATCTCTGCATCAGCTGTATCTGAATATGAGAGGATGGTCTGTGCTACAGGATCTGCCCAAATTGCCTCATCATCTGTGATCACAAAATCACAGTCCTGGTGGATGTCTGGCTCTGCGTCTGTCAGCTGCTCTGAATCTGTACTGCTATGTGAGCGGGATCTGGATCTGGCTCTGTGGTCCTTAACCGTCTCTATTTGTATGCTCTCGCCCTGGACGCGAAAGTACACCTTCCCACTGTCATGGTCAGTCACTGCCTTGGCTGTGGCCAAGAACGGGCGACCGAGGATGATGGGGGAATCGGTCAACGAGTCAGGGGTCTCCATGTCTAGTACGACAAAATCCACGGGGAATTGCAAACCCTGAATCGTGACGACAACGTTTCGCAACAACCCCTTTGGCCTCTTGACAGACCGATCAGCAAACTGAAGGTATGTCCTGCTCTGTCTAAGAGTGCCCAACTCTAAGTGGTCGAGAAGGGCTGCCGGAAGAAGGTTGATCGACGATCCGCTATCTAAGAGAGTACGGTCGAACCTCTGCTCACTAATCTGACATCTGACATACGGGGCCCCTAAATCTGGCCTCTTAGTCGGCAGATGGTTCTGGATCGCGTAACACGTGGCTTTTGTTAGCACATGAATTTCTGCGGTCTTGCTCCTCTTCTTCCTCCTGACTGTGGTCCTATCTCTTAGGGATCGCTGAAGAAGAGGAATGTGCTGCAAAGCCTCATTGAGGGTCAGCTGGATGTGAAATCTGTCTATCATGCCCTGGCTGAACTCCTCCTGCTCTCTTTTTTTTGGATCTTTTTCTTTTTTCTTCCCCTTCCCCAACTCAAGGGCTCTAGGAAAGGGGATCACAGGGTCCTTCTCAGATGAAGGACTAGGAATAGGCCTAGACGATTCGATGACTGGATCCTCACAAACATCATTCACCGCAGTGGGATCAGAAGAAACTAAACCTTTTCCTTTATTCAAATCAGAGTTCCGAGATACATTCATGCGAGGAAAGACAACATTTCTATCAGAATAAATGTTGGTGGCCTCAGTACCACCTCTAGCTGGCTCTACAACTAGACGTCTTGCGGCCTCAGTACCGCGAGCTGGCTCGGCTCTGCTGGTGGCGTCAGTACCACCTCCTCGATGTGGTGAAATGGCGGCCTCAGTACCGCCGGTGGAATCAGCATCTCGGGTGGCCTCAGTACCACCCTCATCAGGATGTGCGGCTTCAGTACCGCTCTCCTCTTCCTTATCTGGCGCTCTAGATGGATCCTCGTGTTGTCGCTCAGATGAGGCGCCTCCTGCTGGTCTTCTACCGCTCCTAAGTGTGACAAAATCAGCATCAAATAGATCCGACGAGATAACATCAAATGAGTCACTAGAAGTGGTAGGCTCAGTGTGAACTACCTGCTCAGATTTCCTCTTCAAGTTATTCGGATTAGGCTCGATCTGTGCAGGGATGGCGGCCTTCCCTCTCATCAGGTCCCGCATCTCCTGGCGGAACTCGTCCATCTCCCGTCTAAATGTAGCCTGCTGCTCTGTGAAGAGGCGGGCTAGATCATCCATGGCGGGGCTCTCATGGGAGCCCGACGGGTTGCCTCTCTGATAATGAGGCTGATGGACCTGGTGCTGTTGTGGCTGAGAGGGGTAAGAGGAATGATGCTGCTGCTGGTGAGCCTGCTGCTCACGTCTCCAATTCTGTCCCTGCTGCTGATAGGGACGAGATACGAAGGATGATGGCTGGTGTGGCTGGTATGTTGGGGGCTGCTGGTGATCTCTCTGCTGGGAGTACTGCCCTCCCTGACCGGCTGGCTGCTGTTGGGACTGGTTTCCCCCATTCCCCCACCTGAATCCGGGATGGTCTCGTCGGATTCCAGGCTGAGGCCGGTCATACCAAATCCCGTTGACATCCATCAACGGTTCCGCATCGTAAGGGGCTGGTGGGAGTACATCCAGAGGCTGATCCGGCTGATATACCACCATCTGTAAGTCTGGAGATGGTGGTGACTGGTAAGAGGGCTGCTGCTGCTGGTACGGCTCCGCCTGTACAAGGTGAACTTGTCTAGGCTGCTGCAAGGAGCTGGAGCGCTGGGACGAGCTGCGGCTGCTGCCGGAATCGCCTCGCGACAGAAGACGGGGCTGAGGAGCCGTCTGTGCCTCCTGAAGACACAGAAGCTGGGTCTTCATGTCGCTCAGAGTTTGTGCCATTTGCTCCATCTGAGTTATGCCTTGGCACTGCTTCTTCTCTATGATTTCCATGCGGTCCAACTTCTCGCTGATAATCCCCATGTCCGCAGTGGCCGACTCTGCCTGTGCGGCTGCAACTGTGGACGAACTGGATGGACCTGCATCAACCCGTGCTATCCTCTGATACTGCACGGATCCTGGCGGCTGCTGAGATCTCTGTGTGTACAACCGAGTCTGGGACATCACCATGTAATTTTCTGCCATCTCTTCATAGATGGCCCAGACTTGGTTGTGGTCCTTGGCAAAGTAGGACCCGCCGCAAGAAGCATTCACCAGACCCTGAAGCTCTGGCGTCATCCCACTAAAGAAGCTCTGAACTAGGTTCGGCTTGGAGATATCATGGTGTGGGCATCTATCCAGAAGCTCTCGGAACCTCTCCCATGCCTCGTGAAATTGCTCGTTAGGGAGCATGGAGAAGTTATTGATCAGGGCCCTTGCTGCATTCGTCCGCCCGAGTGGATAGTACTTGTTCAAATACTCGGTGCGGAGTTGATCCCAGGTGTAAACAAACTTCCCTAGATGTTTCAGCCAGGCGGCTGCTCTATCTGCCAGTGAAAAAGGGAAGGCCATCATCCGAATCGTATCTTGGTCCACACGACGGTCGTGGACAGTGCTGCAGATCATCAAAAACTCCTGGAGATGGAGGTGGGGTTCCTCAGTGGCGAGTTCGTGAAAATGAGGTAGCATCTGCAGGGTGTTCGGAGGGAACTTGAAATCCCCCACGATAGCAGGTATCACCACCCACTGGTGCATCAGTGTAGATCCGGGGTTGTGAAGCTCCCGCATCGGTCTTGCTGCGGCGGCGGCTGCCGCTGCTGCGGCAGCTGCTGCTGCGGCTGCTGCCTCTGCATCAGCGTCAGGAATGTCCTCCGGCTCGCTCGGCTCGTCTCGCTCTCTTCGGAGTCTCTCCAACTCCCTCCTCATCTCTATCATGAATGCCCCCTGATCGCGTAACTGTTGCTGAACTGTCTCTAATGACGCGATCAGGGTGGAGTTAATCGCTCCCTGGTCTAAGACAAAATGTTCGGGCTGGCGATCGTCTGAACTTCCGGCTCCAGCCATAGGGATGTCTGCAAAATCAGATGAGCCCAACTCAGGTTCTGTCAAATTAATTCGTCTTTCCTCGGGCTCATGTCTCTCAGTAGCAGAAGAAAGGGGATCGAGGGGGAACAGGGTGGAATCGAACTCGGGTCCGGAGAGCTGGTCTCGACTCTCACGGGCCAACCTAGATGATGGAGTAGACGCGCCTGAAAGCGGTGCAGCCAGAGGCTGCCTAAGAGATCGTCTACCCATCATCTTGATCTTGGCGAGTTGGGCGGATGGGATCTGGAGAAAATATGATTACAAAGCAAACCCCCGGTTCACCAACACAACACAATCTGAAGACCGTGAAAGATCGGTCAATTTATCTTGTCAATTTTATTTGGTGAACATTCAAGATATCAGAGCGCTTACGTGACCTGTTAGGATACCCGATGCTACTCCAACCGACTGGCCCGCACGGAATAGTCGGTAGTCAGCTAGAAATAACACCGGAGGGTTCTACCTAGGGTGCGGGTCACTCTCTCGCGCATCCAAACCATACAATGAGGGGGTTGCTCTCCCCAAGACAAATTTTTAATGTGAGTGTCTTTTAGGGTCAATAATGTTATCCAGTCCCAATTTTTTTTGTTTTTCTTTTTAATTTTTTCAAAATAAATACAAGCGGCCTAACGGTTTTTCCGATTCTCCTGATGATTAAGCCAAAAACAGAGGGAGAAGACGAAAAAGCCGATGCGCGAAGAAATCAATGATGCATGCAGAGAAAGAAATTCGTACCTTGTCTCCAGCACTCTACATGCAAGTGATCCGCGCAGAATTTAAAGACAGAATAAAACTACCTAAATGGTGCAACGGGAAAAACCGGCCTTAGACAAGCAACTTCTATTGATCGCGAAGAACAATAGTTAGCTAACCGAATCGAGTCCGGAGTCCGATCTTGGGAGTCACTCGGTGCCCGCCACAACGGGTCCTGCCAGCGCTGTATGTGACTCCTCACGGCACGTGGTCTCAAATCCAATTAAACTAACTTTTTTTCAGTGAATTTTATCAAGGTCCAATTACGTTCTATAGGAACAGATATTCTATTAAGTGTTGGGCCTTAAATATTTACGTCACAATCAACAGAAATTCCTAAATCTAGGGGCTCGAGAAAAACCGCGTAAACACCGGAAAAGGCAGCTAGCTATCAAAACCACGATAAAAGCCGCGAAAATCCAAATGGGTCCCCCGAGCACACCGGTGCTCGGCGAAACAGACCCGCTAAGTTACAAATGTCCACAAATGTTCAAGTCCAAGTTATTACAAAAAAATTGCTCTCTCTCTCTCTGAATAGAAAATTTCTTCTCCTCTCTCTCTCTTCCTGCTCTTCTTCCCGTGCGGGTCCTCAAAAAGTGTACTCCAAGTTCTCCACGCAGTACCTCGCACAAAAATAGAAAGAGAGAGTGTCAGAAAACAGTGATAATATAGAGAGACAAAAATAGAAGAATGAAAACTGACTACAAAGCCGTGCTCCCCGGCAACGGCGCCATTCTGTTGGCACGGAAATTCCCGAACCACTGAGGTAGAAAATAAATCACAATGTCGTTGTCCTCAATCGCTCAGAATGTGTCAAACAAGAAAAATGAACCACAGATGAAGATAGATCAATAAAATACAGAGAAGTGGTCCTGCTATAAGATTAACCTGGTATAGCTCCCAGGGTCGATCACAAGGAACACAGATTGGCCTTGCGGCCTACGATGTAGTCAGAAATCCAAGAGAGTCCTTTTTTATGGTTTTTATTTGTTTTTATATTTTTTTAGATTTTTTAAATGATGAGAGAAATAAGAGAAAGTAAATACAAGGGAACTTCAACAATTTATACAACACTCCAAAAATAATGCAAAAATTAAGGAAAAATGGTTTTTATGTTTTTTATGTTTTTTACTGTTTTTGGTGAATTTTTGGAATTTTTCTAATGGGTAAATTATTTATTAAAAATCAAACAATGCAAAGAATAGAGGGTACTGTCCAGCAAGGCTTAAGATCCAAAAATAAAATAATTTTGGATCTCAAAAAGCCCTAAAGGTAATTTTCCTATAATCTAGAAAGAATGAGGAAAATTTAGGCACCCTAATTATTGTTTTTGGATTTTTAATTAATTTATTACAATTTTTATGAGTTTTTAGGGGTTTTTCAATTTTTAAGGTTTTTAAGTGATGAACAGTAGCCAAAATTGGCTAGAAAATCAATCAACAAGTGAGAAACATTATCTAATTTTTTTTAGAATTTTTGGTGGAGTTTTTATATTTTTTTGGTATTTTTAAAGTCAAATAGTAGCAAAAATGAGGGTTTTTGAATTTTTAAAAATAATAAATGAAATCAAAAATGTCCCCAAAAATCATAGAAATTCCTACACCATGGCAGGAGCCATGTGTCAAAATTTCATTGGATTTGGAGGTCGTTTGATATTTTATTCAAAAATAAAGGTGGGGCACTGTGCACAGGGACCTATGTGCAAATACCCAAAAGTTCTGGGGACCTGGTGCAAAATACCCAAGGAGTCACGTGCCAAGCACGTGTCTGGGGCACACAGGGACCAAATGGTAATAAAAATAAGTTCCGAGGGCTTATTGGTAACAAGTACCAAAAGTCCAGGGACTTATATGCAAATAACCCAAAATAATTCGCACATGTGCAAAATCAATGCTCACAGGGGTATATATGCAAATAAACAAAAAGATTCATTCATTGCATAACATTCCAGAACTACAGGGCATATATTGCAAATAACCCAAAATAACACGTGACGAAGCACGTGGTTCACTACTGGCAGGGGTATAAGTGCAATTAAAATAAAGCGCAAGGTCCTTGATGCAACTAACCCTTCGTAAAAAAAGTTTCTAAAATTAATTACAGTGCTAAAAAGGAAATGACAAACTACGAGGGGGCCCTATGATATTTACCCCTTTATTAATATCGACGGCCCGATGCTGACGCGTGGCAGATCTGACGGTGGAGAACAAACGCGCCTTTACTCCTTCGGCTCTTGGGCTCGATCGACGGCGGAGAGCGATCCACGTGGCTGATCTGACGGTGCTGGGCTCCTGCGCCTCTCTCCTCGGTTGCGACGGTCCAGATGAGATCCTCAGATGGATCAACGGCTGCTGCTCCTCTACAGATCGACGGCTGGGATTAGATCTGGAGCGAGGGCTTCATCGGACGGCTCTGGAAGGTGGAGGAAGAACTGATGGCCGGCGAACTTCGCCGGCCTCGTGCGTGGACTCCGGTCCTCCTCAGCTGCGCCTGAAGGTCGGAGAAGGTCCGGCGTGAAGTTGCGCAGCTGCTGCGGGTGGCCAAGGGCCCAACCGAGCCCTGGAGGGGCTCCGGCGAGGCCTATCGGCGCGAAGCTCCGGTCTTGAATGAACTGGAGGCTCAGACACCTCCTTTGGACCTGCAAAGTGGACAAGAAGCTTCGCGGGTCGAGGGCAAAGTGCCTCGACCCGGTTAGGTGGCGTGAAGGTGAACGGTGCGGTGGGGCGGAAGAGCTCCGGCGAGGTGGAGACGGTGGAGCTCGACTCCCAGATCCTGTGCGATCTGGGTTGAGTGAAAGTGCGTAGAAGGTGCGTGAGGAGATTGCGAAGGTGATGATCGGGTCGGATGGTCGGGATGTAGCGCGAGATGGTCGGAATCGGAGATGTACGTCGGAGCTATGATTTGGGCGTAATCGGAAATTAGACTAAACTAGAAGGAACTAAGGCTACCTGATGGATGCTGTAGACTGTGCTGGAGCGTGGCTATCTCCGGGTCGTAGCTTCGAAGGGCGTCAAGGCCTGAAGCTCGATGCTCAACGCCGGCGGCGGAGCAAGGACGGCGAAGTACGCCGGATCGATGGAATCGCCTCCTCACCTCACTGCAACAAGGGCAGACGCTCGCTGTCACTCTCGCGGTGCTAATGGAGGTCACGGGGAAGAAGGAGAGGGTCCAAAGATGCGGCGCGGAGGCGGCGGAGGGGAAGAATATATAGAGTGACAGGGGCGTTTAGGGTTGAGTGAGGACGGCGATGGAAAGTGTAGATTTGATGGCGAAGGATCCGGCGAGGGAGAGGGATGAACGGCGAAGAATCCGGGCTCGAGATATGCGTGGAAGACAGCCTGGAGGCGCGTGGGAAAATCGGGGAAGATGGGGTGGCGCGCGGCTTCCAGAAAAGGAAGGAGGTCGCGGGGGAGTTGACCGGGGTCAACATTCCCCCGTGGACCAGTCAGACGCTGCCACGTGTGCTGGGTTTTGTTTATTTATTTTAAGGCAGAAATAGGTCGAATTAAATAAAACTCAAAACATGAAATATTTTTCTTTTATTTTTTTCTATTTTTTGGTGATTTTTAATTAATTTTTGGAAATAAAAATAGGGTAGCTATATATATAGGTATATGTACACTATATGGATTTTTATTTTTGATTTTTTTTTATTTGTTATTTTTATGTATTTTTATGCTCATTTTGTATTTTATTTATTTACAACATGAAATATGGAATAAAAGAATATTTTTTATTTTGTTTTTATCACTTATATACAAGGGTGAAAATGAATGGTTGAATACATTTATATACATGGTATTAATACAATGTATTTTTGTATTTTCAATTTTGTAATTTTTATTTGATTTTTATTTTGTTTCTTTTTATTTATTTTATTTACAATATGTAACATAGAATATTTACAAAAAAAGTTTAGAAAATAATTGAATTTATTTACAAGGTTAAATAAATACAAGATGATGGTTTGTACACATGGTGAAAGAAGGGTATTTTTGAATTTTTGATTTTATCTTTTTATTTTGTTTTGAATAGCTTCTGAATATACACACAATATGGACAAACATATTTTTGGGTGAGGAAAATATAAAGTTTTATTTATTTACAAATATACACATATGAGCTCCTATCTCCCTCTACTTTGGCTTTTATGCGGTCAGGCCCATGCTGAGCCCTCCCTTGGGTTAGGTTGCTCAATATTTATTCTAAATATTTCCCTCTTTTTCTTTTTGCTCTTTATTCTTTTATTTTGTGCACAAAAACACGCTAATTATAGGTTTTTACACAATGCATGCTTTTGGTATTTATTTGTATTTACACATATCTACATGTATTTGCAAAGGTTTTTGTAGCTAAAATAGAAGAATAAAGAGTGATGAATGGGTATTCATCAGTAGCGTAGCTTTAGTTTTTTTAGATTCGCAGTAGCGTAGCTCCGCCACCTCCACCAGCCGTCTCCGTCTACCCATCCGATCATCCGACACCGCCATCACCTCCGCCAGCCTTCTCTCCACCTGCTCCGCCCCTCCATTCCCCCTGGCTCGTCCCGGAGCAGGGTTACGGGTCTCCTCCCTCCGCCGCTCGCCGGAGACCCTCCACTCCGCCGCACCGTTCACTTTCCGCCCGCTCTGACGGGTCGAGGCAGTTTGCCCTCGACCCCTCTTTCTTTCTGTGCAGGTCTTCAGGTCCATCGACCTCATCTGGAGGTCGGAGCTTCAGAGCACAGTAGCTCCCGTTCTTCGACGTCGCCGGAGCTCTCCTGAGCTCCTCTCTTCCTTCGGAGCGTTGCATCGGGTGCGGAGCTTCACGGGGAAGCTTCTCAGCACCTTAGGAGCGGTCGACGAGGACCACCGTGCACGCAGAGGGCCGGCGAAGCTCGCCGGCCGCCAGTTCTTCCACCATCTTCTTCGACCGTCAGATCAACCTCAGCTCCCAGTTTCGATCGAGACCGTCCATTTAACGAGGAGCAGTCACCGTCGGATCCATTTGAGGTTCGATCCCCACCGTCGATCCAGCGCAGCTCAGCCACCTCTCCTAGCCACCGTCCGATCTGCAACGTGGCAGCACCTGGACCGTCCGACCACTGCGAGGGCTTCAGCGTTGGAGCGCCACTCGTTATCAGCCGTCCATCCAGCCACGTGGCGCGCATCCGCCCCTCGACATTAATAAAAGGGTAATTTACTTAGGGCCCCCTCTTAGTTTGTCTTTTTCGTCTTAGTCCTGTAAATATTTTTAGAACTTTATTTTCGTAGGGTAAATTGCATTGTGGACCTCGTGCTTGTTTAGATTTGCATGTATGCCCCTGTTTGTATGAGACCACGTGCGTCGTCACGTGTAGTTTAGGGTTATTTGCATTTCTTTCCCTGTAGTTCTGGGCTGTTATGTAATGAATAGAAACTTTTTGGTAATTGCTTTTATACCCCTGTGAGCCTGTTATTCACGCATGTGCGGATTTTAGTGGGATATTTGCAACCATACCCTTGGACTTCTTGGTACCAGTTACCAAAAGGTCCAAGAAGAAGGTTTTTATTACAAATAGGCCCCTGAGTGCCCCAGCCACGCGCCACGCGCGTGACTTGCTGGGTATTTTGCACCTGGGCCCCCAGATTCTCGGGTATTTGCACTTACGTCCCTGTGCACAGTGCCCCCTTGTTATTTTTGAATAAAATATCAAATCACCTCCAAATCCAATGAGATTTTGACACATGGCTCCTGCCATGATGAAAAAATTTTAGGGATTTTTGAGGACATTTCTGATTTCATTTAGTATTTTTAAAAATTCAAAAACCTATTTTTTAGCTACTGTCTAGATATAAAAATACCAAAAAAATATAAAAACACCCCCAAAAATTATAAAAAAATTAGATACTTTTGTTTGCTTGTTGTTTGATTTTCTAGCCAATTTTTGGCTATTTTTCATCACTTAAAAACCCTAAAAATTGCAAAACCCTCAAAAACTCATAAAAATTATAATAATTAATTTAAAAATCCAAAAACAATAATTAAGGTGCCTAAATTTTCCTTATTCTTTCTCTATTACAGGAAAATTACCTCCAGGGCTTAGTGAGACTCTTAGATATTTTATTTTTGAGTTTCAAGCCTTGCTGGACAGTACCTTTCATTTTTCACACTGTTTGATTTTTAGAAAATAATTTACCCATTAGAAAAATCTCAAAAAATTCACCAAAAACACTTAAAAACTTAAAAAACATAAAAACAATTTTTCCTTAATTTTTGCATTATTTTTGGTGTGTTTAATAAATTGTTGAAGTTGCCTAGATTTTACTTTCTTTTATTTTCTTTATCTTTTAAAAATCCAAAAAAAATATAAAAATTCATAAAAACCTCTAAAAAACATTTTCTTTTATTTTTATTTCATTTTCACTACTTCGTAGGCCCTAGGCCAATCCGTGCTCCTTGTGTTCGACCGTGGGAGCTATACCAGGTTAATCCTATAGCTAGACCGCTCTTCTTTCGTGCTTGATTATTTTATCTGTTTGAGTGGTTGATTCTTCTTGATATACGTGGTCTGATTGCTTGGGTCACAACGACCTGATTTTTGTACCTCATACCCTAGTGATCAGGACCCGTTATCAGAATGGCGCCGTTGCCGGGGAGCACGGCTTAGTAGTTGTTTTTGACTTTCTTTTCATTTTTGTTTTCGCGGTTTTTCGCGGCTCTTCGGAGCTCGCGGCTTTTCGCGGCTTTTGTTCATAGTTCCTTTTTGATTTATTTTTGTTTTATTTTGATTTTCTTTTCTTTTTATTTCTGTTTTAATTTGTGTGAGTATTTTGTTTCCATTTTTGCACATATACCCTTGTTCTTATTTTCATTTATTATTTGACTATTTTATTGGTCTGACCACTCTTCCTGTTTTCTTGCGAGGGCCCGAGGACCGCGGAGGCGACTTTCGAGGAGCCGGTGCAGCCGCGGCATTCGGAGGCGGCTTTTCTTTCTCTACGAAGCCGCAGGAGAGAGCGAGAGGAGAGGGTTGAGTGGAGTGAGGCAGTAGGATAGAATTTTATTCATTTATTATTAATTGTAATAATACATGACTCTGAGACTGTTTGGACTGATAGACTTAGACCGTAGCGGGTCTGTTTCGCCGAGCACCGGCGTGCTCGGGGACCCATTAGGACCCCTCGGTTTTTCGCGGCTTTTTACGCGGTTTTCTTTTTCTTTTCTTACTGTCATTTTCCGGATTTTTCGCGGTTTTTGCTCGAGCCCCTAGACATAGGATTTTTGTTGGTTGTGACGTAAGATTTCTAAGGCCCAACACTTAATAGAATATCTGTTCCTATAGAACGTAATTGGACCTTACTAAAAATTCACTAAAAAAGTTAGTTTAATTGGATTTGAGACCACGTGCCGTTAGGAGTCACATACAGCGCTGGCAGGACCCGTTGTGGCGGGCACCGAGTGACTCCCAAGATCGGACTCCGGACTCGATTCGGTTAACTAACTATGGTTCTTCACGATCAATAGAAGTTGCTTGTCTTAGGACTCGGCTTTTTACCGGTTGCATCATATAGCTTAGTTTACTTTTCTGTCTTTATTTTATGCGCGGATCACTCTGCATGTAGAGAGCTGGAGGCAGGGTACGCTTTTCTGACTTTGCATGCATCATTGATTTCTCGTGCATCGGCTTTTCGACTTCTCCCCCCCTGTTTTGGACTTAATAATCAGGAGAACCGAAAAATTCGTTAGGCGTTTCTTTTCATTGAAAATATCTAAAAACAAAAACAATAAAATCGGGACTGCTAATCATACTTGACCTAAAAGACACTTCACTGAAAATCTGTCTTGGGGAGAGTAACCCCCTCCTTGTCTGGTTTGGATGAGCGAGAGAGTGATCCGCACATTAGGATAGAGCCTCCGATCTTTTCTTGACTGATTACCGGCTTTCAGTACGGGACAGTCGGTTTGAGAGAGATTTGGACACCTATTTACCTCACGTAATCGCTCTGATAGATTGGATGATCACCTAAAATAAAATTGACAAGATAATTGACCGATCCCTTCGGTCTTCAGCTCTGTGTGCGTAGGTGAATTGGGGGTTTGCTTGTTTATCTTGTTTGATTGCCAGATCCCTTCGATCCTTTCTCATCTTCCATCTATTCCCCTCCCTCACCTCCCTTCATTCCACCTTCTTCTCCTTTACCCCTGGATGATGGATCCCCTCACTTGGAGCCGACTCTTACGGCTTCTTCTCCGCCTTCTGACCATCACTCCAGTCCACCTTCTAGGGAGGTCGGATCTCTGACCAACCTCCCGCTCCCTCCCTCCCTTTCATCTCATCACTCTGGGCATGCTGTGCTAGACGTCCGAGGATACCAGTTCGAGCAGATGCGAGACCCGGACGATGCTGTTGCTGAGTTGAGAGCACACTCCGTTGGTGGCCAGAGAGAGCAGTGGAGATAGCAGACATATCCTATTCCAGAAGGATGGAGGAGCAGATAGCACATGGAGCTCAGTCAGCTTCTACACTAGGTCCATTCGTCTTGGATTTGGATTACGTTAAGCGACTGCCGACATTTTCAGGAGAGGCGCACGAGGAGCCTTATCTTCACCTGTCAGCTTTCGAGGAGTTTTGTAGAGCACAGAAATATTCAGACGTCACTGCAGAGGAGCTGATGAGCAGGACCTTCCCATTCACGCTTCACGACAGAGCCATGAGATGGCACCGACGATTGGGGAGGACATTCGAGAAGTGGGGAGAGCTACGCCGAGAGTTTCTACAGAGATACTTCCCTCCACGGCGAGCAGAGTTTATGCGGTCTTTGATCATGGACTTTTCAGTTGACCCCCTAGAGCCATTGCACGAGGCATGGCCGGGGTTTCTTGACCTCTTGAGGAGATTTCCAGAGCACTGACTTCCACTTACAGACTTGATAGAGATCTCCATGCGGGGGATGACCGCAGAGCAGATAGCACTGGTGATTACCACATGTGGCGGTTCACACCGCAGTTCCGACATTCACTTCCTGGATACCATCTCGAGGTTACTGTCACAGAGATCTTCTTCGCGAGATGCCATGGTCGGGACAGCACATGCGGATGATGCTGTACCAGTGCGGTGTGTCACTTTGCACGATGATTCAGCTTCTACACACCAGTCCGAGGATTTGGATGATGCCGCACCATTGACAGAGGAGATGACAGCGGTGGCAGAGGTTCGGACCCAGAGTCTACTTGAGTTCCCGTTGGCTTTCCAGTTGGAGTTTGAGTCAGCCCCAGAGTTTTCTGTGGACGAGTCTTGGATATCAGATCTTCTGATACTCCAGGAGCCGGAGGAGCCCCAGCTTTTGCAGCCATTGATTCAGACACTTCATCTTCCAATCCCGGAGGAGTCAGTTTCTTTCCTGCAGAGACACGTCTCGGATGCAGTCAGTTACCAGGACTCAGCCCAGCAGCCACAGCTTGAGGAGGGACACCACTTTGAGAGTACAGACACTGAGAGTCCCGTCTTCGAGCCTTTTGTCCTCCACTTCGTTGAGATAGATACACTTCCTGAGGACCAGCTGACAGACAGCATAGCCGCAGAGCGAGGATCAGCTGCAGACACTTTGCCAGCTACCGCGGTGTTGACTAGTACCTACTCCTGCTTCCAGATTGCCGAGGCTTACACTTCATATGATGATGCAGACTGGTGCACTGAGTGGATACTTGATAGCAGCGCAGTTGCCCATCTAGATCCTGATCCTCTTCTTCTCACTTCTGATCCTGCATCTCTCCACGAGGTTTATCTGCGGGAGGATGCCACACTCGATGAGTACGCGGTTTCACCTGCTGAGAGTGTTTCCGATCTGGCGGAACACGACAACCGAGTCTTTAGATCATTCTCATTCTGATTCTA